>PVIW01000454.1:26416-201872 GCA_004026585.1 Noctilio leporinus | reverse complement strand
CCTTATCCACTGTGCTACCAGCCAGGCCTCCAATGACCTTTTTTAATGTGAGCTAATGCCATTAAAATTTTAACTAGCTTACCTTAAAATGGTCTACAAAATCATGGTATGATATGGCCTGAAACTAATCAAAGACAACATTAATTATTTCCTCAACCTGGATGTCACTTCCTCCTATGAAAGCTTAAAAAGATCATCCCCACTTATGATCTCTTGATAAGATGTAAAGAAGTGTTCATTTGTTAATGAAAGCTAGAATAGCTGCTGACACTTAAACTTAAGGAAGCTAATAAAGAAAAGTGTTTTCTTGGGACTTCCAGTCAAGATGCGGGCACAGATAGGCACACTGCATCTCCCTCCACAGTTAAGAAAATACACATCTACCTCAAAAAAGCGACAGCTAACAATTCCAGAAAATCGAGAAACACAGAAGTCCAACAAATAAAGATATAGAGAAGAAACACTCATCCAGCCAGGTAGGAGGAGCGGACAGAGTGGACACGGCGCAGTAGCACAGTTTGGCAGCGCTGCAGCTGTCCCAGGAGAGTGGCTGGGGTCGGCTCATGGAAAGTGCTGTCACACGTTAAAGAAAAATAGGGACACTTGGGGAGCGCTCCCAGTACCAGACCACTGCGCAGCTCACGGTCCCAGGGCTGCAGGTGAAAATAAAGCCTCAGTGCTTCTGACTGTGAAAACCAGTGGGGGTTGGGGCGGAAGAAAGAAACTGCCCATCTCTCAGTAAAGTCCATTTGTTTAGAGGCTCCCATGGTCCTGGAATGTCTGCAGAGCCACCCACTTTGGAAACCACGGCCAGAGCAACAGCTAGAGAGGCACCAATCCCATGCTGGAAGCAGAAGTGCCCGGAAAAGGTACCAGTGCTGAGCAAGCAGCATTGTTTCCTCTCAGACCCCTCTCCGACATATAGTGCTACAACTGGTGAAACAGGTTGCCTCATACAGACCAATATCCAAGGCCCCGCCCCTTACAACATAACACGTGCAACAGCTCTACTTAAGGCACAGAGGCAAATGAAGAAGCCTGTCAGGTTGAGGAAACAGAGGAGTATGGCCCAAAAAAGAAAACAGATCAAGGTTCCAGTAGGAGAATTAAGTAATGAGGAGTAGAAGACCTTATAGACATAGAGTTAAAAATGCTGGCAATAAAGATGCTCACAGATATGCTTGTGTGTGGCAAACACAGAAGGGAAGAAGTGAAGGCTAAGCTAGGTGAAACAAAAGAAAATCCACACAAAACCAGCAGTGAAGAGAAGGAAACGAAGGTTCAAATCAATGACTTGGAACATAAGGAAGAAATAAATAGTCAACCAGTACAGAATGAGGAAACAAGAATTTTAAAAAATGAGGAAAGACTTAAGTACCTCTGGAATGACTTTAAAAGTGCCAATATCTGAATCATAGGGGTGCCACAAAGAGAAGAGAAAGGGCAAAAACTGAAAACTTATGTGAAAAAATAATGAAGGAAAACTCCCCAAATTTGGTGAAGGAAATAGACATACAAGTCCAGGAAGCACAGAGTCTCAAACAAGCTAGACCCAAAGAGGACCATTCCAAGATACATCATAATTAAAATGTCAAAGGTTAAAGATAAAGAGAGAATCTTAAAAGCAGCCAAGAGAAAAGAGAAGGGTTAACTACAAAGGGGTTCCTATAAGACTATCAGCTGATTTCTCAAAAGCTTTGTAGGCAACAAGCGACTGGCAAGAGGTATTCAAAAATGATGAAAAGGAAGGACCTACAACCAAGATTACTCTATCCAGCAAAGCTATCATTAAGAATTGAAGGGCAGATAAAGCGCTTCCCAGACAAGGTAAAGCTAAAGGAGTTCATCATCACCAAGCCATTATTATATGAAATGTTGAAGGAACTTATTTAAGAAAAAGAACATCAAAACCATGAACATTAAAATGACAATAAACAACTCTCAACAGAATCTTAAAAGATGAAAACAAAAACTAAACAAGCAGAATAGGATCAGAATCATAGGTATGGAGATCATTGGGATGGTTATCAGCTGGTGGGGGAGGGGGAAGAAATGGGGAAATAGTGCAGGGATTAGGAAACATAATTGGTGGGTTCAAGATAGACATGGGGAAGTTAAGAATAATACAGGAAAAGGTGAAATCAGGGAACATATGCATGACTCTTGGACATGAACTAAGAGGGGTGGGATTGCAAGAAGAAAAGGGGGGTTCCTGGGGGTAGGGGAGAAAAGGAAAAAGAAATTGGGACAACTATATCAGCATAATCAATAAAATATATCTTTTAAAAAAGTAAACTTAGTAGAGTTAATATTTTGTTATCAAAGCAATTTTGGGGCAGGTACCTTAGATATAAAAAACTTAAGATATTTCTGAAATTTTATCAGACAATGTCTACAAGGTTCTTGGCATTCTTTCATTTTACCCTCAACAAACACCATATCTAACCAAAGACTTTCCTTTTCTTCTCCCTTACGCATTTGCATAAACAAAATGTTAATCAGCATAAATATTTTGCATCTAAAACTGCTACCTCACAAGATCTGTGATAGAAACAATTCTCTAACAATACACCCTGCTTCTTGCCTTCTCTATTACCCTTAAAAACAACCCCCCCCCCCAAAAAAAAAAAACAAAAACTAGACCCTTTGTTTCCCTGCACTCATCTTAGGCTCATAATTCCAGAAGCAAGACGAGAGAATATTAATTACATTTTCATCTTTTCACTTAATGTGGGACTAACTACATGCTGAATCCATTCTTATGATAGAAAAATATATTCTCCATGGCATTGCCACCCCCACCCCAATCACCATTCTGAGTTCTCGCTGGTTTCTTTCTGAATGTTTAAGGAATATTTCCTGACTACTGCTAAGCCTTGCCCAAGGTACCGCTGAGAGTGTGTTCTTTCTGCTGAGTCACTTCCTGCCAATAAAGCTTCCTTTTTCCCTTGGTCCCTCGGTGGTGAAGGACCAAACAGTGCCCCTGGCCCCTTCCCTCTGAAGTGCTGAGCAATCCCCTAGTACTCAATTTGTCCAATGAATTCTAATACAGAAGTTTAACGAGGTTGGAGAAAAGGAGACATATTCCTGACAACGTATCTGAAATGGCATTTAAGACTGTGGATTTTTTCTATCACTTCACTCGTCATTTACTAGAACTAGTTCTATTACACACATTTCTTAGTCTTTGGATCTGGAAATATTTATTATGGTACCAGAGGAAGGAATTTCACTAGGAGCGTGGTGAGCTAACCAATGTTAAATTAATAAAACAAAGTGTTGCATAAATGGAGGTGGCTTCAGCGGCTTAGTGTAACAAGTGAGCTCAAGCCAAAGTGCTGGAGAAAGCAGGGCCAGGGAGAAACCCGAAAGGTAGAACTGAAGTTTAGAAGTGGCTTGCACTTTCCGTGAAGAGACGGGACACTGGAGAAGGAAAATTATCCAATTACCAGAAGCAACTGGCCAGTTTGTGACCCTCCACAAAGCAGCTCGCAGCGAGCACGCGGGCCTGCAGACTTTGCCCCCGTAAGGAACATGGCGGCCAGGAGAGCGGCAGAGGCAAACATGGCCGACGCTCACGCTCATTGGCTGGGCAGCTGGACACCCACGTGCTTCCGGCCACGTGGGATTCTGGGAGAGGACTGCCAGGTGAGCACACTGGAAGCACGATGGCAGCTGCTCTTTTCCCTTCCCTGGCCCGCCTGGTGGGCTGCAGGTAGGCTCAGCTCCTGAGCTGCGTGGCTGTTTCCGGAGACCGCACGGCGGGGCTCTGAGCCGCTGAAGCCTTCCTACACCCCAAGCGGCGGCGTTAGCTGACCTGCGACAGCCAACCTGCCAAGCTGGCTGGATAATCCTCCTGCAGTACCTGCATTTCAGAAAGGATGCACTTTTGGGAATGGGAAAAATGATTTCAGGCACATTCTTGAATTGGCAGAGGGTGGCAGGGCTGTTTATCTTTGGGTATTTTAAAGGATGTGGGGCCTTGAGGCAGACAAGCATCGCCATTCCAAAACTGTATAACCTTTAAGTAACCCCCTTCCCTTTTATCGAACGCTTATCCCCAGGGTTATGTCTCTGGTCCCGGAGCCATAGAGCCCTACTGACTGTTCTGGAACATTCCAAGGCTGTCCTGTAACGTTACTGGCCTGTATAGATTAGTAGCCTTCAAGATTCCGGTAGGAAACACCAAGGACAACCGATCACCAGTAGCGAACTGGCATCCCTAAGTAGGGACCCTTTCAAGTGTAAAGAAATTGCTTTGCTTCATTTCCACCTCTTTTCTATAAAAGCCTTTCCCCAGCTCCTGTTGCTGAAGCATTCCTAACGCAGTTTGGCCCTGCCACGTTAGAATCTATTTTGGCTCAGTTGAACGCTTTAGTTTTTAAAAGCATGTAGCCACCAGGTACAAATGTTGGTTCCCACCTCGCCTAAGCAAGCACACTGGGGCCACACCTTCCGCGAATCACTGAGGGTGCTGTGGGCACATTCTGGAAATTATCCATGATTTCAGTAGAATAAGTTGACAGTCTTTTTTGCCCTATCCCTTCTACAGTTTTATTCTCCATCATCATCACCTTCATCCTGTGTCACTGCAATGGCCTTTCATTAGCTTTTCCACAGCGCAAGTGTCATCCTAACATCCAAACCTGTAGAGAATTTTTATTAGTTTATTTTTAAAGATTTTATTTATTATTTTCAGAGAGATGGGTAGGGAGAGGGGCAAAGAGAGAGACAGACATCAATGCATGGTTGCCTTTCATCTGCTTCCAGCTACAGACCTGGCTGGAGACCTGGCTTGCAACCTGGTTATGTGCCCTGGCTGGGAATTGAACCAGCGACCTTTGGGTTCACAGGCTGGCACCTTATCCACTGAGCTACCAACCATCGTAGAGTTTATTTTTTGAGGGAGACTAACAACATGACCTGGCGCAAGATGGCGAATGGTCAGGAAAGTAACAATTTTGTAGTTTCTTTTATACATTGGGAATTAAAAGAGGATGTAAGAAAGATGACAGGGAGGTGGGAGAAAGCCAGATGGGCAGATCTCTGTTAACAAGATAATGCACTCTCCTTGAGGGTGATTGTGACTCTGAGGGGTCTGGATTTCTGGCATTTCAAAGGCAAGTCCACCTAGATGTCTAAGAACAGTAAACAGGACTCTCTTAAGGTAAGGATAAACCTTTCTTAGGTCTGAGGCATGGCTACTACCGTGGCCTGTCCAGTTAGGATTTACACTCAGCTCCCCTGTGTGGTTACTTTCCATCAGTGAGATTGTCAGATTTTTTTGAGCCCCTTTTTCATCCACCCAATCCTGACTGGTTTTATCTATTCTTAACCTCAGCCAGAAAGGTCATTCTGCAATGCATAGCTCTTCATGCTCCTTCCTCCTTAAAATCCTGCAAGGTTGTATCTCTTCTTTTCCTCTCCATCCTTATTCCCTTGTTCACAATATCTCTACCCTTATCCTCTGCCACCCTGTACAACCTACAACCAGCTTTCCATAAATATGTATAGAATTACTAAAACCTAAAAGTGTAAAATTACTTCCACTTCCATGGAGCTGTTTTCTCTTGATCAAGGCCCTTACACAGCTCTTTCGTTCATCTGCCTGAAAGGCTAACCAGTTACACTAAAGCCTCTGGTGGATTCCCAAAAAGGGAGAATTTTTAAAGTTACTTATGTGATATTAATGAACATCTAGAGTTGAACAACACGGTAACTTAAACCCTTTTAGGAATTTTTTAAAAATTCAGAAAATTATCTGATTCATCTAAGGTCACTCATGTCAGACTGCTACTTTTTTTTTTTTTGTAATGAAAATTACTTAAAATTTTCACTTTGAATTTCACTCTATAGAAGCTATAGACCCTTTCCAAATGGTATCTGAACTTGGACCACAATGAAAAAAACACAGTTTCTCAGTTTTCCATTAATTCAAAATGATACTTCGGTCAGTTCTTTCAAATTGTTTTCTTCTAAGATACAAATATGGGCCTTTGAAACTATTTATTCAAAATTCTTCTGTAAAAACCTACATTGGGGAAGGCAGAACATAGAAATAATTTGGTGAGCTAAAACAATAATGTGTTCCTTATTTCAAATGTTATTTAGGAAAAAATAAATTTTCAATATAGCTTTAAAGAAAGTTTTATGAAAACATTCCAGAGAAATCTCTGTAGCTCGATTTAATCAAAGTATGGGTTTATTTCTAGTCTTTTGCTTAATACTTCAGACACTTTTGTATTGTATTTTTTCCATTACCATTTATTCTCCTTATATCACCCCTCCCACCCCACCCCGCATAATCACCACATTGTTTTCCATGTCTCTTGAGTTCTTTTCCCTTTTTTGGGGGTCCCTCCACCCCCTAACCATCCCCACCCCAGAGCTGTCAGCCTGCTCTCTATCTGTGGGTCTATTTTGCTAGTTAGTTCAGTTTGTTCATTAGATTTCACATATGAGAAAAATCATATGGCATTTGTCTGTCTTTGACTGGCCAATTTCACTTAGCATAAAATTCTCCAGATCCATTCAACTCTGTTAATACACAGAAATCTGATCAGATCACTGGGGAGGAGCAGGGAGGGACTGCAGGAGGAGGTTGCTTGAGGCAATGGTAAACAGTCTAGGATGGGGTTGGCCTAGAAGCCGACTGCCTCTGGAGAGTATAGAATTATTGCCAGAAGATTTAAAATAAAAGGGGAACAAAGTCTGGCTCTCTGGCTCTCTTCCTCCAGGATGCCTGCATAATCATGCTTTAGCTGCCTGCATTTGCCAAAAGATGGTATTTTGGATGGGAGAAGAAACTCAACACAGACTAGGATCAGGCTGGTCTGGCAGAGGGTGGTGGGATTATTCTTCTTTGGATGTTGTATAGGGGACAGGCTCTGAGGCAGAAGACTGCCATTCTTCCAAAATTGTGTAGCTTTTGTATCTTATGTTGTTTTAATTTGTAAATTATCCTATAGAAATAAGATAATTAAAAATAAGGGAAATGATAGGGGAACTCAGAAGTTAAAAAGTGTAGCCTAAATTGATAGGCTTAAAAGAATAAAATTTTAACTAAAGATTTAAGATTTAGCCTTAATTTATAGGCTTAAGTGACAACGCATGTGGAAAGATGTTATTCCCAGAATTGTGTAGCTTTTAGATAAAGACTCCTTTCCTTTATCGCCAAACCTTTGCCTGTGGAATTTTGCCTTGAGGGTGGCAGCAGGAAGCAGGACCCCACTTGCTGTTTGGTAACACTGTTGCAGAGGGTAAAATTTTATTCTTTTTTATGGCCAAGTAGTATTCCATTATGTAAATGTCCCATGGTTATTTTATCCATTCCTCTACTGATGGATAGTTGGGTTGCTTCCATATCCTGGTGATTGTAAATAACACTGCATTGAACATGGCAGGTGTTTATGTTCTTTCAAATTAGTGTTTCTTGTTGCTTTGGGTAAACTTCCAGAAGTGGAATTATACTATAAGGTTATCAAAACAGCATGGAATAGAAACTGGAATAAAAACAGACATAGATCATGGTACTGGAATAAAAACAGACATAACATAGATCAATGCAACAGAATAGAGAACCTAGAAATAAATTCACACCTCTATAGTCAGTATTTGACAGAGTTAGAAGCACATACAATGGGCTAAAGATACTTTATACAATAAATTCCTAGAAGAAAACACAGGGAGTAAAGTCTTGGACATTGCTTGTAGCAATACTTTTTCTGATAGATCCCCTCAGGCAAGAGAAACAAAAGAAAAAATAAACAAATGGGACTACATCAAACTAAAAAGTTTTTGTACGGCAAAGGAAACTATCAACAAAATAAAAAGGCAACCCACTGACTGGGAGAACATATTTGCTGATAAAGGGTTAATAACCAAAAATTATAATGAACTTAAAAACCTAACCAACATCTAAAAAACATTCAATCCAATTAAAAAATGGGTAAAGGATCTAGACAAACACTTCTCCAAAGAGGACATATTGATGCCCAGCAGACATATGAAACTCAACATCACAAGTCATTAGAGAAATACAAGTTAAAACCACAACGAAATGTTACCTTGTTCTTGACAGAATGGCTATCATCAATAAGTCAACAAACAAGGCCCGGCAAAGATGTGGAGAAAGGGGAACCCTTCTGCACTGTTGGTGGGAATGCAGATTAGTGCAGCCACTTTGTAAAGCAGAATGGAGAATCCTCAAAAATTAAAAATGGAACAGACTCTTCATTTGAATTTCCCTTTGCCCACCCCATCATGCCATAAGCTCCCAAAATTTAGGTTCTCAATGCCTTAGTCACAGAGCTGCTCATTTCCTATGTTGGCATTTTATACAATGTACTGTACCAGGATTATAGAACATGTGGGTTGACTACTTGTTGTAATCTCTAGGTAATGGTAAGAGCAGCTTTCTGCCTTCCCCAAGCACAACAAAGCTAAGATGGTAGCCAATGGACCAGATCTGTAATTGGGGAATACTGTGAGTGAGCTTCAAACCTCTGCTTTGACCATAGTTATCAGTCTGAAGAATTAAAGCTCCTAGCCAGAGAACGTTAATTAGGTAAATTGTACCATATAAAGTTAAAGCAGAAAGTCAATGAAATATAAAAATTTCATTAACTGTGGTTTCAACTTATGAAAATGGTAATTTTTTTCTTTTGTAGAATAATTTTTAGGATATAAACCATACTTAGAAACTGAAAAAAATGTCTAGGCTAAATATATAGCAATATATATATATATATATAGTTTGTATGATACAAGATATATATAATAAAAATACACAATTTTATATATATGTGTATATATATACACATATATATACATGTAATTTTTTTTTTTTTTTGCTGCCCTCTTCTGGGGAATCAAAAAATGATTGCCAGTTCCAACTCAAGTTGTGGCTTATGTTCTCACATGGTCTGTCATGTGTGCAGGCATGTTTGTGGTGTGTGTGTAAACAGAAAGACAAAAACTTTCTTTTCCTCTTATAAGGTCACCAATACTATCATATTAGGACCCTCCTCTTAATTACCTCCTAAAAGCCCTATCTCCAAATACAGTCTCATGAAGTTTATGGATTCAACACATGAATTTGGGAGGGACACGATTCAGTCCATAGCATCATCCTATACATTTCGATAGCACTTTCTCCTTTCTTTGAATGAATGTGTAGAACTCACCTGTTTACTTACCTGAGACTCACTAGCCAGGAGTTCCCTCAGGCCAGACTCTACCATATTGCTATTGTATCCCTATCATAGTAACTGGAACTTGATCCTGGGGAGATTGCTGAATGAATGAGTTGAGAAATGATAGCAACCACCTATGCTGCTCTTTTACCATGTCTTTACGTTAGTCAAATGCCAGGATTGTTAGGCCGAAGCAGATACCTGGGATTTTGTTGGACATAGAACCTTAAACTGTGCCTTATGCTGATTCAGATACCAAATGTCATGGACTTCATTTTCCTCCAAGGTCCTCATCAAAGTGATAGGATGACATGTCAATAAAGGTTAACACTGAAAAATAGTCATTTCTGGGCCAGGAAGCAAGTACCACCTTTATTTCTCTAACTTTTTAAAGATTTTATTGATTTATTTTTTGAGAGTGGGAAAGGGAGAGAGAAAGAAAGGAGAAATATTGATGGGATGCCTCACCTACACTCCCTGACTGGAACCTGAACCCACAACACAGGCCTGTACCCTGACAGGAAATTAACCTTTCACTTTGCAGTACAATGCCCAACCCACTGAGCCACACCTGTCAGGGCCTGCTGATGTGAGTAACGCACCAGCTGAATTTCTAAGTTAGATTTCAGGTGAACCCATTATTTAAGATTGGGGTACATAAATTAATACAGTTAGATCCACTGTATAGATAACCATGTGATATGAATAATCTTCTCAACAATCTGTTAAAATTATGGATAAAAAAGACACTACAATCAGGCCTGTAAAAACTTTATTGTACTTTGAATAACAAGCATGTAACAAAATTTAGAGAATAAGGATTAAATATTTCAAATTATGTTCTTACAAAGCATTAAGTACAGTACCCAAAGACTATTCATAATATTTTATAGTCTACTAAAAACATCAAGACATACTGGAAACTGGAATTTTCTTCCAACCACAGCATTTATTCCCATTAGCTTTGTTACAATGAAAGTTAACATATGAACACACACATATAATAAGTGAAATGGAAAATGAAGGCCTACAACACACATTCCAATTGCCTGGCAAGTATGAAGAAGAAAGCCTTCTTAGTATTTCCAAACTTCTTGCTTTGAATATATTGACTAGATACAGTGGCAGTTTTTTAAAAAAATGTCTTTAATGTTACATAATTTTGACCATTCCCTATGTAATTGGTACTCTCTTAGCTTAGTCATTAATCAAATTTGGTAATTTGCAAATGAAATGAGAAACACATTAATCTTCACATGTGGTATTAAAGATGTTGAACAACCAGTAGTCCATTGCCTCATTCAATAGCTCAGACACTGGAGTAAATGACTGCATGGCAATAAGGTCTGTCCCAGCTCAGTATCAGCCTTGATCTCTTTGCAGATGACCAGAAACATGCTTTGTCTAATGAAGACGTATGAGTTATGAAATATGAAACATGAAATTTATACAGACATGAACTTGAACTCAACGACCCTGCTGATGGAGGCTGCATGTGAAATATTTCACAGTGACTGAAATGGACCAGCTAACAGGAATTGGTGGTTTTTTATATTCAACTTTGATGAAAACAAATGGACTTAGAAGAAACCCTTGAGATTTAGTTAATGTTACTAATCCTTTAAGATCAGTATAAGTGACCTTTTATAAGGAAAAATATGTAAAAACACCGAGGTACTTTAGCTTCTTTTCAAGGGATTACTGTTTGATATCTTCCTGAGATGCAAAAGACCACGAAAGAAAAGCACCATGCCTAGGTTGCTGAATGATGCAGTAGACACTAATAGTTTGGTCCTTTTCTAAATGGATCTCTTCCAACAATTACACTAAAACATAGTGATGGATCACAGATGCCAGGGGGGCCCGGTTGCCCTTGGCTGCCAGGGTTTCCAGGATCTCCATCTTTGCCTGGGAGGCCCGAGTCTCCTGGAGGACCTTCCTTGCTTATTCCAGGAGGGCCCTCTGGACCTAAGATGGGACATTAGCAGCACATGAACAGAGAAATTTAGTTTTCTGGAAGATATTTAAACTGAAAAAGGTGTCTTGAAAATTGTACAAATTTGGCCTAATGTGAAAAGAGGAAATATTCTTTTGCCAATTCTACATACCTTCCATTTTGAAAAGGAACATACGAAAGTAATCAGTATTTTTTGTACAACTAAGCTAAGTTATGTTAATATAGGAATTGTGCTATTAATTAAGACATTGAGCTAACATTCTACTATTTCAGTTTGTGGGTTGTCCAAACATTTCTTTTCAGCATATTTTCTGACAATTTTATTAAAAATTAGCTTTTTATATATATATAAATATATATATATATATATATTTATATATGTATATGCTAAAATGCTAATGAAGTCACTTTGTGCCACATTTGCAATAAAAATGATTATTTCCAATATACATATTCTTTTAGTTTGCACATCCAAATACACTGTCATTATACAAGTGTAGTAGTGATCAATACCCATAAGTGTTACAGTATTAATTTGTGAACCATAGCCTAATTAGTTCAATAAGTACACTAAAAGAAAGTTAATTTAGGATATTGGCCTTTTAAAGTTAATTCCTAGCCCTGGCTGGTAGCACAGTGGGTAAGGCGCCGGCCTGCGAACCCAAAGGTCGCAGGTTCGATTCCCCAGCCAGGGCACATAACCAGGTTGCAAACCAGGTCTCCAGTCAGATCTGTGGCTGGAGGCAGGTGAAAGGCAACCATACATTGATGTCTCTCTCCCTCTCTGCCTCCCTCCCTTCCCCTCTTTCTAGAAATAATGAAATAAAATCTTTTAAAAAAATAAATAAATAAAAAAGTTAATTCCTCAAAAATAACAGAAGCAAAATATTCAGCTTGGGGAATGGAACAGAGTGGTTTGGGGGCACTTCCTACCTCTACCACTCCCTGCTCCTAGTACTACCAATAAACATTGATTTAACACTTAACTATAATTACAGATACTGTTCCAAGTGTTTTTACATAAACACTATTAAATTATTTGATCCACCCAAAGTCTCATGAGGTAATAGCATCATCTAAAATAACAGCACACATTTATTAATCAGCAGTATTATTGTCATGTACTGGTCTGCGAGTAATTCATCCATCAACTCCACTTTCCAATAACGTTAAGATGCAGATGAAATGTCATCACCACTTTACGAATGAGGGAACTGAGGCATAGCAAGCTTCAATATTACACAGCTAACAGAGGAAGACTTAAGAGTCTTGGTTTCAAATTCTTTGACACAGGTGAATGGTGATTTTCTTAAAGCACAGCATGCAGCAAGCTTGTGAACGCACAGCCGTTCTTACCTGGTGGGCCAGGAGGACCTTGCTCGCCAGGGTACCCGAACCCTGGGCTCCCCTTTGCCCCATTTCTTCCCGGTAGGCCTGCAGTGTCAAAGGTGAGAGTGAGCTCATTTTTCCTATAAAATCACTGCCTCCTAGATTGTTTCTATTGAAAGAAAAAAATACATCTTTTAAAAATAGCTTGCCACCTATTTATTATTACTAAGGAGAAACAATTTTTGAAGCAAAAATTTTCAGCATTATCAGTAGCCCAGGAATATGAGGGATTAAATATGAAGAAAGAAAAATGGTTTGGGGATTATTAGCCCTTTCTGCTCATCATGCTTGTTCTTTTATTACTTTAATGAAACATCTATATTGTCCATATATTAAAAGGGAAGTCTTATCATCCAAACATTCAAAGGCAAAGAGAAGTAAGTTGTGGATTATTAGGAAATTGGGTTGCAAAACATAATTTTTCCTATAATATAAAAATAAGTAATTTTTGATAACAAATGACCAAATCAAAATATAGGAAATGGCATTAAAGTAAAATTTCTAAGTCCATTTTCAATATTTTCTAATTTGCAACTTCACATGCTTCAAAACTTTGACCTATCTCCCTCTACTTGAAAATGCTGCTTCAAGGAAATAAAATAATTCATTAACTCAGGTAAATTATTTAAGACTAAAGAATTTACAAAAAATTTTATCACAAAAAAAGATGAATTATTTTCTATTAAATAAATTTAGGGAGTGGATGCAAAAAAAATACCTTTCTTGTTCATTTGCATATGCACTCAAATTAAGTACCTTTTAGTCCTCTGGCACCTGGGTGCCCAGGAGCACCCATTAGTCCAGGAGCACCATCTCTTCCTGGCAACCCAGGAACTCCGCGGGGACCTTCTGGGCCTACAGGACCGGGGGGCCCAGGAATACCTGGCGAACCATGTTGGGACTGACAACGATCACAATTTTGAATTCTTCCACTCTGAAGTAAGACTGGTAGCTGGGCTGAAAAACAAAGGACCGCCCCCCAACCCCATCTTATATTTAAATGTGGGTGGAAATTAATAATATCTCTAATAATTTTTAAAACATTTATAGATGTTTATCTCTTGGCCAATAACTTCACTTCTAAGAATTTAAGTAAATAACCATTGCCCAGTGTAATTTCAGTGTATCTTCGCTGAAAACTAGGGAGGGAAGGGTTAGGAGGGGCAAAAAGTGCCCTGAAGAAAAATGTTGGTAAATTATAAACATCCATATTTGTAAATTATTATAATTATGTCAGGAAATGTATTAATGCTGAAATAGTGATAAAATGCTTTATTAAAATATTATAAAAGAGTACATATAGTATTTCATCTTAATTATAAAAATACTATGAATATAGAAAAAGACAAGGGTCTATAAACATAATTTCTTCTTTATCTTATATCTTTTATAATTTCTACCAAAAATACTGTTTTACTTTTGTAACTTGAAAAAGTTATTAAAAAGTCACTTTGAGACTTACCTCTTATTACATCAGTGCAAACTTGTCGAATAAACTGTTCTGAAAATTCTCTTCCCTACATCAAATGATTAGGGGTTATAACATGTAATATACGAAGTGTAAAGCAATGAAAACTACAACAGAAAGTAGAATACATACAGGCTTCCCATCCAGTCCTGGAGGCCCCTGAGGACCTGTTTCCCCAGGTTGTCCCTGGGGACCCATGGGCCCCATCAAGCCATCCTGCCCAGATTCTCCCTTTGGTCCAACGGCACCTCTGACACCAGGTTCTCCCTTTTCACCTTTCTAAAAGCAAAAGAAATCCTCAAGAGCTCTGTTTAAATATTTAGGCATCTTAAAAATCCTCAAGAGATGGATATAAATATATAACATATATTTTATATAGAAAAGATCTGGGAAATACAGTTATTAATCAGGTAGGAAATTTTATATTGTATTAAACTGTCATTAAGCCATCTAGCCAACCCTACAAATATCCACTGTTTTTTTTCAGTATATTATGTAGGCAATATGTATACGGTCAGAGATACATTGACTGTATCTCTGACTGTTGACAAGGAATTTAAATTCTTGTGAGATAGGCATACACAATATTGTTCATTGAAAAGTATGTAGCAAAATTCTAGATTAGCTCAATCTAGAAGAACCAATAATATTGACAAATGTATAACATTTCATGTGTAACTAAATGAATCTACATAACCTGAAAGTCACTATTTAGGAACTACTGAAGAACATAAAAGCCACTTTCTGCTTGCAATATCAATTGCTAGATTTCTATAGTGGTGACAATCCAAGCAATACAAATTGAACAGAGGAAGCATAAAACATAAAGAAACATACCTCTCCTTTTGCACCATGAAGACCCTGAATTCCCTTTGAAAATTAACAGGAAAAATAGCTATAATAAATGTAAAAGTTACAGTACTAGTAATGTGGCATGCACCATTTACCACACATTAATCAAACTTTAATTTTTAGTTTGAAAAATTTTGATACAATGAGTGACAGAATTACACATATGAGAGTTTTTTTGCCTTTTGAAAGAAGAATAACAACTAGATAATATGCTAACTGTATATGTAAAAAGTTAATTTACATAACTTTCCTTCTTAGATATGAATATTTTACATGCTGCAGACCAAATATGTAGATTAGAATGAGATTTTCTCTGAATTCTACTGAAATTTTAAAACAATAATAGTAATATATTTTATGCTGAACATATTGCTATTTTAATAAAAATTAAAATTCAGATACAGTATGTTGTGATTAAAAGGAGTATTGTATTTTCCCATTCATAGGAAGTTAAAGTTAAATCTGATTGCATATTACTGATAAAAAGATGAGTTAAACAAAGATACTACTAAAAGTGACTAACAGAGAAGAAAATACCCAGTGGCTGTATCACTAGGGAGCCCATAAATAAAACTCACTCATGATAATCATTGGCCATGGCTACATCTGATAGCTATATTAAGTTATTTTCTACTTACTTTTTCACACATTTATAATAAGAACTCTCGGGAAAAGCATTAAACTGTTTCATTTTTTAAATTCATCATACACTTGGGCTCTAAAATCACCCAACACCAGTTCAAGAAAAGGTATGATTTTCACAGACACAGGTGGGACTTCATTATTCAATTTTGAAATAAAAAAAAATGATGTTCTCCAATTCAATATAAAATGTATTATATAACATTACATAAATGATTTTGAATTGAGGATTTATTTTTATTTCTCAGTTCCTAAAATATAAATATTCAAATTAGACAAAAGGGAAAAAACTTGGTAAAATCAGTATATGGCACACAGAAAGGCAGGTTCTCAAATTAAAGTGTGAGCATAAAAACATTAACTTAGTTTTCATATAAAAATCTTGGTAAAACTATCTCTGTAAGTACTGAGGATTCTGAAGAAATGCAGCAGCATCCCTACCAGACATAATCCTACAACTGGAGCCGGTGGAAGAGGAAAGATAAAATAATCAAGTTCTTGGGACTAGAACTAAATCACAGCTGAAACTGAAAATAGCTGCCTGTCATCCGAGAATCCACTATGGTGATTCCATGAGAGAAACATGCACTTGAACTCCATTCACATCAGGAAGGCAAAAAAATAAAAATTATACATATGCAGCACTTAGTAGGATGACAGGTAACTAAGATTTCGTGTACTGACAGAGTTCAGGCAGGCCAGCTGGAAAGCAACAGCTGTCCTGGCCCCCGGCCTCCACTTCGGCTGAGTCCCTGCTGGTGGGCAATGCAGTTTTAATACATCGGGGTCAGACACTTTCTAGGGAATCCAAACCCTACATTAGAGAGCAGACTTGCTACTGCCCTTAGGAAGTGTGAACAAAAGAAATTAAGGGAGCCTTGGAGAGAGTGGCATCTGTTAGCCTGTGAGATGAGCTCCAATTCCACAGGAACTATCCTTCTTTTTGGAGAATTATTTTAACAATTTCTGGTAAGACGCTTGGACTAGGGAGGGTGAATGAACGAAGGGGTGAAGGTCCTCGTCTGGGAAGCACTGTTGATAGATGTTGTGTGATTAACTTAGGGAAACTGAGTCCGTGTCGCCAGGGAGGGAAACGGACACAGTGGGTAATCAAGTGGAAGAACACGGATTAAGAAGATTTTTCAGTGAACATAATGGTACATAGGGAAACTCAATCTATTTCTCCTCTTAGATATCTTAATGCTTGTTATTAGCTCTAAATTCTCAACTCTTTCTTAATATCCTGTACTCACCTTTCATCCCACATTATAGACAATCTTGCAGCCGTATGTTTTGAAACACTCTTCCCATGGACTTTCAGATGCCTCCAAGTAAGAGATACAGAGACCCTTGTCCTTGGAGACATCACTACAGTTTTTTATCTATGTGACCCCAGAACTGGTGTCATTACTGAATCTTTCTCCACATGCAAGAGACCCGCTGGGGGAGGACTCATAGGAACAGCTTGCCCTCTACATGCAAACCAAGTGGGGAAGGAGCTGAACTATAGGCAGAGCAGCAGGAAACATATGTTTGGTCCCATTTGACTCTGATTGAACGCTTTGCCAGATGGTTATCTCACTGAAACGCTACTTAATGAGGAAATTTTAGTTGGGGGATAAGCAAAACAATCTTATTGTGTATTGTTTCATAGTATAGTCCTTCCAAATAGGAATTTAGTAAGTTTCTTGCATAGTCATTTATATCTGAACAAACTGCAGGAAACCAAGTACATTCCTCCACTACACAGGGCATCAACTGTTAATACTGCAAGAAAAAAAATTAAGATTATACAGTAAGTATGGATGTGCTATCATTGTATGGCTGCTCTTAGCCAAATAAAGCCTCCTAAAATAGCTGGCATTGTCCAGCTCCAGTCACGTATGTGGCCAGAAAAAAAGCATTAAAAAGCAAGATTCACAGCCACCAAGAGAAATGGGGTTAGAAAATAAACAAGAAAACAATACCATCACCACCTAGCACATTCACCCTTATAGGATTAGAATGCACAGTACCTTGAACCCTTCTCACCTCTTATTTTTATTTGCAAGTAACTCTCACTTGGCATTGTTCAGTTATATTATGCCTTAATTACATTTTCCATTAAAGAAAAAACTGTACCTGTTGCCCTGGAATTCCTGGTCTTCCGTTTTCTCCCTTTTGACCCTTTAAAATTTAACAAATGTTATTCATTAGTTTGCACACATATGATGCAATTACATATACAACACAAACTGCCTCATCCTATAGTCTAGAAGAAATGTCACAAAAGCAGTACTGCAAATATGTAAAATGATGTTAGATATGAGGTATTTAGTCTCTCAAAGAAAAAAAAATGTGAGCAGGAAATGAACCTAATGTTATAGCTAAAATAGAGTCAAGGAATAAACTTTGGGAGAACGTGTAAATCATTTTAAATAGTTGAGAATGTTCTGCTGAGTCCACATTAACAGTAGAAAGTAATTTAAAACCAAATGGCTGTGGACATTTTATTATATGACATAATTATTTTCATTGTGAACTATACACATTTGAGGATAATAAAATCTCTTTAAAGTAATTTTTAAAAATTAAAAATATACTGGAAAAATATTTTGAATGAAGATATTTAAATAATAAGAAGAGAGAAAAATTAATAAATATAGAAACACATCTGTCCACTCAATAACTATTTTTGGATACCTGTCATGTATACCACATTGTAGTAGATCCTGATGCACTATTTCATATGTTGAACAAGATAATTAGCAGTTTCAAAAAAAAAAAAAAAACCATATGCCTTGATAGTATAATCAAATATCTAGTGATTACAATTTTTTATCACATTTGCATAGTGATTTTTCATTTTCTTACATAAGTAAATTCCCAGTATATTCAGAAGCACCTATCTGCTGGACTTTAGGGAGACTAAAACAAAAATACTGGGTTGACCAAAAAGTTTGCTTGTTTTTAATTCCACAAGATGGCTTTAGTAGTACTTAGTTGTCTTGAACTTCATTCAAAACAATTTTAACAAATGTAACAATTTGTTACATTGTATTGTGACAGCTGTTGTATCAGCACACATTTTTAAAAACTTACCAAAGTTGATGAATTTTTGTGTAGCCATTTTAATATTGCAAATGGAAGAAATACACAACATTTTTGGCATACTATGCTTTATTATTTCAAGAAAGGTAAAAACACAACTGTAAAGCAAAAAGATTTGTGCGGTATACCGAGAAGGTGCTGTGGCTGATAAAATGTTAAAGTGGTTTGTGAAGTTTTGTGCTGAAGGCTTCTCAATGGACATCGCTGCATGGCTGGGTAGACCAGTTGAAGCTGATAGTGATCAAACTGAGGCATTGAGAACAATCAACATTCTGTCATGTGAGAGATAGCCAACAAACTCAAAACATCCAAATCAATCAAGTTATTGGTGGGAATGAAATATCTGCCTTTTATTTTTATGGAAAAACCATACAGACTTTTCGACCAACCCAATACCATTGCTGCCTTCAAACTGCTTACTGAGTGGTTGGAAAGATAAGTAAATCAAGAATGGAAAATTTAAAAAACAAAAATAAAAGTACTATTGCACTAAGTGCATAATGTATAAAAACATCTGAAACACAGGAAGGGACATCTTACAGAGAGGGTAGGGAAAATGACTCAACCTTGAAAGCAGCCTTCTGGGATGAGTAAGAGGCAACCAACAAGAGAAAAGATAGGAGGGTGTGTTGGGGAGACAAACAGAACAAAAGCACATGATTCCTTTTGGCTAAAGCAGCAGGCAAGAGTGGATAATAATGGCCAGAGCAGCAAGAGATAAGACTGAAGAGTAAGATTCAGGCAAACCAAGAGGAACTTCCTGGATCAGACTTCAGCTTGAATTGTGTGGGGCATACTTTGTGGGATTTTTAGGCAGATAGGTAATTTAGTTATTGCATGCTGGTAAAAGTGTACAGCGGGGAGAAGGGAGTAGACCGGACTCAGACCAGTTAGAAAAATATTGTAGTGATCCAGGACCACTGAGAAGTGAATAGATAGACAGTGGGGGCAGGGAAAAGAGAGCAGCCAAGTTCAAGAAATATTTAGATGTAAAGCTGCATGTGAAGAAATTGGAAAAGACTGAGTTTTAAGATGACTTCTAAGACTTTTACCCCCCTTGGGTGGCTGTGTTGCGGTACCAATTACTATGACAAAGAATCTATGGTTGAGAACTGATTTATGAGAAGAGATGACAAGTTCTGACTTGAACAGGTTGAGATGCACATGAGACGTCCAAAAGCAATACCAGGAAGGAAATTGGAATACACAGGTCTAGAGCTCACACACATATGCTTAAAATTTACCTCAATCCCAATTTCAAAATTAACTTACAGGGAGCATGATAATATTTGAAGATATTCAGTAAAAACATAACTTTTTCTGAAAAACAACTATTAAACTGTTGCCTTAGCAGAGTTTGACTCTATCAATTATATCAGTTTAAAATTTCCTTTTAAGCCTCCAAAAATTCTGGACCTCTCAAAACTCTGTAAAATTTAGCAAAGTACTTTTTCTCTTTACATTAAGCTTATTCTACATAAAATTCAGCCATGTTAATTGAGTTGTATAATCTTAAGAATATTGTAAAACTACTGTATGGAGATCGGATTTGTAATTCATAGCTGGAAAAATCTTCCATTTCTAAAACTTAACATATTGAAAGACCAACAGAAATAATGTATTCCAGGTAAGCATATGATTGTGTCTACATGGGTCAGTGGTTCAGTTAATGAAAATACCCCATTCAAAAGCCACTTAAATTGAGGTAAAATGCCCTTGTCCTCCATAGCAGTGGCATGGTTCTTCTCTTTGCCTTTGTTGCTAAGATACCCAAAACAAAAGGTTCTTCTAAATCACCTTACATTTCCTCAGCCTGCTTTAATTTTGTTTAATTCTCTATTTATTAGTTTAAGTGTATTTCGTATTTGATGTTAATGATTGCTTATCAAATCATTTTAAATAATTTGTGCCATAAGTCATTTCAAATTATTTTAAAACATGCACACTATACGTATAAATAAATATATTGAAAGTATGTAATAAAATCTGTGTCTTTATTTTGTTGAATCATTTGGTTTCCAAGGTTTTTATAACAGTGAAGTGGTAAAGAATCTTTTTTTGGAAAGATTTTATTGATTGATTGATTGATTGGGGAAGGGAGGGAGAAAGAGAGGGAGAGAAACATTGCTGTGAGATTTAAAAAACATTAACTGGGTGCCTCTGTATGGGCCCCAACTAGGGACCGAATCCATAACCTAGGCCTGTGCCCTGACTGAAATTGAACTGATGACCTTTCAGTTTTCAGGACATTACCAAACCAATTGAGTCACACCAACCAGGGCAGGTGAAGAATCTTAATGTTAGACTTGGTATGATCTGACAAGTTTAGCAGTAAAAGGAGAAAGCAGGGATTTAACAATTAGATACTGATGGTTAAAGATAAAGGAGGCCCTGGCTGGCAGCTCGGTGGATAAGGTGCCAGCCTGCGAATCCAAAGGTCACTGTTTTGATTCCCAGCCAGGGCACATAACCAGGTCTCCAGCCAGGTCCGTGGCTGGAGGCAGGTGAAAGGCAACCATACATTGATGTCTCACTCCCTCTCTGCTTCCCTCCCTTCCCCTCTCTCTAAAAATAATAAAAATATTTTTTAAAAAGATGAAAGAACTGGAAAAGCAATATAAGAATTAAAAAGAATAAAGCCCTGATTTTATTGCCAAGCAGGAAAAAAAATCCAACAATTTACCTGAATGCCTTTTTCACCTTGAATTCCTTTTTCCCCCTGCAAAAAATATGTATTATAATCTAGCATATTCTGCATTATTTCAAATAAACAAATTTTTCTTCAGCATAAAAAGTTATATGAGCTCATGCAATTTCCATAAGGGCCTTATATACAAAAGCTGACTCCAACACAATATTTGGGAATAGAATAAAATATCCTGTCAAAATGACATTCTAAATGAACATTTTCTGTGCTTTCATATTCAAAAGAACCTTTACTACTATTTTTATTTTACCAGGAATAATGAAATTTTTCTATATTGATCATAATCTGAAGTTAAACAAGAAGACTTATTTTGACAAATGTTTTAATAAATCAAACTGAAATCTTCTATTAAGTTCATGGTAGTCACAAATTTATAGAAAACAATGAAATAGAACAATAATGTTGAACTAATATTTTAGGAAACACTGCTTTTGCAAAAGTGAAGTTTTGGGGGGAAATTATAGTTTATGATAAGTTTCCTAGAAATTCTCAGCTGGAAGAGGCATTAGAGACCAACTAATTTAATGTCCTTTTTGTATAGATAATGAACTTGCAGATTAGGAAAGGTAAGCACTCGCCCAAGGTTGAACTTGGGACACAGCTTCCAAATTTCTTTTTTTAACCTCACCATGTCTTCCATGTTTCCATCTAAACATGGAAAGCTTTGTGTGTATAGCAAAATACAGCTTTTCTTTTATATACCAAATTTCTGAACAAGGAAATCCCTAAATCTAAATGTATATTCACAGTAGATTGATTTACTTCTGTTTGCTAAGGGTCTAACACTTAATTGCTGCGATGAAGATCATTCCTAAGTGCTGTCTACTGCTCATCAGAGCAAGGCCAAGGATGGCACTGCACATAATCATTCAGGGGCCAATAGACAATACACGAGGGACAGAAAAATGAAACTACAGAAAAACTAGACCAGCAAGGGATATAAAGATGATGACCTAAGAGCTTGTATCCTTTCCAGAATAAAAGTCAGTATCTTGAGTTTTAACCTGAAATGTATATATTTATAGTGGCACGGATGTTTTTGACAAATGGGCAGTCCATTGTTGCTTAAAACCTCCGAACAAATGATACAGCTCAGGCTTCCTTGAGAAAGAGAGAAAGAGAAACAGAAAGAGAAAGAGAGAAGGAAGAGGAAGAGAAGGAGGAGAGGGAGGAGGAGAGGGAGGAGAGGAAGAAGAGGAAGGGGGAAAAGAAGTAGGAGAGAGGGAAGGAAGAGTGAGAGAATTTTATATAAGCATGTATGACCTGTATTTTAAATTCCTTAATTTTAAATTATTATTTTTTTGTAATATAATTATTTCATAGAGAGGAACTTCATGGTCAAACATTCTGGTTGTAATTTTTATCTTTTCAGACTTCTGCCCCAGTTTTGGTTAGAGTTATTTGTATTTCAGTAAGAGTGCCTGGCGTGGAGTGGAATAGTTTCCTAAAATTCTTGACTCTCCTGGATTAATTTCAAAACAATGTAAAGTTAAAAACTGTGACTTAAGTGTACATTTGTATTTTCTGACCTTCATGCCTCTTCCAAGGTCCTCATCTAGAAGACAATACCCATGTAGGACATGAGAGATGCCACGTGAGGTTAAACACTTGATACACCATACACCAATTATACAGATCAGCTCATCATGAAAGTATAATCAGTCATGCTATCCTGTTTTCACCAGAGGAAAACCTACATATTAGGATCTGATTAAAAGTGAGTTCTGTCTCTAAATAACACATACCTTTTTCCCTTGGATTCCAGGTAAACCCAGATATCCTGGTTCTCCCTGGGGACCCGCCACTCCCTGTTCTCCCTGGGTAAGGAAAAAATAACATGAAGATCTCAGACCTACTGCTAACAAAAATACCACTGTTTGTATTTCTACATGTATCTCATATTTTAAGGTGATGGTTAAAAGACTGGTTGACATCCAGAGCTATTACTACAGGAATAATAAAGAATAAAAAGTTTACAGGAGTCCCAATAAAACCTCATATATTTTCCTCTAGTTAAAAAGCTCTGACAGCATCTATTTAAAAATAATATAAATATTTGGTACTTTTATATTTTACAACTTTACTCAAGTAAATAATGAAGGGAAAATAATAAACAGGTATGGTTTTTCATTTACTCATAAATTTCTTCCTCCTTGAAACTGCTTTTTCTCATACTGCTACTTAAAAAACATTTTATTGTTACAAAATGCGTCATTAGAAGGGATAAAAATTATTGAAAGTCTTATTATCCACTATTTTAATTTTGTTATGTATTTTCTACCTATCACAAACACACATACATCACTTAGTTACTTGTTGGGCTCCCCCGAGGACGGTGTCAGGGCATGGAGTCCTGCCCACACGAGGTCAAGCCTGTAAGACCTGACAAAGCTGGGTGAATACAGGCCCCTACGCTCCAAGGGGGGCCCAGGTATGAATCTGGCCTTGGGAATATTCCATCCTTTGAAGTCTGCCTGTGACCTAAACTTCCTTGATTTGTGTATTGCGCCCCTCTGCAGTTGCTGTTAACCACATGTAATCTCACCCTCCCTAAAATTCTATGGGCCACCAAGAGTTCTTGAAGTCACCTTGTCTAACAGACCATAGCCTAAAGCAGATGGTCACATTCCTTCTACTGTTATCTAAACTCAGCAACTCCCTTTCTTTTGAATACTCTTCTGTGATGATGGTTTGTGGTGTGTACAACCTTGTGTAATCAATGAAAACCTTTGTGGGTGGGCCATCAAGGCCTTTGACAAACAGACGTTGTTCAACCTTTTCTCCCCTAGCACAAGGTGCCTGGGAAGGTTCATTTCGTCTGCAGCACCTGTGGATCTCTGAGGGTCAGGAGTCCCCCACGGTTACTAATATGTGCTAATGTATGTATAATTTTTCATCTTTTACTTCAACATATATTAATATTGTTAAGTTCTTTATATACCATTATATTTTTAAAAACATGATTATTTTTTATTTTTTTTAATCGGAGGATAGTAGTTAACTGTATTGATTTACCATTTTTTATTGAATAAAATTTCAATTGTTAAACACTGGTTTTCATAATTTTATTTTTATATACAATATTGGGTTAATGTCTTTGTAGTTAAATTGTGTGTACAAATTTTATTTTTTCTTTATACATAGAGATTATTTTCTCAGAAGTAAATTCTTGAGCTGTTTTAGTACAAAGAATATCCATAAGTTACCTTAACTCAAATTGTCTACTCTCCATCATCATATAGAGGGTTTTTTTTTCTTTTAAAACACTTAAATAAGGAGGTTCTCAGAAAGCATTTAGTGTGATGTATCAACAATCTTTGAGTTAAAAATGTAAGCGATGAGACAGAATCCGGAATGTTTGTGGGTTTTTTTGTTTGTTTGTTTTTGTGTGTGTTTAACCATCAGTGCCAAACTCTATCACATTAACTAAAGACCACTGTATTTTGTAGAAACTAAGTTTGTTCTCTTTGGAGTATGTGCCCACTCCGGAGCTGCCCAACAGCTAGATTTTTAATAGCTGAAAATCTTATTGAAATAAACATAAACCATTTGGTTCGAAGGAAACTGGTAAAGGCAGCCATGAGTCCTCACTCTAAAAATAAACAGAGGAGCCACACCTTTTATGGGCAGCATACACTCTTATTTTCAGCCATGGGAAACAGTGATATTCTCTAGACCAGAAATGTTCAAACTGGCACACAACTTTTACCATTTCTAGAAAAATCAAGTCAAAACATATTTCATCTATTTATTACCCAAACTATGAGAAACTATTCAAAAGAATAGAAATGAAATTGGCCCACATTGGTCATTTCCTTCCATGTACCTTAACTTTGTGATAAACATAATCCTCATTTTAGGTAACTTTTCTAAAGGCATACAAATGTCAATTTCATCAAATGAGAGAAACTTATAATTCCTTGAAAATATTTCTAGGTACATCGAATCACAATTACCTTGAGCCCAGAAGCACCAGGCATCCCTTGAAGTCCAGGTTCACCTTTATTTCCCTGTGAACACATCAAAACCATTTGAAATTTTTAAATTCAGGCATAATTCATCTGATAAAGATACAGAAATATATTAAAATAATTTTTATATTTTCAACTTAATTGTTTGAAACATACTTTACACATTAAAGCCATTAAGATAAATTATTTTATGCAAGGGAGTGAGTTTGCAAATTAATAAAGCTCTCTAAAAGCATATGTTAGGTGCTATGACTGGCTTTTTATACTGGCAGGTTCAAGTATAAAGGGAGAGATTCAAATCTTTAGGGATCAGGGCTAATTAGCTAGCTCTCCACATTGCACCCATTAAAGCCTAAAGCCTTCTGCTGGGTTGAGAATCTTTATTTTTGCCCTATTTTACTTTCTCACTATGGTTCCCCTTCAGAATGCAGCTGAAGGAAAGAGACTTGGCTTCAAATGTACAGTGGCTTCTTTGAAGAAGTATAAATCAAAAAAATGGTTAACTTTTGCTCTTTTTCAAGATACGAACAAGGTCCTTTTAGATGGACTTGCAGAATAAGACCAGGTTGACAATAAAGAACGTAAGATTTCCTAGGAAAAGAGAATTGGATAGAAAGAGAGAAGGTGCCTGTTAGCTAATAAGGAGATATTGTCAAGGGAAGTTCTGGTTTTCAAATATACGTTGATACCTGAAATCGCAACGCAGTCAATGTCTGGCAAAAGCCCTAATTAAACAGGTCCGTGGGACACCTGGGAGGAGCAGGCAATGCTCACCCAGAGCCAAGCTGGGTTCACCCACGAAGGAACCAACTTCATTTTGAGCTTTTGAAAAGTTTTCAAGGCTGCTCATGTTGACAAACATGTGAACCTAATATATAGCTTTAATTAGAGCATTTAGTACATAATAGCATTGTTGAGTCAGAAAGCAATGGCTCCTTAACATTTCTAATTTTAAGCTGAAAATCACAGAGTCGAGATGACTTGCCAAAACTTAGGTGACTTGATTATGTTACTATAACCGAATATAGTTAAGCAATGTTTTTACAAACTGAAGTATAGTATGGTAGACTTCTTCAACAGCTATTTTAAAAAGAGGTATTGTAATCTAAAATAGAAGTGTTCTAAAGATCTACTATAGAGTTTCAGCCTAATCTCTGACCTTTTCTTTTTCTTTCCTTAAATATGGAATGCTTCACAAGTTTACATGTCATCCTTGCACAGGGGCCATGCTAATCCTCTCTGTATCATTCCAGTTTTAGTATATGTGCTGCCGAAGCAAGCGCCTGACCTTCTAATACAACTTTTCGTCCCAAATTGGACTTCTACCAATTACATTAAAGGCATATTCCACAAACATATGCTTGACAAAACAGGCAGAGATAAGCTAAAACAGAGGTTGGTAAGCTACAGCCCATGGGTTAAATCTAGCCCAACACATGCTTTTGTAAATGAAGTTTTGGGGGAACACAGATACAGCCCACACAGTTAATATTTGTTCATGGCTGTGTTGACGTTAAAATAGCAGAGCTGAGCAGCTGCAACAGAGAATATACAGCCCTCAGAGACTGGCCCTTTGCAGAAGAAGTTTCCATCCCTTGAACATTTAATTAATACACTGCATGAAAAACATTAAAATGTTTCATTGAAAAGATTCCATTAATAGGTATAATTCTTAAATTCTGCATCATTTTTTAACAAAACAACTGTGCAACTACAAGATGAGAGAAACCAAACTTTATAGTAATTCATGTAAAATAACAAACCATGATGCTGGTCATAGCCACCTGCCTCTCCAGCCAAATCAGTGGAATCTTTAGATGCCACAAACACATTTTTCTAAGATATTTTTTCTTTCTTTTTTCTTTTTTCTTTTTTTTTTTTGAAAATACAGATTTAATTGATCTCCAGCTCAGTATGAGCCAACAATGTGAAATGGCTAATTTAAAAAGCTGATGAAATATTAGGCTGTATTCTCCAATGTTAAAGCATCCAGAATACCATGGGAGAATCCAGTGTACCTCAAACACGTCAGGGGTTTAGAACTACCCTACGTCTTCTTAAAAAATAACCTTGAAAAACTATGGAGAACCTCTACTTGGCAAGCTCAGTCACACAAAGGTTTCATGCCAACTCTGCATCCCTACTGCAGTACCCATGATACTACAAGGATCCACAACGGTCCACCAACGCACAAAGAGTGGCGACCTTTTCCCCAACCACTATCCAGTCTCTTCTTTAATGCTTCAGAAACTAATAATAGATTAGGTCATCTACATTTAGTATGCCAGGCCTACTCCCTTGACACAACATCTAATTCAAGGTTGAGTCTTCCAAAACTGCAATTCTGTCACTTCCTTTTGGAAATTTGTGCTAGAATTTATTCATTAAAGGTTAAGAATAGTGTCCTGAGTCTAGCCAGTACACACATACTTAGTTTCATCCTGTAAAAAAAGTAAATAAAAAACAGCAATAAAAAGAGTGGTCAGCATAGGATTTTATACACCTAGAAAGCAGTCATACAATGGTATTAAAAGAATTTCACTTCACCATCTGATCTGACATCCTAAATACATTTGTCAAGCTTGCCTTACATTTTTAACTTCTAAAAGTGAAGATAATGTGCATCTTACCCATAGTCCTTAGGAAACAAATACCTAATGAAATCCACTGCAAGGTATTTCACAAATAAATACTCTATATACATTCCACTAAATAAAAATACCAAGAAGGTGGCTGGGAAAATGGTACAAGTGATATTATTTGCTCATGACTATTTACGATCTACACCATTGGGTTTGGCACAGAGCTTTATAGAAGCCTACGAATTCCTTGGTGCCCTCAGAGATGCCAAGAAAGCAGGGAACTGAGGGATTCCAGGCATCTTCCAGCTTAAATCAGACCTGATTTGCTTTAGTCTATTTTACATGCCAAGTTCATGCCTAAGATTTTATTCTTACAGGTGATTGTTCACAGAATTAAAAGCCACACGCTCAATAAAGTCAGTGTAGTTAAAATATTTACTGAAATTCATAGTTGGTTATTTTGCACGAAGTTCTCAATCTTACTGATGTTGTTATATTTACCTTAGGTCCTGGGCTTCCGGGTTGACCTGGTGAGCCATCACTTCCAGTCAAACCCTACATTTTTAGGTGGGAATTTGAGAGAAATATGGAAACAATCATTTTCAAATATTAAATTCATTTCCAAGCTACACATTCTCATAACAATTGGTCCTCTAAAATACAACACAATACTTGGAAAATGTCCTCACACACATCCAAATGAAGGATAATAAAGTAAATAAGCAACCTATGCAAGATAGCATGAAGGGTAATTTTTTGCTCAAAGAAGCTATAAAAGCACAAATTACTGAAAAGCTAGTAAAAGACAGATGCAAAGAAAAGTTTGTTTTCCTATACTTTCTTCCTCTTGTCATGGGGGCTAAGAATCAGGTTTCTTCATAGATGTTACCTTTATCAACATTATTTATAATGTCTATTTTCTTAAACAATCTAATAAATTATTTGAAAACAAAAATCTCTATTCAAGTTACAAAATTGCCATACTTTTAACTAGCCACATCATTCAAAATATTAGTTTTTCTTTTCATTTTAAATATTGTCATAGATGCTAAAACCACCTTTCTCTTAAACATGGCAAAGGAAATGTGATGAACAAAATAAAATTTCAATAATCATCATCAGAAAATGTAATCTCAATATGGCCATATTAAAAAATACCATAGCTTTACTACTATGCTTTGCTATCCATTTAGAATACTATTGCAATTATAAAATGTAAAATATACTAGTAATAGCACAGTATATGAAATACTAAAGTTTGTTTTCTGGTTTATCTATAGTAAGGTCTCTGATCTTTGAGTGGTCAACTTTTTGAAAACCTGAAGATATCTAGAGTTTTCTAGAAAAAAATGGACATAAACATTCTCTTTTTCATACAAATGGATGGAATTTGTGGACTCCAGAATAAGAACTCCTGGTACATAGTAACAATGTTTCAAACACCTGATAATAATGGCATTTACATACAGGTATCCCCGGAGCTCCTTTTTTTCCTAATGGTCCTGGAGGCCCAATTTCTCCCTAAAAATCACATACAGATCAAATTTAAAATGGGAAATTATCAATTCATTTCCAGAAATTTCCTACCAAAGCACTATAGGATGAAAACTCAATACCAATCCGCCCAGTTTATCTTCTTCCCTTCCTCTACTATAAGAAAGGTGCAAGGCAAGGCTGGAAACTGAGAAATTTAACACCTTAAAAGACTTGGTCCTGGGTCTGTGGGATTATTAAGTCAAATATTTTCATTAGGAAATCAGGTGTGACACTTGCTATTCTTTCAAAGGAAGACAAAGAGTTGGCAAAATTCAGCAACAGGGTGAAAAATCAGAAAATTTTATTAGCAGAGTTTAAGAGCTATGATAGTAAAAAAAAAAACAAAAAAACAAAAACTAATTAAAAAATAGGACGCAGAAGGACATGTAAATTTCAACTCCAGGGAGTGCGGCTCACCAGCTGCTCCAAGGGATTCCCTGAATCCAGAACAACAACATGCCAGAAAGAGCATCCTCTGTGAGAGAGTGCTGGTTTTGTAAGACGTAGGGGAGGACTTCAAAGTTCCCCCACTTTAATAAAATATGCCCTGAGCTGAGGCCTAATTCTGAGAATATGGAACTATGCAGAAACCTCGCCAGAGGTAGAGATGCAGGAGTTGGGGTGGGGTGGGGGGAGTTGTCTGAGAGAGGTATTCGGCTCAGCCTGGGAAGCTGACTGCTGGGCCAGTCATGGCAAGAGGCTGGACTTTCCAAGAGGCTACAATGGTGCCCGTGCTTCCAACAGGCGGCAGGGCTCCGTGCTCTAATTAGCCTGAGAGGACTCCCACCAACTGGGGTGAAGCAATGAGCTCACAAACCACAAGAAAGGAAGGGGAGGCAGAAGCAACAGACAGAGTGTCAACAGATATTGGAATTGTCAGAAACAGAATTTAGAACTGTATATGAAATCTTTAAAAAATAAAGTCAGAAAGACTTAGGGCTGAAAACAGAGTAAGATCCTATTAAGAATAAAAAGATGTTATTGAGAATTAGAACTAGAAATAAAGTTTATGTTGTTTAAACTTTAAAAAAAAAATCAGCTGATGATTTAACAGCAAATTAGACAAAGTACAAGAAAAATAAGTACACTGGTAAATATATCCAAAAATGTAACCTGAATGAAAGGCAGAACAAATAATATGAAAATAAAAAACTCAAGATACAGAGGACAAAGTTAGGAATAAAATACATCTAACTAGAATTCCCGAAAGAAGTAACGCAGAGGATGAAACAGTAGTAATATGGAGGTCACACCTGATGTTTTCTAGTTAATAGAAATACTAACAGTATCCAGCAAGCAAAGTAAATCCCCATCAGAATGAATAGAGAACTCAAGAAGCATCACAGTGAGTTTCAAGAACACTAAAAACAAACAGAAAACCTTAAAAGAATCCCAAGGGAAGGAACAGACTACTTTCAAGAGAACGGCAATTAGAATCAAAGTGGATTTCTCAGAGGCAAGAGCAGAGGCCAGGAGACAACAGAAGACACTCCTCAATGTGTCAAGAGAAAATAATGGACAATATTGAGTTGTATGCGCTACAAAATACTCTCTCAAAAACAAGAGTAAAATAAAATAATTTGTAATGAAACAAAAACTAAAAGTTCATTACCAAGATATCTGAACTAAAGGACCTTTGAAGTATATAGTTCAGGAGGTAGTAAAATTACCCCCAAAGGGGCACAGGATAGAAAAGTAACCAAGTAAAACAGAAGCACATATATAAATCCAAATTACTATTATATGGGTAAAACAACAAAAAACTAATTTATAAAAGCAAAGTAATAACTTCTGGAATTATATATTTGAACATCATGAATGTAGTAAAAAATGTATCCTATGTGAAGATGCATCACCACTGTGTCCTTTTAATAAGCAGATCCAGACTCAAATTTTTAAACTTTTCTTAATATTCACCTTTTGTCCCATTAATCCTTGGTTTCCAGGAAATCCTGGGATTCCCTAGAAAGAAATAGAGAATATTTTAAATAGCTAATAGGTCATAATTGGATTTTTACTATGTAAATAATGCATGATTTCAAACACACTTACAGTGTAACACTGCCACTTACAATAACCCAATTTGGAAAACAGGAAATTTATGAGTCAATATTATCTGAACATGTACTGATGCTTAAAGTTTTAAATAAAGGCTTTCAAAAAAGAGATGTTATGAGGTTATTAACCTTGATTCTTTTTTCAGACCAACATAAGTGGTAAAATAAGGACATTTCTTTTAAACACATTTCTATACTACTTATCAAGAATGATGGGGGGAAAAAAAGTAAAATCAAAGAGTTCAGATTCAGTACAACAGTTCTAAGGGCCCTCATAGTATCACAACTATAATTTAAAACTGATAAAACTAAACAATTCTCCAAACTGAGCCCTGAAACACTCAGGAAACTAAATCCTTGTGTAAAATATGGTCATCTTTCTCCTATAATTCCTCGCTGATAAAATCATAAATATTCAGATCACAGTTTGTGGAGAGAAAGAAAAACAAAGGTTTCCACATGGCTCAACCCAAATGTACAAGATTAAAAGGAAATTTACATTAATTTTATAAATTTGAGAATAACTTTATAATACATTTATTAATGGGAAAGCAATTCTAGTCATCCATTCAATGCATATGCCACCCAAAAAATAATGGTGTTAATTATGCCATTACATTTTCATTTCTCTTTAATTTTTAATTACTTTCTTGAAAATGCTTCAGATGAAATAATATGTGTGTGTGTGTGTGTGTGTGTGTGTATTCACTATCTGGCAAGGAAAGGAATCGGACACACAAGGAAATTGGGTGCCACTAGCATTTCTTTGAAAACCCTCTGCATCTTCAGGGCTTTCAAAGAATAGCAGTGCTCATGTCAGTAAAGCAGAGCAAGAGTAGAAAAGAGATGCCACCATCAGTCAGATCAAATATCTTCTATTACAAGGAGAGTCTGCCATTATTTTGACTTTCACATCTTATCTTTATTAATACAATACTGTTCAATGTGTTAGCCATAATTAGAGTGCAAGACAGGAGCACATAGTCCTAATTTTTAAATCCACTTGAATAATAAATTGCAATTCAGTTTCATTCTGCTTGGCTCAATTCAGTTGCCAGGGCTCCACGCACTTTACAGAGAAAGAGAGCTGCATGCAAGCAATGACTATCCACAGGGGCCTGCAGTCTAGTTGAAAACACAAGCCTTTGTAAATATACTAACTAGATACTAGATAATAATATAAGACAATATTAAATTTTAAAGTAACATTATAAACAGGAACATAGAACCTATTATCACTCTAAAACAAAGCAAAAGCAAACTGAGTTTTGAGTATTAAAAATATAAAATAACATGAACTGTATCCTTATGGGCAAAAAAAAACATATATTCTCAAAGCAATCAGTTAAGATTAATATTATTCAGAATAATGGTCCCATTTCAACAGACTATAGTTTGGTATGAAATCACTTGTATTCATTGAAATACACAAATACAGAGACTCATTATCACAAACATACACACAAACTCATTTCAGTTTAGATCAAGTTCTGGATTTAAATAAAATCTTATAAAATCTTTCAAGGTGGCCACTTTCCTAAACTGAAAATGATACAGCTGCGGCAATGCAGTGTCCTTGGCCCCGAGAATCCCTAATGTGCCCATGCCTGAAAAAGCTGAAATGTTTGCTGCACAGAGCCCTTTATTATTAGGGTTTCATGACTATTCAAGTGTCTACGCCCTTCATAATCTGTGACATTAGTAAGAAATGGTTACAATGATCCTGATTCTACTCCTGTCTCTAAAGTCAATCCCGGAGTCAGCAAGGCTGCATCTGCACTCAGGAAAATTGGAGTTACACCCAGGCATTCCTGACCAGCAACCCAGCTTCCACTTCCCAGAAATCCTTGAGAGCTCCCACTTTCTCTCCCTGGATCCAATCTGACACCCTTCTAGCTGAGTAATTCCAAGACTAAGCTTGGTCTGTATTAAGACATAGCTACAAATCTCAATTTATTTCAACATATCAGATATTGAGAGTATTTGGGGGAATTCCAAATTAGAAAAAAATAAAGAGGTTCTTTTTCCTGTTGTCTTTCTTCTAAAATTAGTAAATGTTAAAATATACTTCATAAAATGACAAGATATCATATCTTTCATGTCCACTTATATTAAGAATTTTAAAATATTTATTTTATAAATAACAAGCCAAAAACATATAAAACAAAATATAAAACTAATTTCTAAAAAGCAATTCTAGGCCAAACTAATATAATATTGTGAGCATGCATGGAATAAAAGACTGTTGAGAGAGAGGTTAACCAGAAGAACTGGACTCAGAGTTATATTAGTTAATAAAATTCTCCTAGATAATATTTTCCTGGGCTCCTACTACATTTATTGAAATTGACTAAACTTGGCCAATTTTACATTAGCAGAAATATCATTAAAAACTATTTTAAAGTTACCATTTTGTCAATCCAGTACTAATAACAATTACTTCATAGAGTAAAGGTTTATCCAAGCTCATTCGTTTACATTTCACTCTCAGCATGTGTGGTTCTGGGTTCAGACAACTGTGCAATGTGTACATAAAGACAGAAACAAGCATTTTAACTGGTAAGAGTAAAGGGGCATATTTCTTCTACTGCTGTGATTTCAGTTTGGGTTTGATGAAGAGCAGAAAGTCAACTGGAAATTCCTGCATAATGTTGTGGTGAAAATGCTGGCATACAAAAAATGTTCTAGAGGCTTCTCTGTAACCATTAAACCATCGCTGTATAACAAGAAACTCATAATATATAGACATAACATAGATTGAAGTATTTGGTCCCTGCTTCCTGGAGACCACTTTATAATGAGGGAAATGTAACCATGGTCATTCCTTTAAAAAGACAAAATATCACTTTATATTTTCCTACATACAATGAATACATTTGATCTTACCCCTGAAATTAGAGCATCTTGAATCAAATCCGTTTTTAAGTAATGCAATTTTTTCAAAGTACTAAAAATATATCTAATCCACGGATGCTTTTTTAAATAAAAATTTCACCCTTTCTATGTAGTGGTAAAGATACTTAATATTACACAGATTTCAAAATATTAGAAGCACATTATACTAGCTTTTTTACATAAAGAAGTTATTTTGCTTTTTTAATATAAAGAAGTTATTTGTTTATTCCCAAAGATTCAATGAGAGAAGAATTCATGCTGAAGGTATTACTAGTTCACAAATAGTACAATGATTATTATTAATAAAGAACATAGAAGTAGTAGGGAACAGGCAATAGACCCTGCAGTTAGCCAGTCTATTTTAAAGTGGCAAATTGATTTCAGGGCAGTTACTTAAACTGTGAAGTCTCAGTGTCACTACTTAAGACCTCCAAAAAACTAGAACCTACTTCACTGAGTTGATATATTACATCAATTAACACTTAAGTGCTTAGCTCAGTGCTGGGCACTACAATGACTGGGCTTTCATGACTGCCTTTTCACAGCTCCTTCCTAGCTTTTGAAAGTTATAAAATAGATGAGTCAATTCTCTTCAGTCTCAAAATATGTTCATTTTCTCCATTTCCAATAAGTCTTTTTTGTTTGTTTGTTTGTTTTTCTTTCCACCTTGCCTTTTTCTATAGTTATTGCCAAAGGTTTTCTTTGTATGCAAGATGACTGTCAATCTATGGCTTTCCACTAGGGAGCGCCAACACGCTGGCATGGCCTTTTCTTGTTTGTCTGACTTCATTATAGGGAAAGATTATTTTTGCTTTCTAAACGTTTTAAATCTATTTCATTACTTTTTTTTTTTTTCAAAAAAAAATGACCAAAAGTTTCAAATATATCTGCAGGTGAATTCCACAATGTTTTCACTCCACTTTTTAAAAATTCTACACTGACAGATCATTATGAATGATATACAAATGATCACCCTGTGTCAAGAACGCTCCAAAGAGAAATCAGTCACAGCTTCCAGACCTTAAAGAAACCAATAGACAGGTACTTGTAAAGAACTTTTTTTTTTTTTTTAAGATTTTATTTCATTATATTAGAAAGAGGAAGGGAGAGAGGCAGAGAGGGAGAGAGACATCAATGTACGGTTGCCTTTCACCTGCCTCCAGCCACAGACCTGACTGGAGACCTGGTTTGCAACCTAGTTATGTGCCCTGGCTGGGGAATCGAACCTGAGACCTTTGGGTTCGCAGGCCGGCACCTTATCCACATACTACCAGCTAGGGCTGCAAAGAACTTTTAATAGGAAATTACCAATTCCCGTCTCCCTTTAATCCTTAAATTGAAAAACAGTAACTTAAGTAACATTGGATAAATTTACTCTCCTCCAACTACAAACAGGACCCACATGGGATTAGATGCAAATCATCCAAAGATAAGTAATTTCAAAGGAAGAATTTTAGGTAAATATTTCCGGGCTCCTCATACAACAGAAAACGTCACCGTTTGACCTACCTAAGTTACATAAAGAGACAAGGGATAACAGGAAGGAAAAGGCACCTGGGAGCCCTTTGCAAAGTTGCTTCACGTTACTGGCATTTCTGTACCTAACCTTGAGGCATTTATACATTTCTCAAGCCGAGAAAATAATCTACATGATTTGCAAAAGTATCATTTTTCAAAACAAGATTTTAAAGGGAAATATTTACCAAATTAAAATTACATACCTGAAAACTGAGAGGAGGTAGAGAAGGCCAGGAATAAGAGACCCGGGGACAGTCTGCGCTGCCACATCCTGGGAAATTCACATAACTACCCTGAGCCCCCAAATTCAGAAAATAAGCTCCCCCTTCACATCAGCAAGTGAAATCATGCATGTGAACCTCATTAGTGAGTTAAAAGGATCATTCATATACATATAGACATGTATATGTGGGTTAAAAGGATCATATAGACATGTATAAACCATTTCAAAGAGAAGTTCCAAAATAATATCAGAGTTGTTCTTAAACAAGTCTGATCCTCTGAACACCTAAAACATGCATATCATACTTTTTTGGGTACATGGAATATCACTGTGTAACTCAAAACGAATTAGGGTTAATTTCTCATTAAGGAAAAAGTTGAACATGGATTTTTTTCAAAGACCTTTATTTTAATATTTTATTTATTTTAGCGAGAGGGGAAGGGAGGGAGAAAGAGATGGAGAGAAACATCAGTCTGTGGTTGCCTCGAATGCACCCCCAACCAGGAACCCTGGCCCTGACTGGGAACTGACCCTGAGACCCTTTAGCTCACAGGCTGGCACTCAATCCACTAAGCCACACCAGCCAGGACCTCAAAGACCTTTATAGCTGACTCAGTTACTAAGTAGAATCTATATACCATTTTCCAGGAGAATCTAGAAATTATAAATAAAAAAGTAATATACATCATCAAATAAAAATACTTTGAAACATCAAATCAAAGCTGGAGGTAGTTTGATGAAATAAATGAATTTTTAATCTTAATACATTCATATGGTAAAAACTATTTGAAAATTATTTCTATACCCTTCTATGTATCTTTTATTTATAACTTCATACTTTTGAAATATTGTGTACATAATGTTCCCCTTAAATCACCATATTGTGTAATCAACCCACTGTGAATTCCATTGTTTATAGAACGTATAAAACTATTTTTTTCTACTGAAGATGAGAAGACTAATAAGCATTCACTAAAGAAGAAATTTAAAGTAAATTATGTTAGTTTTCTATTGTCCTATGACAAATGACTGCACCCATTTAGTGACTTAAAGCAACAGAATGTAATTTTTCCTAGCTCTGTAGGTCAGGAGTCCAGTGCAGGTTTCACTGGGTGAAATTCAAGGTGGTGGCATGGCAGCAAGCCTCTCTGGAGTCTCTGGGCAAGAATCCATTTCCTACTCATTCAGGCTGCCGAAAAAATGAAATTCCCAGCAGTTGTAGGACCAAGTTCTTTGATTTCTGGTTGGCTATAAACTGAGCTGAATTCCCAGTTTCTAGATGGCTCATGGCCCTTCCATTATCTTCAACATCACCAATGTCCAGCTAGAGCCTTCTCTAGTGAAGTTTTTTACACATTCCTCTTCCACCTTCTTCCACTTTTAATTATTTTTATTAGATTGGGCCCATTGAGATAATTCATGCTAATCCCAAGGCCATTAACTCCAATCACATCTATAAAGTCTCTTTATAATGAAAATGAACATTTTCCCAGGTTCGAGGGATTAAGGTGTGAATATCTTTCTTTTGGGGGTGAGGGAATTATTATTTTGTCTACCTCAAAAATAGTATCTGTTATCCCAGGACCAGATAGTTTCTATGTTAAATTTCCCCAGGGCATTAAAAAGATGGAGATGATCTAAATTCATATTTTGAGGCTATCATAACCCTAATAACAAAAACGATCAAGAATAATATCTAAAAAAAAATCTCTACAAACTACATAAATTGTTACTACAATTGCAAGTGACTTTACTATGATGTTAGGAAGTCAAATATAACAGTTAATTAGAACCAAAGTTGAGCATAATTAACTGGGGCTGGTTTCAGGATCCAATGACTATTCGGCATGAAAAAATATACCCATATATGTGTTATGTTCATGTAAGTTACTATATTAATAGAGGAGGAACAATACAAAATCACTTCAAAAGATATTGAAAATGCATTTTATAAAATTTATCATGCATTACTTAATAAAAACTTCTTATAACCCAGTACTAGAACATGGTAAAACTGAATCTGAATCAATTAGAAACCAATTATAAACATCAGACTTGGTGAAGCACTAGACATTTCAGCTTACAATTAGAAATAAAGCATAGGTGATTATGAAGTAGTAATTTCACTTACAGTAATACATCCTTTCTGAAAAATATTTCATAAGTATGTGGGAATATATGTAACATTAATAGGAGCGGTTAAATGAAATATATCCATGTTATATTCTATATTCTGTCTTATAATCTGATACGGTAAACCATCTGTAGTATGGTAAGGTTTCACTGGACAAGATTTTTTATTTTAAAAATATGTATATGTCTTGTTTACATATTTGACATGAAAAAGTTTTAAAAAGAATCTCATTGAATAAACAATAGCTATTATCTCAGAGACGGGAATGGGATTTGGGTAAGACAGATTTTCAAGTTTACAACATAACTTCTTTATCTTTTGCCTATTTAAGAGAAATTAAATACTAAAAATGTGTAATATAAACTATGAATACAATAAATATTAAAACATAATTAAATATAATTAAAAGGAGCAATAAAAAAAACCACTTGGCCCATACAGTTTTTACATTTCAAAGAATTCTCAGAAAAATAATCTAAGATTTTTTCTTTACATGTTCGGGTCCTCAAAGTACTACTATCAAACATTGGGCTTCCAAAATAAAAAGGTAGTACCCTTAACCTTTGTAGATAATTTTTTACATGTTGCTAAGAATAAACCATTATGCAAACCCACCAAAAGTTCTTGGGGAAGGACAATGCTATGTTTAAGCAGCAACGTCTTTTGATAAGAGAGCGAGGAATTTGGTGTTTGACAAGATGAGCCAAACCAGCAAGCATTTCCCCACTTCCCCACAGTAATAGAAGCTAACTTTTCTAAAATAAAAATGGTTATTCAGCACATTCAGACTTAAAAGTTGTTTTTATTTACAAAGGTAATGTAAATGTTTAAACTTCTAGGGAAATCAATCACCTAAAAATTTCAAACAGGAGAAATTTTAATGGCTGAATTCCTGTCTTTGTGAGGATTTACCTATTTTTCACAAACAAGTTTAGTCTTATTCAGTTGCATATAGCTTTACCTTTGTTTCACAAGATTTGCTTCTGAGTTTGTGTCAAAAAATCCTAAAGTATTTTAAATGCACAGGGTAATGAATCCATTTGGAAATGAGAGTTTCATATCATTGTTCATGGCAAGACTGAAGCTTATTCAGGCAGAAGCTATTAAAACACATCCAGCCTAAATGGGTAAGTCCATAATTCCATTTTCCTTTACCAATATCATTAAAATTCATTGTTCTTCTCAGCTGGACACCATCTTTCTACTCCTTCCATATTCCTCTGTTTTGATTAACTGTTTCACAGCCTCTATATCACTAGTTACAAACTCACATAGGGCACTGATTAAAAATACAGTTTCTTGAGCGTCAGCCCCTGATTCTGATTCATTAGGACAAGGTTGGGCCAGGAAAACTGAATTTTAACTGACACCTCTGGTGATTCTGATTAAGGTAGTATGTGGATCACACATAGAAAATGATGTTCTTTATGAGAAAATAACAAAGATTCTTAAAAATTATCTGTAGTTTTAACGTTAAGCTAAGAGAGTCATCAAGGAGTTTTTAATTTGATTTATCTTCCAATTAAGTTTTATATGTCATTTTATGTCTTTCTACTTAAAAGCTACTATATATTGGGTTGACCACTTAGTTTTTCCATGAATACACAATTTTCCTTTTCACTGATAACCATTGATTTGGATATTTTGATATGTCAGCTATGTCCTGTATGGTATAATGTTAATTGTTCTCAACATCTCAATTTGGTCACTATCAACTTTAACTCATCAACCCAACCATGGACCTTGTCCAACAAAAAATCTCCAGCATGAAACTTTGCAAACTACTTTTGACACATTCAACAGTCACAATTCCTTCTCCATACACTGCACAAATCAGTTGCATTTTTACCTTTCTTAAAATAATAAAGCATAATATGCTGAAAATGTTACGTACCATCTTCTATCTTCAATATTAAATTGGCTACACAAAAATTCACCAATTTTGATGTTCTTTTAAATGTACACTGACATGACAGTTGTCACAATACAATCTAACAAAATTATTTCAAATGAAATTAAAGACAACTAAGCTCAACTAGAGCCATCTTACAGAAACAAGGTAACAGAAAATGTGGCCAACCCAGTAGAAGTTATTTTCCCACCAATCTTTGACTCCTTGATCAAAATTGTTAACACTACGCCTTTCATGATTAACTTCATTTTTCCTTTGATATCTTTAAGAGTCTTGACCTGCCACAAGATTTTAATACACATCTTCAGTATGTTTCTTGAGTGAATTTTCTATTTTCCTAACTGAAGAGTAAATGTCCCACTGGAAACCACCTGGTAAAATGTACGCTTTATGATTGCTCAGCAAATATTAGCACCTGACTCTACACCTCAGTAAGAACCTGCAACAATTCTAAGGATCTCTCTTGGAGGTTTTCAATTTTGTGTACTTAGTCATTCCATTTTTAAAATATTATTGGTCAGAAATTCTTAATTGATAGTTTTTACCTATCAATTAAGTAACTTATTTTGATGTAGAAAGAAGAAAATCCTATATAACAAAATAAATTATTCACAATTTTTAGAACCAATAAATCATCATACGTCTCCTTGGCCTTGATTTAATTTTAACATTAGTTTATCAAATTACTCTTTATATTCTCTTTGCAAGAGAGATTTTTCTTGAAAAAGCCTACTCCATATGTTTTAATAAAATTAAAAGAAATTTGCACTCTAATATCCTGGTTGATATTTTCCATCAGATGTAATTAATTGTGAGCCATAGAGTAGTATGACTTCTGGAATATATTTATAAAAACTAGACTCATGATTAATATTGTTAGTTAACAATACACCTTGTTTTTTAATACAACCACCAAAGTGTCCATGCCAAAGCATTTCAAAGCCACACTTTTTTTTTTTAAGATTTTATTTCATTATTTTTTAGAAAGGGGGGAAGGGAGAGAGGCAGAGAGGGAGAGAGACATCAATGTATGGTTGCATTTCATCTGCCTCCAGCCACAGACCTGACTGGTTTGCAACCTGGTTATGTGCCCTGGCTGGGGAATCAAACCTGCGACCTTTGGGTTCACAGGCTGGTGCCTTATCCACTGTGCTACCAGCCAGGGCTTCAAAGCCACACTTTTTAAAGAAACAAATTAAAACAGAGCATTTAATTATGACTTAACTAACCATATCTATTTCAAATAATGAAATACTTCTGCTCAGTAATCAAAATTACAAAAATAATTTTTTAATAAACCATTTTAGTGCCTAGAACTATTGGCAATCAATTACCTAATTAGGCACTTACCATATTATCAAAAATAAAAATAAATATTGATATAAATTAAATATTTTTGAGCACTCTTTCTCAGATATTTGCCCTCTATTTTAACATCCCTTAAACACATCCAGAACATAAATAATTTTCTGCTGTTAATTCCCACAGGCATCATGTGTTCAATTCCCATCAGGCTAGTGTTCAAAGCAGTAACCAGATTCAAGCATTTTGAATATATTTATTAAAACAAAACAAAAGGAAAAAACAAGAAAGAGATCTTTAAATAAAATGGTCTAGTTACCAAAGTGGGTACCATGGGTGACATAAAAAACACAGTTGTTACCACACTCGATGGAAGTAGAATGAATGTAAAACATTCTCATTGTTTCTTCTCAAATAGCGGTTTATATGGATCTTGAAACCAGTATTAAAATAAATATGCCTTGTCTTGTTTTGTTAGTTCTGTATTTTTCATGCTTTGAAAATGAAGAATGTATTTGGACTATTCAAGGGTGTCACATAGAACCTCTCAGATATCAAAGGTTTTAAAAGCAAAAATGTCCTTGGTCCCCCCATATGACTACAGAACAAATTTACTCAGAGGATGTATTTCCCATTCTGAGACTTAAACATGCATCATTTCTTATGTTCAATTGCTTTTATTCTTCTTGTCATTTCAGGGTTCAGTAAAACTTCTCTGAAATGATAAAGAAATGAACAAAGACAAGGAAGACTCAAATAAGTATATTTTAATGCTTATAAATGATCTTACAATGACCAAGTTATAAAAGACTTCTTTAAAACAACACCAAGAAAAAAATGGTCACTACCACAGGTACAGAGTTTCTGAACTTAAAATCCACATTGTCACTTTATAAAATTGTTTAATGGTGGCCTGGTTTTACTATGCCAATGAAATCAGTTATAATAGGAAGGAATCAAACAGATCTGGCAGGACTTTATTAACAAATTTATACAGATAATTGGCAAGGTTAAAGAAATATATTTTCAGTCATTACAATGCCAGATGTCATATTTTGGGAGACCAATAAAAATGTCAATGTTACATGTAAGTGTAGTCACTTCTGTAGATAATCGACCATTTACATTATTTAATTTGGACAAAATCTATTTCAAAATTCTTTCAAAAAGTTATTCTCAACCAAATTTTAAAATGTAACCTGGAATTAGCAGGGACTTATTACAATAATAAATGAATAACGTTTCCTAAATTGTTAAATGTGGGTTTCCTTCACCCTAAAAGTGCTTGTGAAATTCTTAGCAGATACCAGGTTAAGGCTGTTCCACTAAACACATACCAAGGATGTGCCTCTTCTGGTGCCTGCAAAAGGATTGGGAAAAGTGTTACAAAGCAACACAAGACTTTAAAAAGCTTACCATACAACTGCAAATCAAATTAAAAACAGAGACAGAACTAGTGGGTTTTTTTCTTCTTAACCTTTCGTCTAAATTAGAAATACAGTCAAGTGGGCTAATAAAGACTCCTCTGCTTTACCAGTATAATAAAGTGGATTATTCCACTTAGGAAACCATCAGAGCTGTTCCATATGAACTTTTCCCAAGAATTTAATGCATGTCTTCAGTAAATAAGCATAAAAACAACATGTCAAATAAACACACCACAGAAAAGGTACTTAAACAAAAGGCCCACTTGTCTCTTAAGTAAGTGATGACTTGGAAGGGCTCAGCAGTTAACGTTACACCATAAAGACAAGCATAACATGTGGTTTATCAAGAACTCAAAAGGCATGAGGAAAGGAAACAACAAAAGCCTCTATGAGCCAATGTTCTCAAATACAATACAATGATCCCCATGTTTTCATTCCATAAATTAAAAAAAAAAATGATAAAGTAAATATTCCCAGAATACAAAGACTTAAGACACCTTTAAGTAGGAAATATGTGCTCACCTCCATTGATCCAGAAAATGTGGTAACGTTTCTCCTTCTGAATCATGGAGCTCCAGGGGTCCAGGGATCTCAGCTCAGACAGTGAACCCTAGTCCCACCTACAAATCTTCACCTTGAGCTTCACCATGAGGCTCCCTCTGCATTAGCAGGCAAATGGCTCGAAGTGTCTGAGGAAAATGCTACACTAAATACAAGAAGTCATCGGGACTGAGGGCCAGGACAGGAATAGCGATGACAAAGAATGGAAAGACTGCTACTGCAGTTAGGTTGTCAGCAAAAAGTGACCAATACACAAAGATGACCACCATGATAATGTGTTCCAAAAGCTGGCTTGATCAAAAATTAGTATTTCCAGTTATCATGTTTCAACTCCTGGCAAATTTAGCATGCTGCTGCCCAGTACTGCCCTATGCCCCAACACACCCAAGAAAAAAATCAGAGCAATTTTGTGAGAAGTTAGGAAAACACATTTTGAACAAAATGAGGCTTCCTTGAAACAATCCTTCATCCCCTGGCACCAAAAATGAAAATGTAATCTGACTAAACATCTTTTATATAAGAAACAAACTGTATAAAACATTCAAAATCCAGGCCTTAATTTTTAAAAATAATATATTACAAAAACATGTTCATGGGGGGAAATAAAAGACAGAGAAGCAAAAGTAGAATATAACAAACAACAAAAACCAACCTGGGAGAAAAAATAAGCAAAATACCTGAAATATGATTTAACCATTTTTATCATGCAGATTCTTTCTTACTCATACATACTCATATAGTATTATATTTTTCAACTCTGGTTTCTATATGTTATATATTATATGCTAGACATTTCAATTGTTCCAAATTTGCAATATAATGAATAGCACAGGGAAGACATATGGGTTCAAAGTTACTAAATATAATGTAAAAATGTAGGAAAGTGAAAAGTGGATAAAAATAAGTTTTTAAAAATACATGAGAGTTTAACTAAATTGATATGGAAAACACTGGTGACCAAAGAGCCTTGCTTTTAACCAAGCTGTCATTTAAACCTGTTTATCTTTTTAAACCCAAATGTTTTCCATCAATACATGTGCTACCAAGAGTCTAAGATATGTATCAGTACCTACTCACATCCCTTTTTACATTAGCTCATGATATAAATGATTGTTAAGGATTAGAGTAGATAAAAAGACCAGTATACTGATTTCCTTTGGCTGCTATACAAAAATGACCACAAATATCTTAGTTTAAAACATTACTTTATTCTCTCATAGTTCTGGAGGCCAGATATCTGAGGGGAAGTTCTAGATAAGGTTGCACTCCTCCAGAGGCTCTAGGGGTGTAGGATCCTTTCCTCCCCTCTTCCAGCTTCTGGTAGCTGCTAACATTCCCTGGCTTATGGCCTCATCACGCCAATCTTAGCCATTAGTTTATCTGAGACACTTCAGTTCTACATTTAATGCCTTTCAACTAATTGGGTCAGACCCACCCAGGTAATCCAGGACAAAATTTGCATATCATAAACTCTTTAATCACACCTGCAAAGACCTGTTATTCAAATAAGACAACATGTATAGATTTCAAGTATTAGTGTCTGATGTCTTTCTGGAGAAGAAAAGCATTTTTCAATCTACTGTATTTAGTATTCACAGAAATTCTTCTAACCGTTCCTTGAATCTAGGATTGTATTATGTCCCTATTTTTGCATGTCTATTCTAATTACCCAAAGCTTAGTCCTCTTATTGAAATGCCCTCATTCATTTAAAAATATTTCATCTTAAAATATATTAGGATCACCTCCCCCAGCCAAAATTCATTCCTCTTGCTCAATTTCCAGTTTATTGCTTGATCTTCCTGTGCCTACCCATGGGATAAGATTTTGAGAGTCATCCTTTTTTCATCTTACCCACAAGCAGTTGATCTTTGAGCTCTACTGGTACCAGTTAGTTAATTTTAAATAGTCCCAACCTCTCCATCCCAACTCAATGCTCTTGCCTTACTTGGAACTGGAGGTGACAGAGCTCAGCCACTAGGCTCACCACCACCTCAGCTCACTTTCTATATGTTCTCTCTTCTGCTTTCTAAAACTTTCTCAATCTGATAAACTTACTTCCCTACTGAAAATTTAGAATGGCTCCCACCACTCTCAGATTTAAGTCCTAATAGCACAGGCATATAAAGCCCCTCTGGAGAAGAAGTCTAGCTACCCCTACAACCTCACCCGGTGTCCTTATCCCATCCCCTCCATGCATCTTTAGCAGCTTGGGCAAGGGCCAGCTTTTCCCAAAGTACCATGACTTCTTTTGCATCTGTGTTTCAGAACATGCTACAGACCCCTGCTTGCGCACCCAAAGAACAAGCCAACTGCTGTTTATATTTGAGGATCTGGACAAGAGAGCAATACGAATGCATCCCTATACACTTTAAATAAGTGAATTGTATAGTATGTGAATTATATCACTACAATGCTGTTATTTTGGGGGAAAAAGAATGCATCCCTTTTAGTAGCATCCCCAAACTCTTTTCGTGTTATACACATCTTCTACAAATGCACAAGACCCCTGTTCCCTGACATTTATACTAGGTTGTGATCTATTGGCTCGTCCGACTGCTTGAGGGCAGGGCCGTGACATTCGCCTTCATATTCTCAAGTAGAATGATGTTGGGTACAAAGGGGGCACTCAGGAAACACTTAGTGGACACATGACTGAAATATTGTAATCCCTAACACAGGTATACATAGCTGAAACCAATTATAATAAATCTAGCAGGTATTAAAATTGTGTTTACAGACACCTGGATTGATATTAAGTGAGTACTGTTTGCCATTTAGAAAATAAGTTAACGTTAGGACTAAATTACCATTAGGATTGACAATACTTTAAAATGGAAAGCATAGATATGCAAAGGTAATTGTTCATTTTTTATTTATTGTTGACACTATTAACAGATGTGCCCATTTTCACTCCACTTGCCTGCCTCTACTCACCCCCAACTCCCCCTTCCCTCTGGCTGACACACACCCATTATCTGTCTGTGGGTTAGGTATATATGTTCTTTATCTGATCCCTTTATCTTCTTTATTCACTCCCCTTTCCTCACTCCCCTCTGACAGCTGTCAGTCTGTTCCATGTAGCCATGCCTCTGTTTCTATTCTGTCAGTTTATTTTGCTCATTATATTCCACATCTAAGAGATCATATGATATTTGTCTTTTTCTGTAGTATAATCATTTTCCAGTGAAATACAGCCTTTGTCCTCAAGTTGAATTCCAGGAGTTAGTCAATATTTATCAATCTACTTACACAGATGAATCATCATCCGACTGCTTTAAACTGTGTTTAGTTAGCTTTAGAATATTTTTTTCTAAGAGCTTCTGTCTTTCTAACTTAAGCTCCATTAATTTTCTTGGCTCCCACATTATAGAACAAATAATATAGTGAACATGTCCTTTTGAGTGGGGCCAAATCATTCATTATAAATATTTAAAACTAGAATCCACATGCAATGAAAGTCTTCATTTCTTGGCATCACCAAATATATAAACTTTCCTTTTTTCCCTATTTTCAAAGCTTTTTTACAAATCTTCACAGAACAATATTTCGAACAACCAAATTTTCATTAATTGTCAAAAAAAAAAAAAGGAACAGTGTGTAATGTTAGTTGTTCTTAATTGGGAAAAAATAAAGATCAGAAGAATCATACCCAGGTGATAAAGGCAAATTTTAGAGGCTTAATCCAGCCATTGTTTACCTAATAGAGGAAGGGCTGACTACCCCCTCCCCGCCCCCACACACACCCCCTTGGCGGGAAAGAGAGAGCAGCAGGAGAAAAGGGATAAGTATCCTTGATTGTCTTTCCTTATCTGGTGGGAGAAGAACTGAAGAATCTCACTTGGTAACTCCCTCTTATCTGGTTGGGATAGGAGGAGAGAGTACATCTAAATAAACTCCACTATTCCACTGCCATTATTCTGGGTCTCAACTCCCAACTCCTTGCTTGTCTTTTTTTCCCTAGAACTTTGTAATTTAGTTTAGGGTTTTTTGTTTTGTTTTGTTTTGTTTTTTATCCTCTCACTGCCTATCTCCACTATGAAGTTGTGAGCTTCCATGGAGTAGTCTTGTGTGTCTCTCCTCCTTAAACTAATGTACACTTTTCAGGAAGGCACTAAACATTGGGGTTGAATTCTGAAGGACTGCCTGTTATAGAAATAAATGCTAGTGCAAAAGCTCTAGACAGGGGTTAAGTCTTGAATAAAGTAAGAGCAGGCAGGGCAAGAGAAAATCCAAACTGGTGTTTTTCTTCTCAGTTTGCTTTCATTATTGGGGTTACAGCAGTGTTAATTTCAGAGTAAATAGGTGCTGCTCCCAGTGCATAATGGTTTATGTAGACTTGCTGGTCTGCTGACCTGTCACAGAGCCTCTGTAGAAGCATGAGTGCATCACCTGCTTACAAATACAGGACACAAGCACTTAAAACACAATCAAGTCAAATTGTAATTGGCCTCTGACATCTGTCTATTGTCTCCTATTTCCCTCTTCCTTTTCACCTTCTCTCTCACCTCTCAGTGTTCCTGTCCCAGTCCCCCACCCTGTCTTCACTCACTCAAGCATGAGCACATGTGCACATGCTTATAAACACACACACACATACACACACACTTTATATTGTTCTGAAACAAAAATGTAAACATAACCAGTATCACATCCAGTTACCAAGTCCTAGAATTACTCTTTAATACTAATTACTGGTCAGACAAATTACACTCACTCTATCCCTGATATTCCCTCCATCCCATTACATCCCTAGTTGAGGCCTTCCTCACCGTCTGTCACAGCAGCCTGCTAATCACTGTCCCACATCCAGTCTCTTCTCCTTTTGAGTCATTCTGCATACACCAGTAGCTCATAACTACCTCTAAAATGCTGCTTTTTGTCATGTTATTTATTTTTCTTTTACAACTTTAAAAGCAAGTGAATAAAGTTTGCTTCCCAAATTTGTATTTCAGGATCTCCATTTTATGATCCTGAACACTAACTTTACCTCCCACCATCCAACAAGGGCCCTTCACAGGACCACATTAAGATTACTTTCAGATTTCCTGGGCACACCCTTAGCCAACATACCTGTGTGTCTTCACTCACTAGTTCTCCCTCTCACCTTCCTTTCATTCCCAGCCATCCTTTCTTGACCAAATCTAGCTTTAATCCTTGGTAAAAAATTCTCAATCGCCTCATGATACAAGATCCCTTCTTATACTCCTTCAGCATTTGTGCAATGGTTTTCCAAATATTTTCTCACTTCCTACGTAAGGCTTATTACAATAACCCTATAATGTACTACAGGTACACTTTTTCCATGAGGAGAAAGGCGTTTAGAGATGGGAAGGATTTTATCCAGACTCACACAGCTGGAATATGGCAGAGACTATCTTCACAACCTGCTTCTGACTCCATTTTAAGTCCCTATCTGGCATTTACTATTATCTGCCTCAGGTTGGTAATTATTTGCATCATTTTTTGCTATCATCCAAACGAGATTATCAATCCTTGAGGGTGGTAGCTAAGGAGAGCACTTGCCCCAGTGCATGATGATATATACAAAATGAGAGTTCAGTGAATAATTTGATTGACTCTAAGAGAAATTCAGCTCCTCCACCCAACTTCAGAAGCTTCAGTGACCCCTCAACTGAACACTTTGTGACTTTGTGATAAACTGCAATAGTCATTGGCAGTCTAGTCTCCTTCCCACTAATTGCAAATTCCCTGAAGATACATAATAAAATGAAATCTGCTGGCATTTGCATGTTAGCCAGGTTAGCCATGAACTGTAAGAACACGTGGGAAAAACTATTTCCAAAACCCATCTGAAATTGAGTCATGTGGCACACTTGCTACAAAACACATGTATCTAGGATTCAGATTCAATATGTTTTTACTTATTAAAAAAAAGAGTACATCATTTACCTTGATTCTTCTAAACATACAATCTCAGAGAACATACTACAAAACAATGAGCAAGTAAGTGGCAGAAAGACATTGACTAAAAGGCTCATCAATAGACCGAATTGTTCTGCTAAACACTTAGTTTTTGTGGACATAACTGCTTGTGATATATATTACACTTAAAGTTCCTGCTAGCTTCTACAACTTCCAAATCTGAAAGTCACTAAAGTAGAATAGGGCATCTGAGAGGAGAATCTGAATAGTAGATAGGTTTCATGACAGGAAAAAGGCTGCAGCCTGAGAAGTGAATCGAGAAGGTACTCACGGGCTCTCCCCTCGGTCCATCCTGCCCCGGGGCACCTGGAGGGCCTGCTTCTCCCTTTTAACAATAAACAAACAAAAAAAGATTCCATTTTCAGGTATGCTTATAAAACGATGGTATATATTAAATATATTAAAGCATATAAGATACACAGAAAAATGAAAATTACTTCTAGATTACCGAGTGTAACTTTTGCTATCATCAAGGAACATTCTGAAATCCTTAAAGTGATATATATTGTAAATAGCAAATCTGTACATGAGAGCTAGTAGTTAAGTTATAAAATAATCATGGTAGTGTATACTCACGAGAATAGCACATTTTTCTTATCATCAAAGAAAATGTGACCAGTTTGCATTAATCCATTTAATATTTATTTTTATTTTGACTTTACAACTGATCATTCTATTAAATCTCATTTGAGATTGCTTCCCAAGAATGGCATTTTAAAACCAAAATAAGGAGTTTTCATTAAGAATGGAATTATTTAAAAATTTTTAAGTGGAGTTATTTGTAGGTTATTACATGAAATCATTTGGCACTTTAGTGTCTACCCATTTAAAATTTATATCAGCCCTGGCTGGTGTGGCTCAGTGGATTAAACTCCAGCCTGGGAAACAAAGGATCACTGGTTCGATTCCCAGTCAGGGCACATGCCTGAGTTGTGGGCCAAGTCCCCAGGTGGGAGTGTACAAGAAGCAACTACACATTGATGTTTCTCTCCCTCTCTTTCTCCCTGCCTTCCCTTTTTCTAAAAATAAAATAAAATCTTTAAAAATAAAACATACAATTAAAATTTATATCAGAAATGTGTATTCTTAGGTATCTGTCTTAAGTATAATACTTTTTATTTCTATACCTTTAAGTTTCTATGGTCAAATTATGTAACCATCTTATTTTACATCTATCTTTTAATATCCTAAAAGTATTTCCCAAATCTAGGCTTTTTGAAACCTAAGAGTTATTAAAAGCCATGATTGCTTTCTCAGTTCAGTGAAGTGTTACATCATAACAAGTAAATACTTTTTTCATACCAGGGAGACCATTTCATCCTACAGGAGAGCAAGAAAGAAAGTAAAAGAAAAACATTTTTTGGGTAAATATCTCAAATGCCTCAAATCAAATAGGTTAAAGAGGGAAGAGTCTCAGATAACATGTACTAAGATGTACCAACACTGTTTTCCAAGGTTTCACATTCTAATCAATTTTCCAAAATTATAAGAAATGAACCACAGAGGGAAGAACCAACAAAACCTGGCTAATATAATCAGCACTTAGAAAAACATTCAACTGTATCACATTATATAAATATTATATAAGTGGGATATGATTATCCCACTTACATGAATTCTTGCATTTCGTTAGCACAGTGAAATACCAACCAAAGCCAAATACTTCATCTGTTCCAGTTTTATTTACAAACATTAGCTGACAACTGAGAACAGAGTGAGTAAAGAAGATAACTGTTTTCCTGTAAATTAACCAAATTGAGTGAGGGGGTCCTGCTAACCTAATAGTTCTACGAAAAAGTTTATACATTTTTTCAAAGAGAAACAAAAATATATTTTGAATCCACTTAGTTTAAAAGCTACAGCTTACAAAGCCTGAAAAATAGAGAAAAGGGATATACCAGGTTCTAAATCATCTAAATAGAGATTCACACATCCTCTCTGACCTACCAGTCCGTCTATCTGTAAACTACAATGCATTGTATTAGCTTTATAGTTGGCCTTGAACGTACAGTGGTCAGGTTGTTCTGCAGGTGTTCTGTTTATGTGGGTGTTTCCTGGCTTGCACATTATTTAAAGGCTGAAAATACATCTTATATGAGTTTTTTTTTTAATAACGTACAATATTTTCAACATGATAAACAGAATATAAGACTACATGTAAAGCTATATTGCCCCTTCTTTACAAACATAGAAGCATATCAAGGAAGGGGGGATGGACTATTCAATCTTACAAGCACAGCTGCAAACAAATAAATAAAATGGAGCCCTGGCTAGTAGCTCAGTGGAAAGGCGCCAACCTGCTAACCCAAAGGTCGCTGGTTCGATTCCCAGTCAGGGCACAAAACCAGGTTACAAGCCAGATCTCCAGCCAGGTCCATAGCTGGAGGTAGGTGAAAAGCAACCATACATTGATGCTTCTCTCCCTTTCTTCCTCTCTCCCTGCCCTTCTCTCTAAATTAATAAATAAATAAATAAAAGTTTAAGTTTAAATAAAATGGAAAAAAACACATTTGCAAATAGGGCTACAGCATTTGTTGTTGCAAGATTTATGTAGGTGATTTATCCTAAGATGAGAGCCAATGATCTTTATTTAGGAGGGTTCTCAGTGTTCTCTTCATTATTTTTCTTTTCTTTTTTGAATTCTCACCCAAGGACATTATTTTTATTGATTTTAGGGAGGGAAATAAAGAGAAACATCAGTGTGAGGGAGAAATGTCCATGGATCATCTCCTGCACATTCCCAGACAGGGATCCAACCCACAACTTTTTGGTGTAGGGGATGACACTCCAATCAACTGAACCACCCAGCCAGGTCCCATCATTTTTGTAATAATGTTTCCTTGGGAGATGAAGGGATGATTTCTACCTGGCTTTTTCCATAACACAATCAAATGCAGTACACAGCTAACCTGTGGAATTCATTACTGTAACCAGAACTGAACCTGATTATTTGATGGCTTTCATAACCTGGAGAATCAGTTTGTTTGGCTGGTGGAAAAAGGCACATAGCATGCCTCTATCTCTAATTTATTTATACAATTTGCTATCTTATGAACTTCTTCATTGATTTAAATATAATTGAGAAAATGTCATGCTAAACATTTTCCTTAACTCAATTTCTACAGCTAATGTCAAAGATAATATATTCTACAACAAACCAGTTATTTTTAAGAAGGAAACTTAACCAAAAACAGATATATGAAACTTGCATTGCATGTGTATCTCCTTTCATGCTGTGGTCTTTGGTATTTAACCCATGCACAAATAAAAAAAGGATGGGGAGTAATTTAGTTCGTGATCATGGCAACCCTCAAAATCATGTGCAAGATGTGTGACCATTACAATATAATTCAATTTTAAGGAAGATCCTCATTTCATTATTAAAAACTTTTGACTTCAATATTACTGCCTAATTTATCCTTCACATGTACACAAATCTCTAGCATTCCAGAGATTATACTAAGACAGAGGGCTGAGGCACTTCTTCTGACCAAACAGACAGATATGAAGTTTGGAAGGCCTCACAACTGAAGTATCACACAAACTAGGCCAAGAGCTCTAGCTTGGTCATGTAACAGACTGCACTTCTGAGTAAATTCTTTTTTTTTGTTTGTTTGTTTGTTTTTTATTGTTGTATTACATCCATTGCCTTTTTGCTCCCCTCTGTCCCCTTTAAGCTCTCTTAATCTGATCTTTATGGCTAAATGACAATCATACTCCCAATTTTATGTCTTTTTAATAAGAGCCCTTGTGAAAGTGCCTTGCATAGCTCTAAGCACTAAAGGGAATATGCATAAAAGTTAGCTACTCACTGCCAGCAACAAAATTGGGGTTTTAACAACTTTTTACTTTTATGATTTGTTTTAGCATTTAAATGTTTTTATATTTTTACTGCTGTGGTTTGGCAATATAATTTAGGCAAAATGAGTATTTATTAAAACTAGGTCAATATTTTAATCTACTTAAAATGCATAAAAACAGTAAAGTCAATAATTCAGTTCTCATTTCCTATATTTAGGTATAATGGTTTTTCAACAATTTGGTGAAAGGAATTTTCATTGGTTATTAAATTATGGCTATATAATCTTGGGCAAATTACCTCATCTCTCCATTCCCTAGTTTGCTCTTTTGTAAAAAGGTAAAAATTTTCACTTATAATTCATAATGATCTATATTAATGAAAAAATACATAAAAAGTACTGTGAAAGAGCCAGGCACATAGTAAGTATCCGATAAATTATGTCCTCTCCCATGCTCACTTCTTTTCATATCCAGTTTAATTACCATGTTTCAGTATTTTAATTGGTCTCTAACTAAATCTGAACCCTTTACCTCACTGTTTATCTGCTTCACCTGCTTATGCAAACCCCAATATTGAGTAAATCAAACTGAAATACCCACAGTTGAACTTCTAAGTACAGACATGGGAGGGAAAAATAATAGTAACATAGCCACACATAACTTCCAGCGTCATCCAAGCTTTAATGCAGTTTCTGTATTTCCTTGATCTGCTCTCCATCATTATTTTCACATAGATATACAAGTATAAAAATTTATCTCACCAATAAAAATTGGCTTTTTGTTCCCTCTCTTAACAGCTGCAAACTCCCACTTCTTTTAAGAAAACAAGTCAAACATCCTGGCACCAAACCAATATACTTACCTGCATTTGCATTTTTTTACAGTGAAACAGATATTCCTTATATAACCTAAGATAAGCCTTCCAACTTTGTTCAGTGTCCCATTCATTCCCCATTCCAAATGAGATGGAGCTCCTAATCTAGATCTACCTACCTGCTGGACATCTACTCTTGGATGTGCCACAGGAATCTTAAATGAACACACTATACTTTTCACTTCTCACCCCCTCAACAGAAGAAATACTAAACTCTTCCCAGTAAATTTCATTATTTAAGGAAACTTTTAACTTCACTATATGGCACATAAAAAAGGAGAGACTCTAAGAAGCCTAGTAAGTCACTCAAACTTTTACACTCCTACTTTTGCAAATCTAAATACATATGACATTTCAAACTGCAGAGGGATTGGCAGGTAATTAAAACTACTACAGAAAATAGAAAATGATAATCAAAACATTTCAGTAAATTTTCCTTACACACAAATAAACACAAAGCAGAAGAAAATTACAGCAAAACACTGTACCTGCATTAACATTATACAAGCATTTTCAGGTGTGTGTGTGTATATATATATATGTGTGTGTGTGTGTAATTAGTTCAGGAAATACATTGAAAAAACAAAATCAACTTGGATATTATGATTAAATTACTAGAAACCATGGGGAAATATATTTAGTTTTAAGTTCAAAAAAGACATTGAAAAGGAAACTAAACATAGCCAATAAAAATGAAATTGTTAAAAATATTGAGAGGATCAGAAACAGGAAGTGGCAGATATAAGAGAGTCCTTTGACTCTCTTTAGTCTCAGCATATTTCTAAATCAAAGCAATATAAAAAAGAGTTATAGTTTAAACAAAACGCAAGACAACATCCCAGAATTAAAAGAGGCCCTGAACCTACTATTGAAAGGATTTTGGGATAATTTTGGGAAAATTTTAACCCTGATTCATAAATTGTGCTATTAGACTTTAAACATACAGTTTATTCTTTTTTTAACTGTCTGGGCTTCCATACAAAAAGACAAAGCTACTTATAAAGGGAAGATAATTGGGTTAACATCACTAAGATACATGACAGTAGTGGAGCACTAGTTCTAAGAAATTCAAAGAAAAACAGTGAAATAAGGGTTTTGTAATAGTTAGCCAAGTTGTTATTCAAGTAACATGAATACAAGATATATTAAAGTGTAAAATTTCAGAAATTACTGATCATAAGCCCTTTCTAAGGAATATACTTGAGGAGAATTTTTTAAGAGTCCAATTATGACTATGGATTATTGGTCAAGGGGATGGTAACACTAAATATATTTAATTGGGGATCTGAAAGAAAGGTGAGGAAAAGGGTAGAAAATATTTATATTTATATACATATATGATCTAAAAAAAGCATAAGTTACATGATTAAACAAGAAGAATGGAAAGAAGAAAATAGAATGTAGGTTCATTAATTGCAACATAGATTATGGTATCATTTAAAGTTAACAAAACAAAGGTTAGATGCTTAAGTTAAGCAAAGGGGGACTAAGGGAATTCTGAAGTGTTTTGTAGACAACGAAAGGTAACGCCATAAAGACCATTAGTAGTAAGCACTGCTACATGGTATATCTGAAAGTTGTTAAGGCAATAAATCCTAAGAGTTCTCATATACAAAAAATATGTATTTTTCTTTATTAAAAAAAATGGAACACTTCATGACTTTTATGTCATCCTTGTGAAGGGGCCACGCTAATCCCCGCTATGTCATTCCAATTTGGATGTTAACTAAAATTCTTACTGTAATCACTTCACCAAATAGGTACATCAAATCGTTATGTTATATACCTTAAACTTACACAGCATTATGTGTTAATAATATCAATAAAACTAGAGGGAAAAAAGACTAGAAAAAATATATATATATTTTACTAAGTTCCTAAGAAAATATAAGTAAAAAAGATAAAACAGACCGCATGGAGAAAAAAAGCATAATAAAATAATGAACAGAGCAAGTATAATAAAACTATTATATAAGTATTATGTCAAAGACCAAACCAAACAAAGACCAAACAGCTTATGAATATAAAGATTCAATTAATCTCCTAAAAGAATAGTTAACATTGCTTTGAAAAGGAAAGACCAATTCTATGCTTGATAGGAGAAATACTAAAACAGAGTGACTCCGGAAGCTAAGGCTAATACAATAGAAGGGTAGGCAAAGGTTTAGCAAGCAGATATAAACAATCAGAAAGAAGAAATATGATCCTGGTATAAGACAATGTAGAATTCAAGCTAAAAATTAATAAAGGGGACCAAAACAACATTTTCTAATGCTAAAGCCACAATGAAAAATGAAGATAAAACTGTTATGAGTAATCTATACAACAAACCACCTTCATGAACCAGAAGATGGAAGGGAAACAGATGGAAAGGCACTAAAAAGACACTACCATACAATTCTTTGTCCAGACAGGGCAAAGAAACCAAAAGTAAGTGCCTATATGAAAAATCTAAACAAGGTATTCTATAAAGTAAATTTTATGAATGTATATTGACTTTCACATTCTCAAAATTGAGATTTACCTTCTCATATGCACAGGGAATATTCCTGAAAATTGAACATATAATAAGTTAAAAATTTTTCAATAAATCTCATAAAGAAGAAATTATGCAAATAATATTCTCTTGATATTGTGCAAATAAACCAAAAATTGACAACAGAATCAAAATGAAAGGACTTACGATCTAAAAAAAATTAAACTTTTTAGAACTTATATGCATGACTCATGGACATGAACTAAGGGGGGCATTGCTGGAAGGAATGGGGTACTGGGTAGAAGGGAGCAATGGGGGGAAAATTGGTACAAACTGTAATAGCAAAATAAATAAAATATATTTTTAAATAAATACATAAATATTTAAAGTTAAACTTTTAAACAACTTTTAAAGTGGAAATAAAACAAAAATTGCAAGATTTCTAAAAATATTGTTAATGAAAACACTGTACTTCAAAATCAAGGGAATACAACTGAAGTCATTAGTAGAAAATATTTATAATTTACCAAGAGGAAAAAACAATAAAAGAATAAAAATAAATTTAATTTTTAATTGTAAAGGCTAGGGAAAAAATGTAGGAAAAAGAAGAAGAAAAGAACTAATAAAAATAAAACTTAAAAAATAGAAAAATCAATGAAGTCAATAATTAAATTACAATGTTGTATCTTTGAATAAAAACCAATATAATAGGTGATCTAGAAGTTCATACAACCATAAAAAAAAAAAAACACACACACACACACACACACAACTATCCAAAGTAAATGACAAAGGGGAAAGAATAACTAAAATAAATAAAACATTTTAATATCATAAAAGGAATTTTCACAATAATGTATGTCACTTGAAAAATATAGATGGAATGGCTAACTTTCTAAGAATATGAAGTTTACTATTATTCCTCCATTGAGAGCTAGAATGCATAAGCAGCACAATTTTCATATAAAAAAAAGTTATAAAGGAACCACTAAACAAAAAAGTACCAGGCTCAGATGGCAGATGGGAAAATGAGAAAAAATACCATGATGTTTGATTTCAATTAAAATACCAATTAAAAAATCATTATTACAAAACATAGTATTAAGAGTGAAATATAAATAATTATTATAAATCCTAAATTAAAGGACAAGAATAATGCAATATTAAAAAAATATGCAGCCCTGGCTGGTAGCACAGTGGACAAGGCACCGGCCTGCGAACCCAAAGGTCGCAGGTTCGATTCCCCAGCCAGGGCACATAACCAGGTTGCAAACCAGGTCTCCAGTCAGGTCTGTGGCTGGGGGCAGGTGAAAGGCAACCATACATTGATGTCTCCCTCTCTGCCTCTCTGCCTTCCCCTCTTTCTAAAAATAATAAAATAAAATCTTTAAAAAAAACATGCCAACAAATTTGAAAGTTTAAGGCAATGGACAAATTCCTGAAAAGGCACAAATGACCAAATCTGACTGAAGAAGAAAAAAATCTAAACACCCTGATGTTTAGTAAAGAATTAATTAGTAATTAAAATCTTCCTTATACCCACAAAACCCAAATTCACATGGCTTCCCTGGTGAATTCTGCCAAACTAATAAGGAAAAGCTGATCTTAATTCTACATAAATGCTTTCAGAAAACAGAAGCTAGTATAATTACCTAAATACCAAAGCTAAACAAAAATATCACAAGAAAACTACTGACCACTAACCCCCATGGTCAGTTGGGTTTATCCCAATAATGCAAGGTTAGTGTAACATACAAAAGTCAATTAATGCTATAAATCATTTTAAGGAAATAAAGGAGGAAAGCCATATAATTCAACCACAGAAAAGGTTTTTGACAAAATTTAACACCTTATCATAATTAAAAAGATGAAAGCTGCTACAGAGACTGAGTAAAAAAGAATTTCTTCAACCTAGCGAAGTATTTCTACATAAAGCCAGCAACCAGCACTTCCTGGTGAAAAGCTGAAGGCTCTCTACGTAAGGTCAGAAAAAAGGCAAGAATGCATGTTCTCACCACTTAAATTCAACATTGCATTTAAATTTAAAATAATTTAAATATATTATTAAAATAAATTAAGCCACATGAATTAGTATAGAAGTAGAAAAGTGTCTTTATTTGTAGACAATATTATCATCCATGCAGGAAACCCTATGAAATTTATAGAGAAAGTTATATGAAACAAAAAATGAGTTCAGCAATATTGCACAGTATACACGGTGCACGCAATAAATTGGCAAAATTTTAGTAAAATAAATAACATACCACAAAATGTTATATTTTGAAATAAATTTCTTATATGTAAATACATAAACATATTCATTATTTTTTAGTTGTTCAAAAACATCTCCCATTTGCTGCAATAACAGACTTTGTTTGCTTTCTCACAAATGCTGCATATATAATAGTCTAAAGGATTTGTATCTAGGCAGCCAGATTTCCTTTGACCAGAATTCAGGAACATTGACACTGAGCCCTTGCACCTTTTTGGTGTTATGTGCTGGTGCACCATCTTGTAGGAAGATAAAATGATGTCCATTTGTGACTTGCTTCATCCACAGTATAACTACTTCTCTCAAAACATCAAGGTAAATGCTGGCAGTTTCAAGCCTTGTGGAAACAAATGCAGGGTCATGATATCTCCTTCACTGCTGACAAAACCTAACACTATCACTGTAGCAGGAAATTTCATTTTCATACAATTGGTACCTTATTAAGATTCTCCCAGAGCCACCTGTTGTTTCTTCTGTTGACTATTTGGTTCTGCTAAAAATTCTTTGCATCGGAGAAGAAAATCACAGGACTTTTCTTCTTTGGGATTTTTCATTGTTATCAATTTCCTTGCTTTTTCAAAGCACCTTTCCTCTGTCTGCTGTGTCATAAACTGGTCTCTTCTAAGAACATAAGATCTGTGTCTGATATCTTCAGCAATAATCTTGTGAACTGTTGCATCCACTATCTGAGGTTCTCTTGTGATAGAGCACATTGACTTTCCTGGATCTTCATGGATGGTCTCCCAGGATTCCATGTACAGTATCTGGACTTGTGTGATTCTTGTGCACCTTATGCATTTTCCTTGTTGTGCGGCCACATTGGGATCAGCATCATAAACCTTCTTCATGTTGTAAACACTAGGTAAAGGGATGTTATTGAAATCTGCAATTTCCTTAGCAGTTGGCCCTGCACACAGTTCAGAAATGATGGTTGTTCTAACATCATATTCCTTTGACATGATGGTTGCTCTCAGAATTTAATACTTTCTATCTGAAACAATGATGTTAAATCATAACCTTAGAAACATAGTTTTTCAAAATTAATAAGAAGTATGTGAAATAAGGGGATGCAAAGTTATTGCCACTCTGTATAACATATGATCTGTTTATAAAGACTAGCTCTGTATTTTCATACACTAACAAAAAGCAAACCAAAAATAAATTTTTTAAATCTACTCAAAAGGGTATGAAAAAATAAAATTCTTGCACATGAATTTAACAAAAAACATACAAGATTTATACACTTTAAGCTACAAAATTTTGTTACAAAAAATTCACTACTAAAAATTTAGTAGTGAAAACCTCCATAAGTGGAACAATATACCTACCATGTACTAAGACTGGGAGACAATATCATTTCCACCTCAACTCAAATAAGTGAAAAATATTAAGATATCCTTTTCTTTAAGAATTGGAGCTTAATTCCATGCCTTCCCTCATCTTGAATAGGCACTGGACTTAGTGACTTGATTCTAATGAGAGTGTGGAAAGAAAAAAGCAATAACTTTATGGTGGAGAAACCTGACAGATACTATTATAACCAAATGATTAAAATTAATAAAACCAGTTATTACTCATGTGGATAGTATAAGTCTGACATGCTGAAAGGGGTAATTCACCTCTCTGTTATCTTTCCCCCCTAAAATACTACATTTTCTGTCTACACATGAGGTAAACATCAGACAAATCTAAATTAAGCAATAGTCTGCAAAATACCTGTCTTCAAACTGTCAAAGTCATGAAAAACAAGAAAAGAATAATAAATTATCACAAATCAGAAGAGACTAAGGAGATAAGACACATAAATGCAATATGGCATATCCTGGATTGAATCTCATAAAAGACAAAGGACAGTAGTGAAAAAACTAATGAAACCCAAATAAAAATTCAGTTCAGCATATAGCAACTTGCTAATATTGATTTCTTAGTTTGTACCATAGTAACATGAAAGGTTAACAGGAGGAACCACTGAGCAAAGCACAGGAGGGCACTCTCTGTACTGTATCTGCACTTTTTTGTAAATCTAAAATTATTCCAGATTAAAAGTTTACTTAACAAACATCACTTTTTTGGTAAAAATATTCAAGCTGATACTAATGCTTAAGATTTATATGGCTCTAGAATATCCACTACAATTTAAAAACAGAGAAACAAAACAGAGTATTTATACTACTTGATGTTAAGGCTTATTTTAAAGTTATGGCAAACAAGACAATATGTTGTTGAGGAAATACAGAGGTATAAATTATTAAAACAGAACCAAGAGTCCAAATATAGTTCCATACAAGTATTGATCAATTTACATTTGGCAAAAATGGTCATGTACTTCAATGGGAAATGACAAACTTTTCAATAAATGGTGATGGAATAAATGGATCTCCACATTTAAAAAATTAACCATAACTTTTGCCTCATACCTCAGACATAAAAATTCAAAATAGATCATTGATCTAAATTTGTAACCTAAGATAATATTAATTTAGAAAATATGGTGTTTTACAAATAAGTATCTAGGAAAATTAATTTGTTAAAATGGAGATAGGAGAAAAATCATGTGACCTTAAGTTAGGTAAAGATTCTTAAATATTACACAAAATACATTAATTAAAAGAATCTAAGAAATTGTACTTCATCCAGATTAAAAATGTTTTCCTACCAAAAGGTACCATTAAGAAAATGAAAAGAAAATCCAAAGATTGAGAGAAAATATTTGCAGGCATAGTATATCTGATCAAGTTACATCCAAATATATTAAGAACTCTTACAACTCATTAAAGAGAAGACAACCCCCAAATTGCTTAGATGGTCAAATGTTTGAACAAACACTTCACAAAAGATGATTTAAAATGGCCATCAGGCCATAAAAAGATGTCAACACCAACAGCCATCAAGGAAATCCAAACTAAAACTTCAAAGGGATATCATTACCTACCAACTAAAATGGCTAAAACATAAAAAGGGTGATAATACTAAGTGTTGGAAGGGTTTGGTAAAGCTGGAATTTCTATGCATTGCTAATGGAAACAGAAAATATGCAACCACTTTGGAAAATAGGTAGCTTTTAAAGAAGTTAAATATACACTCATCATAAGTACCCAACAATTCTAGGTATCTACCCAAGAGAAATGAAAACATAACCAACTCAGATGTCCATTAAGAATATTCATATCCATATTATTCATAAATGTCAAATATGGGAAACAGGTCAAATGTTCATCAACTGATGAATGAAAATAATAAGTATCATATATCCATATGACTAAATACTGCATGAGGACATTTAATTGAAATTCTAAGAGTGGTATAGTGACTAAAAACAGAGCAGAAGTTGCCTAGTGTCAAGGGGGAGGATTAGTAATTAACTGCCAAGGAGAATAAGAGAACTCTTTCGGGTTATAACAATTCTAAAATTTGAATTTGTTGGTAATTGCAGAAAGTAAGTGAATTTATTTATACACAAATTTAACTTTAAAAAACTATAAAAATGATATTATTTACAGTAATAGCAACAATAAAAACATACTTGGGAAAACTAACAAAATAAGTGCTACACTTTCATAAAGGAAATTATTATACTTTTAGGGACACTTAAATAAAACCTAAATAAATCAGATATATACCATGGGAAAAAATCACCCATGTAAAAAGGAATAAAGTATTGATACAGGCCAAGACACAGATGAGCCTGGAAAACAATATAGTAAGCGAAGGAGATTAGGGATGGAAGACCACATATAGTATGATCCCTTTAATATGAATTGTTTAGAGTAGGCCAATCCAGAGAGAGAGAAAGTAGATTAGAGTTTACATAGGACTGGAAGAATGCAAGAATAATGGCTTGGGTAGAAACAGGGACTGACTGCTAATGAGTATAGGGTTTCTTATAAAATTAAGATTCTAGAAATGACTGTATAATTCAGTTAATATACTAAAAACCATTCAATTGTGCTGAAACCTTAACCCGTTAGGTGGGGAGCTAAGAACTTATGCTTCTAATCAACTCAACAAATTCATGTGAATGGTTTTTCAAAGAAGTCAACCTTTTAATACCATAAAAGTTAATTTCTAACATGTAAGAACTGACAGTAGATTAAAAAGACATTTAGTATCATTTTTAAATTATAGTAAAACAACCCTTAGCTCATTAAGTCTATGCCATCATATGTAAGGAAGTCTACTACTGGTACATTTTTCAAATGTTCATTATAAATTCAGAAACATTTTTATTCTTTTTGCAAATACCTTGTAACCAGGACTACCCATTAATCCATCTTTTCCATGTTGTCCTGGTTCTCCCTGAAAAATAAACATATGTATTTTAATATATTTGTGCAATAATTTTTAAGAATGTTACTATAAAATAATTTTTATTTAGAACAAAATATGCAAGAACTTTCTCTATCAAACTCACAGCATGTCCAGGAAGACCAGGAAAGCCAGCATTCCCCTTGTCACCTTTTGCACCCTGTGTTAAAAAACAACACAAAAAACTTACACTACTCTCTTAATCTTCCAACTCAAACTTAAGTAGGAAAGTAAGCTAACCTCATTATGTAACGACAGAATTCATGAACGACAGCTTATGTTGGCTTTGAAACTTATCACCAGAGTATTATTTTAGCAGGCCAGTGGACAAAATACAAGCCATTGAAAATATTGATACAGAATTATTATAAGCATCTGAACACAGAAATGGTATCTTGGAAAAATTAAAAAGGCAATGAGTATTTAAAAATACAGAGAATATAATCTTCCTTTGATGTGAAGAATAGGAAAGCCTGAAACACTCTCAGGGGACATGGTATTAGGTAGCTGTCATTCCTGAGGCGCCTCTCCCTATAATTGTCTTAAATGTTCAAAATAATCAATAATACAACATTCTCCTATAGAATAACACATATAAGAGTAATTATTTTTCATTGTTTTTAATAAATCCTTGAGAAATGTGAATGAAACAAATTGCTATAATAGTGGGCTGGGACTAAAATTTAAGTTTTCCATTTCTAGTACATTGAAAGTTCAATATGGATACTTTGTGTTTGAACCACACTTCCCTTTTTGCCATAAAATCCAGGAGATCCTTTATCTCCTTTGGGGCCCATTTCACCCTAGAAGACAAAATACCAATTACAAATAAAAGAGTTTAATATGGCAACATCAAAATAAAAAAGTTTAAAATAATTTAAACTTTGTTTACAAAAGTCCTATTTTCCAGGGTTTATAAAGAAAAACAAGGAAAAATAGGGACAGCTGGTACTATTACATGGTCTATACTATAAACTTATAGTGAAGATAATTTCTATATGGAAAAACTTACTCATCAATTTTTAAATAATATTAGTGACTGGAAATTTTAAAGAAATTTGATAAACCTTCATGTGATCTATGATGTTAATCTCAACCTTATCATTTACTTTAATATACTTTATATATGAGCATGTAATTATAACATTTTGTAATATATAGTTTGAAATGTGAAATACTACATAGCATTGTTGAATTTAAAAAGACCAATTTCTTCAACCTTTGATCCCGGCATTCCATGAAGACCAGGAAAACCAGGAAGTCCACGGTCACCCTGAAAATAATTAAAGGAAACATTTCAGCTTAAGAAAATCATCATATATTTTTTAACCTTACCCTTTTCAAAATCCATTGAAAACAAATCCGTGAACAGTTAAATGCATGTCTACATTAAAACCCTATCTCTATGAAAGATTTATGTTCATTTAGCAAGGGTTTATTTCTGTTCAGAGAAGGAAAGCATTTGGGGGCTTAGAGGAATCTCATCAGCAGCCCTAACCACTCACTCAAGCTCCATTCACACTTCACATAAACCACCTTCCTTCAGCTACCTCTAAGTATACATGTGGACACAACTGTGTTAGAAGGCCCTCAGTAGGACAGGCTGGAAGAAGCCTGCAGACCCTAGGAATGGGACTAGGGTGATTTGTGCAGGGATTGCCAAGGCCAAGGATCTGAAATGCATTCTATAAGAGGGTCAAGGGCCACAGGTTGACCCTGCTGACCCATCACTCAACACTGAGGAACACAGCTGAAGCAAGAGCCTATCAGGGCTTCTGTCTTTCTAAGGGCACTAAAGACAAGAGATTTTTGCAAGTCCTCTTCTCCACGTCTTATGTCAGTTTCTTCTAAGACTGTTTTTGTTGATCTCTAGCTTTCTTAACATGTTTTGTGTTTCCTGGTTGTCAGCTAATATGGAAGCTGAAGGTAAGCTCTCAGGGCAGTGCTGCTCATTGACTGAGCTTCATGATATGATCTGGTTGGGTCATGTCGCTGGATAGCAATGTATGTCAGTGGATTCTTAACAGAAGGATCTTCTATGATTTTGGCCTACAGGATGGGCTGATAGCATTCTGGAAGCCAGTATGGGTAAATGTTCTCTAAATCCCATTGTTTTAATACAACTTCACTTTTTCTCCCCAGTCTAAATATCCTTAGTTTTATCTTTTCCAGTTATTAAAGTTTATGTTTCTGCCAGGGTGGAAGAAGAGAGATACATTTGACTATACAGAGTTGAATAAATAATAGTGGAATTTCATTGTTATTAAAGGGACACTCAACTGTGCCCCCATTTTAGTTCTACTTTCAGTTTACCATGAATTTTAGAAATACTTGATATTATCCTTTCCTGAGACTTTGGGATGTCTTTGTGCATGTGTGTATGTATGTGTGTATGAATATAGCTGTGTTTGTATGTATAAAGGGAATCTCTTATCTTTCATATAAATCACATGACTTCTAATTTAGGATTTAGCTTCCTTGGGTCTTCTCAGCTTCCAGATATGTGGAGCTATTTATTTCTTCTTTCACTTTCTGTGTCATGTTGAACCTGGAAAAGTCAGTGGTTGTACTACCTGTCACTACTAGAATCAACAAGTAGAGAAAAGGATTGAATCTCTATGGGTGCTTTATTCAGATGCAGACAATCTGGAAAGTGGTGCACTATGTACCCTAAAAAACATCTTAATATATCATCTTAAGCCAACCTTTTTATAAGGAAAAAAAAAAGGTATGTAAGGGGCATGGAAAAAGGTTAATCAGATAAAAGTTGTGGTCCCTTGGTAAATTTTCTAGCTTTTTTTTTTTTTTTTTTTAATCTATTAGTTAACAATTCTTTATCTGCATCACAGACAGTTCTCCTGGAACCCAAAGGTGCAGGCACCATCTCCATCTTTTGAAGACCCTGTGGAGCACAAAGGCTGAATTGCTGGTTAACCTCCTAGAGTCACATAAGTCATGTATTCCAGTTCCTGGAAGAATAGTTTTCCACATGCACTAATTACTTAAGCCTATCAACTATAACTAAAGCTAAAATCTTTAACTCTTGAGTTACCCTATCAATGTTGGGTTTTATTACTATGAATCTGTTATTATTCCTTTGACTGTTACTTTAATGAATTTAAGATAGAGAATAAAGTTAATGTATTTGTTCAACACTTCATCATTATCAAGAAGCCCTAGTGACTTGATGTTTCAATATCCAGAGCATCTTGTCTACTAAAGAAGTGTGACCATAAAAGTCTCATATAAAGAGAGATGATCAGCTTACTGGAGCAGGAGTGAGGGAGGGGGCCCTTAAGAGGAGGCTGCTTGAGGGAATGGTAAGCAGGTATCTCAGGGCATGTGACAGGTCTTTCTACCCTTAGGTCGAAACATGCCAGGGGGAGGTACAAATATGCCAGCAAAATTGAAGCAATAATCAAAAACTCCCAGCACACAAAAGACCTGGATTGAATGGCTTCACAGGGATATTTTACCAAACATGCAAAGAAGAACTAACTCCTATCCTTCTCAAACTGTTCTCAAATATTCAAGAAGAGATAAGACTCAAACTTTTTGTATGAGGCCAGTTTTATCCTAATTCCAAAACCAGGTAAAGACACATTGAAGAAGGAAAATTACAAACCAATTTCTCTGATGAACATAACTGATAAAATTATTAACAAAGTATCAGGAATCCAGATCCAGCAATACATTAGAACAATCATACACCATGATCTAGTGGGATTTATTCCAGGGATGCAACAATGGTACAATGTTTGCAAATCAACAAGTGTAATAAACCACATAAAATGAAAGACAAAAATCATATGATCATATCAATAGATGCTGAAAAAACATCTGATAAAGTCCAGCACCCATTTATGACTAAAAAAAAGGCACTCATGAAATTGGGAATAGAGGGAACATACCTCAACATAATAAAGGCCATATATGAAAAACCTGCAGCCAACATCATTCTCAGTGGGCAAAATCTTAGTTTTTCCCTTAAAATCAGGAACAAGGCAAGGGCATCTACTTTCACCATTATTAATGAATATAGTATTGGAAGTTCTAGCCACTGCAGTAAGATAAGAAAAAGAAGTAAAAGGTATATGAATTGGAAAGGAGGAAGTAAAACTGTCATTATTTGTAGATGACATATGATAGTATGCATAGAAAACCCTACCATCTCCACAAAAAAGCTACTCAACCTAGTAAGTGAATTTGGCAAAGTAGCAGGATACAAAGTCAATATTCAGAAATCAACAGCATTTTTCTACACCAACAATGAACTATCAGAAAGAAACTAGGGGGGGAAATCCCATTTACTAGCAATAAGAGATATAAAGTACCTAGGAATAAACTTAACCAAGGGAATTAAAGACCTATAGTTGGAAAACTAGAGAACACTGAAAAAAATAATTGAGGAAGATACAAATAAATGGAAGCATATACTATGTTTATGGGTTGGAAGAATTAACATTTTTAAAGTGTCCATACTATCCCCACAAAAGCAATCTATATATTCAATACATTTCCTATTAAAATACCAATAGCATAGTTCACTAATTTAGAACAAATACTCCAAAAATTTATATAGAACTCAAAAAGACCCAGAATAACTTCAGCAATTTTGAGAAAGAAGAATAAAGTGGAAGGGATCACAATACCCAATATAAAACTATAATAGAAAGCCACTGTAATCAAAACAACCTTATACCAGCATAAGAACAGATACACAGATAAATGAAACAAAACACAGAGCTCAGAAATAAACCCATGTCTCTATGGCCAATTAATATTGGCCAAAGGGGGCATGAGCATTCAATGGAGCAAAAATAATCTCTTCAATAAATGGTGGTGGGAGAACTGGACTGGTGCATGCAAAAAAAATAAAACTAGATGACTAACTCATACCATACACCAGAAGAAACTCAAAATGGATAAAACCCTTAAATAGTAAGTTGTGATACCATAAAATTCCTAGCAGAAAACACAGGAAGGAAAATTTCAGATATCCCACATAACATTTCTGCTGATATATCTCCCAGGGCAAAAGAAGTAAGGGAAAAATAAGCAAATTGGACTACATTTAATTAGAAAGCTTCTGTACAGCAAAGAAACCATTCTCAAAATTGAAAGGGAACAGAAGGCATGGGAGAACATATCTGCTAGTAATAGTAAAACTATTGGACAATAGTTTAATCTCCAAAATATAAAAAAGCTCATATAACTCAACACTAGGAAGACAAAACAGCCCAATTAAAAATGGGAGAGGGACCTGAATAGATACTTCTCCAAGGAGGATATACAGATGGCCCATAGGCATATGAAAGAATGCTCATCATCATTAGCCATTAGAGATGCAAATTAAAACCACAATGACATGTTGCCTCAAACTGGTCAGAACAGCCACCATTAATCAACAGATAACTAGTGCTGGTGAGGATGCAGAAAAAAGGGAACCCAAGTGCACTGTTGGTGGGAATGCAGACTGGTATAGCCACTGTGGAAAACAGTATGGAATTTCCTCAAAAATTTTAAAATGCAACTGCCTTTTGACCCAACTACTCCACTGTTTGGAATATACCCCAAGAATACCAAAACACCAATTCAAAAGAACTTATGCACCCCTATGCTTATAGCAGTACTATTTACAATAGCCAAGTGCTGGAAACAGCCTAAGTGCCCATCAGTAAATGAATGAATCAAAAAGCTGTGGTACATCTATGTATACAATGGAACACTATACAGCAGAAATAAAGAAGAAACTCCTACCCCTACCTTTTGCGACAGCATAGATGGAACTAGAGAACAGTATGCTAAGTGAAATAAGCCAGTTGATGAAAGACAATACCTATAAAAGGAATCTAATGAACAAAATAAATTAATGAGCAAAATACAACCAGAGACATGGAAACATGGAACAGACTGTCAGCCACCAGAGGCAAGGTGGGAGGGGAGTAAGGGTGGAAAGAAGGGGAAGGGGCTAGTCAAAGAACATGTATGAATGACCCATGGACATGAACAACAGTGCGCACATTAGCTATGGGGGTCGGGAGTGGGCTGGTAAGAGGAGGACAAAGGGGGAAAAATTGGGATGACTGTAAAAGAATAACAATAAAAAAAGAAAAAACAAGTATTCTGAAGAGTCACACTATTGGTTCCATCCATGTTTACGAAAGATTAGGATCAAGGAGAATCCAAGATTTACAGTAGGGATGGTTCCATTTGCCATAGCTTGCCTTCAAATATTTCATGGCTGATGCACATACCTTTGAAGAGGCTATCCATTTCCTAAGTGGATCTAGAGTCATAGTTTCTAAAATCAGGTCCAGATCATTTATTTCAGTAATAAGATAAAAACTAATATTTAAAAACTCTCATTCTTTTAAAGTTTCTCAATGTGTGTATTTATTTTCAAAGGATATATGTTTTGTACAGTAGCTTGGGCACATAATTCATATAGATATAGATATGTGTGTGTATGTGTGCTGTGTATATATATAATGCATATATATATATATATATGTATGTATGTATGTATATATATATAAATAAAATACCACATGCCCAAAAGTCTATTACTGCAAAGACTTTGAAATTTAAAGTTTGGTGATCTATGATCTAGAGTGAACTATCATAGCTCCCTTAAGAGAGCTGTAGACCATGAATCCTATCTCATGGCATAATCACAACAACCTAAGCTCATTCATCCAGTCCCCTCCTCCTCCTATCTACTTTGAAGGCATTCAGGGATTCTTTTCATAGTGAAGGCAATAACATAAAAGTAGAACAAGTCTCGCTGCTACAAACCACTCTGACCAAAGCAGAAAAATATGGTGGAAGAAAAGCCGTACTGAGATCAAGGCATTTTATCTTAATGCCCAGCTACTTGAGTAACTTCAGGGAAATTATTTAAGTTTTTCACTTCTAAGTTTTCCAAACTGTAAAATAGGAAAGGTTGACTTCACAATTAATGTAAAAATAGGCATAGCATGACTTACTCTACTAACTGCATATGCCTTTTTGTGAAGACTTCAAATGACAATAATATGTGTAATACTGATGCAAAATATGTCTTAAAATGAAACAAAAAAATTTACACAAGCCTTACACACTTTGATTATTTATTCCTCCTCTCAATTGAAAACAAATGCTAGGTTTTACTCAGGCTCAAGAAATAATGACTTATTAGGAACTGTCCAAATCTACTAAAATGTTTCCTTTCTCTAACATAAGGGTGGGCATTTCCCTGGGATTTGGACTACACAGGCCTACCAAAAAGTAAATTCCCAAGGGTAACTTCCATAGTTTATCAATGATCATAAAACTGGGCATGCACCAAGTGAAGATAAGAAATCAAGTTTAGAACCAAGAAAATATGAAGCACTCTATAAAAATTCAATAAAAGTTGTAAGTTTCCTGATGATGCCAAGTAGAGAAAAATAAAACAGGACAGAAGAGACATAGCAGCCAATAAATAAAGCAAGATGTGGAATCATTGGTTCTTCATAATCAAGTGAGATGCTGAATGCATTATAGAGCCTTAAAATTGAAGGGGTTGAAAGATCAAGATTTTGTGAAAATATTCAGAGAAGTACTGAAAGCCTGAGCGCACACAGGTCAGCATGAGATGTAGTGGAGGGACACTCAACCCTGACTTCAGGGAATATTTAGTGAGGGCACAGCTGGTGCTTCTTTGACAAAAGAACATCTGAGGGAAGACTGTAGGAAAGAAGAAAATAGTGGTACCATCTTTTCCATAAATAGTAAAAAGAGTGTTTTAGAAAATCCCTGGTACAACAATTCTATGGATTCTTCAGATTCAGGTAAAGCAAAATATTTTATAAGAAAACAGAGCGTGTATATTTGTGGATATTTATTCATGTAATAGTTTGATATTAATTATGTCAACATATTAATCATTACTCATCACCAATATTTATATATTTGCTACATAAATTGATATTCCTATAAGCTTATATTTAATAATATTAATAGACTCTACTAAGGAAAGAGAGGATGTGGCTGAACACCCCCACATTTAGAGAATGGAAAGAGGGGGGAGATAATATCTCAACTGTGCAAAAGCAACCAATTAAGGCAAGAGAAAATACAGGAACATATGATATCCTAGAAGCCAAGAGAAGAAATCATTCCAAGAAGAAGGAAATAGTCAATTTAATCAAATGCTGCTGAGACATAAATAATAGAGCAGAGTCTATTGGAAAACAATGACTACTGGGTTTTAAAGATGATAGACATTAGTGATCTAAATACACAGCAGAAGATTGGGATAGAAATCCTGCTAACATGGGTTAAAAAGAGAAAAGGGAGGTGAGAAAGTGCAGAGTAAGTAAAGGCATGGTTGTGCCATGATGAAAAAGAGAAACTGGGTTATAATTAAAGGAGGCTGCGTGGTTGGTTTTAAGATGGGTCATCTTTTGGGCTACTGACTGGGTGGTTAAATGGTCTAAATTCAGGGCTCAGCCTGTAACCTATAACAGTAACTGCTTTATACCTCTTCCCCCTTTCCCCAACACACCACTGCTTGTGCTGTGGTACCTTCAGAAAGCTACACAAGTAGGTTACTTCCTCTTTGAGAAAGCTATAGAAAAATAAGTAGCAACTTTGCCAAGCCAATTCTATTCCTCCCTCCTATGTCACTTATGCTTTAATATTTTTAAACATATAATGGATACAATATACATCAGTGTTCCTCACATACAGATGCTATACACATTATTTAAAACTATAATAATTTTGCAAGGATTGTAATTAGAAAATTAGTGCAGGTTTTTACCAGGAGCAAGCAAAGAATTTAGAAATAAGACTGTGCTTTAGGAATTAAGCTAACACATCAATATGGGGATCTGGTCAAATACAAATGAGCGTCTTGGATGTGGACCAGCTACCAGGGCCAGTAGGTCTTGACTGGGTCCATGGGGACATACTAATTTTTGAACATTTTAAAGAACGTGTTCTTTACTAGAAAGAGTGGCAAATCTCAAAATCGTGAAAAAGAAGAAGAAAGTCAGAACTTTAAATGATGTCTGTACCCACAGAAGCTCTAGGGAGAAGTTCAGTAAAGCTAAGCCAATGGGCCATCTGTCAGATGGACACATGGATATTGGGCTATTTGTGGCTAACAGGGACCCATTCCATTCACATAATTCTCTCCCCGACAACTCCCAGAGTTTAATCACGGGAAAGAACATGGTATTGGAATAATGCCAATACTGATTCCATTTGACAGTGGTCATCAAATAATAACCACTTTCATCTAATAATAAAAGCTTCATTAGCCAACAGCCACTGACAAATCTTGGAATTCACCAAAGTGAACACTACTGAATGGGAGTCATCATAGTAGCATCCCTGTTTTCTTTGAGTGACTAAAATAACTGGACACATTTTTTGTGGGTTTGTTTACCTTTTCACCATCTCTACCTGGTTCTCCTTTGTAACCTGGAAGTCCTCGTGCTCCCTAAATTAAACACAAAATAAAGTTCTGTTAATTATGTTTTTATTTGGTTCAATTGAAATGCTATTTCTAAAATGTGCATAAACAGACCACATACTTGTATTCCTGGGGACCCTGGAACCCCTGGGGATCCTGCGATTCCCTGATAGCCCTAAAGGAAAGTAAACAAGAAACAACATTTCATCACACTCACAAAGTGCAGCCCTGCATTCCAGGATTCACACCTGTCTCAAGCTTCTTACACATGAGACTTCACTTAGTTTAAGAAACCAAAATAACCAAGTATCAAATGCTTCATAAGAAATTCATATCCTTCAGCAGTTAGGGAAGAAAGGTCTCATATATCTTTAGATTAATGAAAATATCCAGAAATATTTCAATTAAAAGGATGGATTTGGGGTGAAAATATAAAGCCAATGTTCACAGTTCCTAAAGAAATGAACTGTATGTCAGAAACATAGACAACATATCCAGGAGAAAAACACCTCAAACTGGAGGATTAAACAAAGGTAATGCATTTTTAAACTACCTGATTAATGCCCATCCAAGTTAACCCCTAAAATAAACCTCGATGAATGTTTTCATTCATAGTAACTCTGTAACAGAGTCTGGATTGCTCATTTTAGAAAGCTGCTGTCAACCCCTAGAACATGGCTGTGACATGTCCCTCCCACCTCTCAAGGCTGAATGTCAGCTGAGGCCATGGTCACTTTCATCTGTATTGCTTCTTACATATCCCCCCAGAAACTGGACCCTTGATAAAACAGCACATCTTTTTCAGACAGGAGGAAATCATTCATGCTTCACTCAACACAGGGCAACTGAACTGCAAAACAAACTTCAAGGCCCTGAATATTTATCTAGGTTTCTCAGGATCAATGTCAGATCGACTTGGACCACCCAAAACCTGCAAACAAATACATTTCTCTTATCCATCCATATTCCATCTTCCTTAGATCTTACTGTTTCAGTACAGCTTTCTACCTTTCAATAGTATTAACACAAATCTCATAAATTTTTTTGAGGTTTTATTTATTCATTTATTCATTCATACATTCATTTACTTATTTTTGCTTATTAATGCCTTTAACAATTTTACCCAGCCCCCCAACATGCACCCCCTGACAGCTGTCAGTCTGTTCTTTGCATCTATGAGTGTTTTTCTATTTTGTTTGCTTGTTTATTTTGTTCATTAGATTCCACATATAAGTGAAATCCTTGGTATTTGTCTTTCTCTGTTTGGCTTATTTCACTTAGCATAACAAACTCCAGGCCCTAGACCACCAAATTACATGATATACCAGAATAAACTCAAAGTAGATAAAAGACTTAAATATAAATCATGACACCATAAAAGTCATTGAGGAAAACATAGGCAATATAATTTCAGATATCCTATGCAGCAATATTTTTGCTGACATATCTCCTAGGGCAAGAGAAATAAAGGAAAATAAACAAATGGGACCATATCAAACTAAAAGGCTTTTGCGCAGTAAAAGAAACCATCATCAAAATGAAAAGGGAACCAACTGTATGGAAGAACTCATTTGCCAATGATACATTAGATAAGGGTTCTATCTCCAAAATATATAAAGAATCCATACAACTCAATGCTGGGAAGACAGAAAACCCAATTTAAAAAATGGGGAAAAAAACCTTAATAGATACTTCTCCAAGTCACACATACAGAGGGTTAATAGACATATGAAAAGATGCTTAACATCACTAGTCATCAGAGAAATGCAAATTAAAACCTCAAACCAGTCAGAATGGCCACCATTAATAAATCAATAGACAACAAACACTGGCAAGCATGTAGAGAAAAGAGAACCATAGTACATTGTTGGTAGGAATGCAGACTGGTGTAGCCCTTTTGGAAAACAGTAGGAATTTCCTCAAAAAATTAAAAATGCAACTGCCTTTTGACTCAACAATTCCACTGCTGGGAATATACCCTAAGACTCCCAAAACACCAACTGAAAAATAGGAGAAGGAGAAGGAGGAGGAAGAAGAAGAAGAAGGAAGAAGAAAAAGAAGAAGAAGGAAGAAGGAAGAAAAAAGAAGGAAGAAGAAGAAGGAAAGAACCTGTGCACTCCTATATTTGTAGCAGCATTATTTATAATAGCCAAGTGCTAGAAACAGCCTAAGTGGCCATCAGTAAATGAATGAATCAAAAAACTGGCACATTTATACAATGGAATACTACACAGCAGAAAGAAAGAACACCTACCTTTTGTGACAGCATAGATGAAACTAGAGAATATTATGCTAAGTGAAATAAGCCGGTTGGTGAAAGACAAATACCATATAATCTCACTTATAAAAAAAATCTAATGAACAAAATAAGCTAACAAACGAAATAGATCTCCAGCCATGGGAATGTGGAACAGACGGACAGTGACCAGGAGGGAAGTGATCAGGGGATAATGGTGGAAATAAGGAGAAAGAACTTGTGTAAGAACATGTATGAATGACCCACAGACATCGTCATCAATGTGGGAGTGGGGAATGGGCTGGTGGAGGAGGGCACAGGAGGGAAAATTGGGACAACTGTAATAGAATAACAAAAATGATTTAAAAAGAAAAAGAAAAAAGAAGCAGGTCCCATTCATGTTTCAATCACAATTTCTTTCTGAAATCCAAAAACTTCATTTCCATGTAGCTACTCAGTATTCACCCAATCACTTGCCAGTACTTATTTACCTGCAATTTTAGAGACTTCATAATTCTATGCTTTTCCAATCCCATTTTCATATATTTCTTTTACTGGTCTTTGCTAGCTCTAATAATAACAACAACAATAGTAATAGTGGCTATCTCAAAAAGATCAGTCACAGATTATAGCTTTTTACATTTTACATGCATTTGCATTTCATATTTTTCAAAATGCTCTCCATTACTCCCAGAATGATGACTATATAATTTCTATTCTCAACCATCATCCTTTCCTGCATACCCCCATCCAGTTCTTCACAGGATGTATTGTGCTTTATTCAGCATTTCTCAAACTCAAAAAAAATTTTTGAGTCCCTTTGCCTCATCCTTAAACATTTTACTTCACCAGTGAATGGGTTTCATAACAACCTTACTATGACCCAGACAAAACAATCAGTGATTTTCTAACCTGCTATAAACTTTCTGGGCTGGCACTGTCTAGTGTCAGTGGATTATGTGCTCCTTTGAGATGAAGAACCAGGTTTAACTAATTTCTGTATTCCCAGTATTTGGCACATTTTCTGTTCATCGAATACTGGAAGAAGTTACCCTTAAGTTATCCACATGACACATCGGAGTGAAATATCTCTTCATCCAAGAAACCCTATTATATTTGTGTTCATTCCAATAGCAAATTGAAACTTTGAGTAATATCACGAGATTCACAGTCTTAAGAATAGTCAGAAGAAAATAGTCAATCTATTTTTCAGCTTTATAGCTGTACCACTGTAGTTATTACTGAATCTCCTTCCCCCACCACTTTGGAATCAGATAGACCAGGAGTTGAATTTCAATTCTATCACTGTTGCCACATGACGAAACAGAGCTGGGTTACTTATAAATACTACCACCTAGGATGTTCTCTCAGATCCTCAAAACCTTGCTGCACTTTCTGACAGTCTGAGATGATTTATAATAAATTGGCTGTTGTAATTGGGAGAAATAATAATAGCAATGTTTATATACTTGTCATTTGCCAGACTAACTAACTTACTTAATCTTCACAACCATCCTTTTGTGCAGGCTCTACTTTACCCACATTTTAAAATGAAGGCACTGAAGCACAGAAGGTTAAGTAACTTTCCCAGAGTTACATGGAAAGCAAGGAGGGAGGGCCAGTGGAACTACCCTCACTCAGAAAATGCTTCATATTAGGTGAGATCTTATGCCCCTAGAATGATTAATCAGAGTCAAAGAAAGCCATGTAACCAGGCTACTTTTGCCTTGGTTAGGATTCTGAGTGCCCTGAGTAAAGACATAAAATTTCATAAAATTCCTCAAAAGAAAGTTGCCATGGAGATTAGCTATTTATCAAAATGATCGGTCACCTGCAAAGTCCACATTTAATGTATTATTTTTCTTCCACATTTTTCAAAAGTTAAGCCAAATGTTGTATCCACTTTATTACCTTTTTAAGGAAGTTAATATTTTGTAGTAAATCAAAAACTGCCATGCAGTTCCTCTTTGTAGAAGTTATGTGATGCATTAGTTAGAACACATCACATTTTAGTGGATTAAAGTATGAAAAGATGCCTCAGAGTGTGTTCCCAGCTAACCTCTGACTCATAATATGACCTCAGGTAGAGAAATCAAATCCCCAAATCCTGAGGCAACACAGTGAAGCGGAAAAGCAATGAATTTGGAAACTGAAAAAGATCTTGAGCTGAATTTTTGCTCCTCCCTTTCTATGGGATATTGCCTAGGTAAACCTTTTTTTTTTTTTTTAAACCATAAATCAAGATAATACCCACTTTATTTCAGAAAAGCAACAAATGGTGTCCAAGGCAAAAATCTCTAGCAGATTTTAGGATCTCAATAAATATAAGTTTCTTCCTTTTCTTCAAACTCAATGACTATTGTACAAAACTATCAGAACACTTCTGCAGAACATTATTCTGTAGCCTTAACAAGCCACCATGAATGCATGAAGAATGACAGATCCAGTCATCATTATGATGATTTAACCATTTCTCAACATTCATACATATCTAATCCTGAACATGTGAGCAAGACTTCAGGACATATACAATTTTTATTGATTTCAAAAAGAGGAAGAGAAAAATTTGTTGTTCCATTTCTTCATGCATTCATTGATTTCTGTATGTGCCCTGACCGGGGATCAAACCCACAACTTTGGTGTATTAAGCAATGCTCTATCCTCAATTGTATTAACCAACTGAGGTTTCCAGATAGGGCCAAGGCTTCATTGTATTTTACAATGGCTCTGTTGCTTTTGACTTTGAAGAACTTCAATATAGGAATAATAAACACTTCCTACTACACTAGAACTAAACTATTATTGTTCTTTTTAACTTAACTTACAAGATATAACATTGAAAACTTAGCTGTATAGAGAAGTTTAAAGATTATTTTAGAAGTTAGAAGAAGCATGATTTGTAATAAAATAAAAAACAAAACCACATCCAAGGTGGGGAATCCCAGGGCAAACCACCAGAAGAAATTGGATGAAATTCAGAAAAACAAATCTTGGACTTAAAACCAGGAAAATAAAGGTTAACAGAGAGGAATATTATAACAGAGAAAAATTTCCAGGAGGAACAAGAAATAAAACATTGGTTGACTCATAGTTGGGTACATTAAAACAAGAAAAATTATAAGCTTTTTGTATAGCTTACTGAGTTTTAATTTTTCTCAAAATGCAAGTTTCCGTGTTTTCTTGCATAATTTAACTTTCACGCGATCTTTGCTTAATACTTGTCAACATTAATTTTATCATTTTGCAATTATTAGCAGGTCCAAATATCCACACTACCCCCATCTGCAAAAATTCTGACAGTATTTAAGTTTTCCCCATGTTCAAAAATTTTTCTTTGTAAATGAGTCACTTTATAGGAAAAAATATTCTCACTGCCAGATTGTAGGGTTGAAGTATACAGAATCAATTTACTTTTCTTCCATGATTCATAGTTGCTGTGCTCCAGGAAAGATATATAGTTTTGAAATGGAAATTGGTAATAAGATCATCAAATGTGCAAGGGTCACAACGTCTTCTGAGCCCAATTATAATCATACTATAAAATACTCTGCCAGTATAAATATATGTAAATATATTTTAAGTAGTGAGAATGACAGAGTAAGTGGTTTCTTTTAATACTCTAAAATTTAAAATGAGAATAAAATCCAAAGAAATTATTTGGGATAGCACTCTTAATTTTTAAAACGTAGAAATGTTACTTAAAGTTTATTCTATTACATAATTTTCTTCAAAGTTTTCCAAAATTCCAACAGATACTCTTAGGTACACAGCCAGGGTAACTAGGTAACCACAATCAAGTGTACACTTTTAATATCCAATGTGGATTCTTCCAGGCATTGGCAGACTTTTTATCTCTATACAACTAAATTCCAGGAATATTCCTGAATCTTGGTCTTTAATACATATATAACTAATACAGAAACTAGTTTTTCATCTAACACAAGTAGTTTAAATGATTGCTCATGTTACTTGACTAACATATTGCATGAAATATATAAAATTACATCTGAGCTAAGTTCTGAGAAAGAACTGTGATGCTATGGGAGGTGAATATTAGACAGTCAGGGATGCTTCCTGAAGCCATAAGCTCAAAGGAAAACTAAAGAAAGCACAACATAGATGAGGGAAAACCCCCCAAAATGGACTTTATTTATAAAAAAGGTATGTATTCTTAGATGTTTAAACTTCAGTCACCTTCAAAGTCTTCTCCATTTGCTGCAATACACCTATTGAGCCATTTTTTCCACTGCTCAAAATACCCTGAACTTAGCAATTTTGATGCTTTTCACTGCTTCTACGACTTTTTGTTTCATCTCTTGCACATAAGCAAAATGTTGCCCTTTGAGGGCTTTATTCATCCAGGGAAACATAAAAAGATGCTTAGGGTAAGATCAAGCGAATAGGAAGGTTGGGGAACAGGGGTCATGCTGTTTTGGTCAAAAACTGCTGAACATTCAGCATGGTGTGGGCAGGTGCATTTATAAATTAGCAATCATAAAATGAGCAAATGCACTGAGTGTGTCTTCAAAAATTTCACTGAAGCTAAACACAGCCTCTCACAATGCTAGCTGGTGCACTGATGCAGATGGGCTCCTAGAACTCACCTAGCAGGGGAAGCCTGTACTACAAGGGACCTGCCTCCAGAACATAATTCCGGGGTTTTGGGTCCTCTGTCATAAGAGAAAGCCCTTCAATGTGCCATGCAGCATGATAGGATGAGCCATATTCCTGGAGATGAAAGAAAAGATGTATGTATGTATGCTCACATGACACAGGCATGATAGACTGGAAGTTACATGTATACAGCTTGTGGATCTTATGAAGAAGGACTCTGATCTCTGTCCAAGTCACACATCAGACTTGAGCTTGACAGACCTCACTTCCTAGGATAGATTAAATAGGGCAAGAAAAAGCATATGGATCTCTTCCTGCAGGGAAGAGATAATGGTAGGTAGAATCTGAGTCCATTCAACATGTGTTTAGTCTAACCTGACGATGGGTTACAGACGATGAGGAATTTGGAGTTGTGGAATGATGCCTACAATTCTGGCTTGTACAGCAGCAAGGATGAGGGTATCACTGACTGAAGGAGGGACTCTGGAGGAAAATATAGTTTAATTGATTGCAAAAAAGGAACTAATACAAAATTTTTAACAATATCTTTATGAACTAAGATATACGATTTATATATGCTTCTGTGGGGGGAGAAAACAGAATAGCTACTTTAAGTTAAACCAGACTACATTTATGATAAATGAAATTTAATCTAAATCTAATCCTCCCTTCCTTATATAAAGGTGGATGGGTGATAAATACAAAGCAACATCATCTGTTTTCATTAATATTAGCTTTCTTTTTTTTTTAATTTTATTGTTGTTGTATTACATCCATCCCCTTTTTGCTCCCCACCCACCCATTCCCCCCAAAGTCAATCCCACCTGTCGTCCATGTCCATGTTTTAATAATTAGCTTTCAACTAAGCACATGAAAAACACTGTCTACCTTTAATAAATAATCTCTGCAGATATAATTTAGTTCTTAAAGTCACAGAATTACATTTAGGTAAATTACCTCATTTTCCAAGTAAGGTTACACTTAAAAGTTATACTAAGCTTATTTCAAAATGAGAATGCACAAGTTTTTTTAAGTAACTGATACCATTTTTAAAAATTTTTACTTGCCAACCTAAATCTCTAGTAATTATTCTTTATTTTCAAACGGAGGTGACCAATAGCTAATCTCATTTTCCTCCTGTTGTTCTGCAATATTTTTCAATAATAGCACTATCTGACATTATTTACTTATTTTAAAATTACTATTGTGGATTGATCATCTGTATCTCCTCCATGGAATGTGAGCTACAATAAAGCAGGAGTTTTTTTCTGTTTTGATCTCTGCTGCATTTCCTTAGCCTACACAAGTGGCAGGAACAAAGTAAACACCCATCTGTTTATACAACCAGATGAATGAATAAGCAAACAAACATAGAAATAAGGGTGGGCAAAAGTTGACTAACAATTGTTAATAAAAATAAATAATACAATCATTAATAAATTCAAAAAAAAACTTTTATGTACTCATGTCAACCTACTTTGCCCACCCACCCTGCATATATTGAGCCCAACTTGTCACTGAGGGCTCTAAAAGCAATCTTAATCAAAAAAAGACACTATGCATGTGAATTTATGTTTAAAATCACAAATACTATATGTGTAACCAAATGATTTCTTGAATAATTTAATTAAATATACAAACATTGGTACATGAATGTTTGTGTACACATTTCTGTACATGCCATATATATTATATATAAAACATAATTAATCTATTTCAGAGATACATAAGATGAATATGGAAAGATCCATAAATGAGATTTATATAAGGGGAGTGTGGGAGAAAAATGACTTAGTTACTACATGTTGTTGTCTAGGACAGCTTCAGGAAGAGGTAAATAATATTTTATTACAGAAAAGGAAGATAAACTGCCCAAGTATAGAATAGTTCATGCATGGTAAATGGTCAATATTTTAGTTTAATTAGTGAGGTTCTCATGAGGGTGTGTGCATGAGTGATTGGAGCAGGGACCATGAGACAATAAACCCTTTTGCTAAGGAACCCAGCTGAGGTGAAGTGAGAGTTCAGGTAGAAACTATTCTTTCTAGAAAGATGTTTTTATACACTTCATATGTAATCAAACTTCCTCTTGTAATTCACCTTCCATGCCAAGTAATAGACATTTCTTTGGCTTTTATCCTAATGTATTCCATTTTCCAGATCTTTAATCTTCATGGCTCTCAGCCCTCAACTTCCCACAGCTCTTAAACTGTGGAGTCCACAATTGGCACATAGTCAGTTTAGAGTTTGCAAAGAGAAGAACATATAAAGCTTATCTCATGGGTCCTATTGTTCTACTACTGATTACTCGCCCTGTGTCAAGTGTACTCAGCAAGCATCATTTCTAGTTTCCCCCACCCCTTTTCCTCTTATTCTCTACCATCATTCTTGTTCATTTTAAACCAGGATCTCTTATTTGGATTACACCTGAAGTTCAGTAAATCCTCCCTGTGGGCTGTCTTCTGAGTTCTACTTTCTCGCAGTTACTCTCTTCTGAATGAAATCCTGATCCTACACTGTAGTATACTAAACCAAATCCAAAAGCAGGGCTGTCATCTTCCTTAATATAGACATTATATGTTTACTAATGATGCCAAACGTTACATCATCCTTTCAGGCATTCTCATATGTTGATCCCTTTTCACCAAGGTCAAAGTTAAACAGCATCTCCTGGACAAATAAGAGCCATATGTTTATTACAGTTAAATTACGCTATGTTAAAATAGCCCTTTTCCAAGTTGGCCAATTTTTTTGGATCTTCATGTTACCCCAAATACCAAAGTAAATTCCAAAAAATGAAATCAAGAATGTAAAATTCTTAAAAACCATAAAAAGGAAAATGAATATTGAATATCTCATGCTCAAAAAACAAAAACACTGGAAGAAACTACAAGAGAAAAGATTTAATTGTGGGAAAATTTTATATTTCTAAAAAAACAAAAACAAAATTATAAACCAAATAAATAGAAGACATATTTATGATAGGTAAGAAGATGAATTCCCTTCATGTATAAAAAACTGTTATTAATTGATATGTAAAGTGCTAGTACCCCTGTAGAAAATGGGTAAAGGACAAGAAAGAACACTTCACAAAAAGAGACCTCACCCTGTATGTCAGGTTTCTATATTCAAGTATCCACTGACAACTTCTAATTGAATATCTAACATCAAAATTCAATATATCCAATAAACTGACAAAATAGAAACAGAAGCATGGACACAAGGAACAGACTGACAGCTGTCAGTGGGGAAGGGGGTAGGACACACTGGGTAAAGAAGAAGAAGGGATTAGGCAAAGAACATATAGACACAGACAACAACATGGTGATGGCTGGGAAAGGGGAGTCTGGGTGGAAGGGGGCAAAGGGGGAGAAATGGAATCATTGTAATAGTGTCAACAATAAAAATTAAGAAAAAATTGTGTGTATATATACACACATATATATGCATACATGTATATGAGTGTATGTACATATGTACATAAAAGTTAATCTATCCAAAACCAAACTCCAGATTTCTCTTACCCAATTTTCTCCCTCCCATCTCACTGGAGTCTCCTTTGAATTCTCTCTTAAATTTATATCCAACACATCAGCCAATCCTGTCAGCTCTAACTTCAAAACATCCCAGAATGTAAGCAGTAGTTCTATTCCCCTCCCTATGTCCATCCTGATCTAGCTCCTATCATCTCGCTCCTCGGATACTTCAAGAGCCTCCTGACTGAGCTCATTGCCTTTGGCTCCATCACCCCAAAATCTATTTTCTAACCAAAAGTCAGAATAATTCTTACTCAAGACCCTACAATGGCTCCTGAGTTCACTCCAACTAAAAGTCAGAGTCACAATGGCTATAAAAACAATGGCCTTCATCTCCTCTCCTTCCTCCCTCCTACATTTACAACTTCATCTACTAACCCACCCCTACCCTCTCTTTATTCATGGTTTGATGAAGACGTGTAACTCTGGAATTCCCCATCTGTGCTGGCTACCTCTTCTGTAAGGTTTAACCCCCACATAGTAAGCTGGCCAGTTTCGGGAAGCTGTAGGCCACCGAGGGGCACATTGAGGGAGGTGGGGACAAGGTAAGAGACAGCTACATCACTGTGTGTGACCCCTCTTAAGTCTCTTGGTAGCAGCATATTGTCGATCTTCCAGAATCACTTCTTAAGGTCAATGATATGAAAAATCATCTCCAGAATTCTGAGGTTTAACCCAGACTACCTTTCTTAGCAAATATGATGGCCTTCATGGAATCTCACAAAATCAGTTTTGGAGAGAACCTGGGATTCATTTGGCATCATGTTTCAGATTAAGAAACAGGTACCCTTAGCAGCAAAGCAACTTTAAAAAGCAAACAGAGGGCAAAATAGCTGCAGATCTCTCTGCCAACCAGCTAAGGCTTTGCTTTCAGTAAAGTACTTTACTTTATGAAGAGTGTTTAATAATGACAAAAACCAAAAATGAGCACTATAAAAATATAAACTCCAAAAAATGCAAAAATAACCCTACTGTAGGTTTCCATGCATGGTCTTCTTTTAAAATCAATGTTGTGTAAGTACAATGTTTTTAATGGTTGTACTACTCTGATTACCTAGCAAGACATATAAATATTCCCCTGCCTCTCTTTTTATAATAATGAATAGTAAAATAATAGTATGTTCAGCCACTGTGCTGATAGAAGTTACTTAACTGATAGAGAAATGAGAAAGGGCAGAAGGATTTTTTAAAAGTTCTTTAATTTTGGTTGAAGGCATTTTCCTTATGAAAATTAGTATTTCTCCAGAGTGGAATAATTTACTATTTAAAGCTTTGGTTGACTTGGCCTGATTATAATGAGAAAGAGACTCAGATTGCTTTTGAGAGGGGTTGCACAGAACTAAATCCAAACAAAGCAGAATTCCCTTCGAATTGTTTCATCCAAGTTTCCTAGGTCCAGATGGCTTCAATCCCCAGCCAGAGGCTCCACCCACACCTTCCCACTCCACTGTGTGCTGGCCCCCACACACACTAATGACCCTCAGCTGTTCTGGCTCCCAGGCTGATTTCTCTTCCTGCCTGGCCACCCAACCTCTTGACTCCTGCAGGGAGAAAGAAACAGGGAGGGGGCAGGGGGAGAGTTAAGACAAAAAGTCTTATATCTGGGTAAATAGGGTTTGGGTTAGTGCATCAGTTTTCTATTGCTGCTATACTGAATTACCCCAAACATAGAAGCTTAACTTTCAGCTCTGCAGCTATGAGCCCAAAAAGGGGTCTTAGGGAGCTAAACTCACAGTGTCAGGGGGCTGCATTCTTTTTAGAAGTTCTAGGGAAGAACCTGCTCCTTTCCTCTTCCACCTTCTAGAGATGGCCTCACTTTGATCTCTGCTCCTATCATTTATCCTTCTCCAGATCTGATGTCCTTGCCTCCCACTGATAAGGACTCTTGTGATTACACTGGGCCACTCAGATAAACCAGGGTAATTCCTGCATCTCAAGATCCTTAATTTAATCATACTACAAAGTCCCTTTTGTCATGTAAGGTAACATATTCTCAGGTCTTTAAGATTAGGATGTTAACCTTATTCTAGCTACCACAGTTTGTTATTTCTTTAACATCAGATATCACTTAATACCATCTAACATCTAATATTTTCTGACATCTAATGTCAAATACTAAATGGCTATATCTATAAAGTCATATATACAAACACAAAAATATACATATGTACTAAAGGAGGTGAGACAGTAAGTCTATTAGAGCTTAAATGAGAGTCTGAGTAGTATCTGTGATTATTGTATTGGGCTAATTACAACAACTATCCAGTATTTTATTCACTGTAAGATATTAAGAAAAAAATGAAGCAAACAAGCACTGATAGTCTGTGGAAGGCCTGCTCAGCTCTCACCTCCAAATGTTACCCAGGACTTTAACCCACAGGAAAAACAAAAGCCTAAATAATTTAGTAGCATTGTCAAGGGAGTTCTGTGCCACTGTGAGGTGCCAGCAGGTGACACTTCAGCATGGAGCTAGGATAGCATAGAGCTGTCAGAACAGAGAGTATTTCCTAGGGAAGGGGTCTCAGGCAGAGGGAGACTCATTTCACCTGGTATGATTAGGTCAGAAATCACAGAAGACCTCAGGCTTGTCTTTGGTGGGATTTGGAGTTGCGGTGAGGGAATGCAACTTATTCACACAATACTCTAAGTGAGCAAGGGATGGGTTACTATAAGGGAAACTACAATGTTACAGTTGGGAGATTTAGGAGTTAAGGAGAAAGGCAAAGAGGGATGTTAGGACTGGAATCTATTCATTTTGTTCAGTTCAAAATACAAGCAGTATGATCATAAATTTTTCATCCTATATCCTGAAACATATCACCTAGCAATTTCTGTACTTAGTTATGTGGTACTCGAGCCCAGACAAAGATTTAGCTACCCATATTCTTATTCAGGACAAACTCTCTTCTTGCGATTGTAATCAATGCTTCCCCAACTACCAAAGGATTTTCTTTCTGTAAACATCTCAAATATCCCAAAGCATCAAGTTTTCCCCTTCTGCTTCACTTCCATCATAGAAAATGATATAACATCTCCCATCTTTTTAAAAACCCTCCTTTCCATGGACAACAAGTGGGACTGACTATGGGGGGAATGGGTGGGTGGGGAGGGGGACAGAGGGGAGCAAAATGGGGATGGATGTAATACAACAATAAAATTTAAAAAAAAAAAACAAAAACCTCCTTTCATGCCACATCCTGCCCGTGCCACTACTCCATTTCCCTGCTCCATGTATGTCCCTCAGAATAAGCATCTATATTCATTGTCACCACATTGTCATATCTCCCACCATCTGTCAAACCCATTTCAATTCAGCATTTGCACTCCCTGTCCCTCAAAGGCCCTTTAGCAAGGTCCTCAATTACCTCCATATAGCAAATCCATTGGTCTAGGCAGAGATCTCATTTTTCTCAGCCACTTAACAATGACAACTGATCACTCCCTTCTTGAAATGCTCTCTTCACTTGACTCTTAGGATGTCACATTCTCCTGGTGTTCCTCCCAATTCATTGATCTTTTTACATAATTTCCCTGACTGAATCCTCTCTTTATTCTCCGTAAGAGAGCATTAAGCTCAATCCACTGCCACCTTCTATTCTCCAGTTATTTGGACTAATTCCCCAAATAATTCCATTCACTCTGTTGGCTTTAGATACATCTACATGATAAGAGTCCTAACTGTGTATTTTCATTCTCAAACATGTGCTTGAACTCAACATTCCTATCTCTGGTATTCTAAGAGACACCTTCAGCATGTACAAAAATGAACTCTTGATTTCTTCCACAAAACTCACCTCTCCCCGAGTATTGCTCAGCTCGGTAAATGGCACAATTCTTCCAGTTGCTCAAACTAAGATCCTCTAAGTCTCCCTTTACACTTTTTCTCATGCTTCATGTCTAATTTAACAAAATACTGATCAACTGTACATTACAAAATAATCCAGAATCTGACCACTTCTCTTCCCTGCCACAACACTGCCCTAGTCCAAGCCAGTCTTACTTCCCAGAACCCGGAAATAACACCTGGTCTCCTGCTTCCACACGTGTCCCATACTTTCCACCTAATATTTGCAGGGTGGGGCAAACTAGGTTTACAGTTGTGAGTACCCAGAATATGAGTTTATTCTTTTATTAGTATTTAGTCATTATTGTGTTATCTTCCATACAAACTGTAAACCTACTTATGCCCTACCCTATTTCTCTTTCTAAAAGGTATTTTAGGCAGATTAAGTCATTTTCCTTCTGAAAACCTCTAAGTGGATTGCCATTATATTAAGAATGATTTTGCTGGGTCAGTTAAACCTCACTGGTAGTCACCCAGCTCCTCAGTCCCAATCACCCAGCTCCTCAGCCCCCAATCACCCAGCTCCTCAGTCCCAATCACCCAGCTCCTCAGTCCCAATCACCCAGCTCCTCAGTCCCAATCACCCAGCTCCTCAGCCCCAATCACCCAGCTCCTCAGCCCCAATCACCCAGCTCCTCAGCCCCAATCATCCAGGTCTTCAGTACTAATCATCCAGCTCCTCTGCTCTAACCACTCAGGTCCTCAGTCCCAATCATCCAGCTCCTCTGTCCCAAGCATCCAACATCTCAGCCCCAATCACCCAGCTCCTCAGTCCCAATCACCCAGCTCCTCAGTCCCAATCACCCAGCTCCTGAGTTCCAATCATCCAGCTCCTCAGTCCCAATCACCCAGCTCCTCAGCCCCAATTCCTCAGCTCCTCAGCTCTCTGCGCCTCCAGTTCACCACCGTTTTGTTGCCCCTTCAGAATCCCTGCTTTGATAACCACTTTAGAAAGACCCACCTGTATAATTAATCCTTTTCCTATGCAACACTGGTAAAAATAGCTCTACAACATCACTACTCTTCAAAATGTGGCTGTATTCTTTTATACTCAATTTGTTGGCACCTGTCTCAGGACAGCTAGCTCCTCTTCTATCCTAGCAGGGTATTGATGGTTTAACATTAAGCCGATAGTTCTTTAATGGCTCAAACTTGAATGGCTCATAATATAAACTTTCCATCCTTCATAGCCATGGTTAATGTCTCATGATAAAGACTCTTAGGAGATCCTTTTATAGTTACAATTATTTAACATTCAAAGCTAATTCCTAATGTTTATTTACTGTTATAAACATTCTGATAGTAACTTACCTGTGAATATTTGCAAAAATGCTTTAAAGTAGATATGCTTTAAGTTTAATTCACAAATGTCCCTTAAGTTCTCTTGAAACTTAGAGGATATCATTTTTTTAGGCAGATTGTAAGCGTACACCAGTGCATGTATTCTTAGGAAAATAATGTAACCTTAAAAAAGAGTTTAAACTTGTGTGAAAGAATTTCAGTCTAAAATGGAACCGGAGGATATAAGATGGAAAATCTCAGGTATGTACCCTCAGAAAAAAACTTAAAGGATCGAGAAACTGATTTCCGATTTACAGAAAATTGTGGATGTCAAGACTTCCTTAAATGATACAGCATTGGTCAGGCGTTGTCTCATATCAACCTTGGGAAGTTTTGATTGTGATTCTCGGAGGCATGGACAAAAATAGGCTGACTGAGTTTTGCTTGTACGACTGAGTGGGTTTTGTCTACGTGGGGTATTTTCAAAGCTGGTCTCATTAGTTCATGATTTTAACAGACTCTACAGAACTCTCCCCTCTTTACATTCCCGACACCAAACCCTTACCAAATTTGCCCGTAACTTTAGTACAGATTGTGTGCCCTGAATTGCAATTCCTCTGCTATTTCCAAATAAACACTTTTTTTTTTTTTTTTTTAACAGTTTTGAGCTTCCCACAAGTTATCTCTTTAGGTCAACACTTGAAAATTTTCATAGATGTGAAAGGAAAATATAAAAAAGATTTCTGAAAATAGCTATTTATTGATACTAAGAATTCACTGGACAATTTTTTAATGTAGCAAAGATGCATACAATTTTGAAGTAAAATACCTAAAAAATGACTAGAATGCTAATTCCGTTAAACCCACCTTAATGTTCACCTCAGTTTGACTGAACTTTAGACTGGCTTCTCCCTGACTCTAAGCCCTGACTTCCCTTTTCTGAAAACATTTACTTTAGAAAAGTGGTAATTGTAAATTCTTTTTCTGCCCCTTTGAGCTGTAAATCTTTTTTTAAAACCATCTCAACTAGCTTTACAAGTAGCAATAAACGTCTTTCTATAGGATCTGAGAATCCTCCGTTTGAAAGGCAGTCTTCAAAAAAGGTAAGTGTCTCTGAGGGAGGATAGAGCCCCAGCTTCCATGGGTGCCACTTGGCAAACACAGGCTGCCTCACAGAGGACTGCATTAGCAAGCTCATCTCATTGATCAACCTCCCTAATAACAGTTTCCAATACTTTCCCACTAGCTCACCCAGACTAGAACGCTCCCTCCTTTTGTTTTAGCTGAGGGGAGTTCACCTCTCTCCTCTGTGACAATAGTCTTAAGTAGTCTTCATTACCTGTTTAATTTTGCCCAGTGAAATTTTAACTTTTGACGTTATAATCCCAGTACTGGAGATGACTAAGCTTTCAGTACTCACAGGCTTACCGTCTTGACCAGGCTGTCCAGGGTAGCCAGGACTCCCAGTCTGGCCAGGGTCACCCTAGAGAGGAAAAAAACTTCTCAGTATAAAACACCCAACCATATCGGCGCAGTTAGAGCCCATGAAGGTCCAAAACCAATTCTGTTATTTTCAGCTTTCTGAATGTTAGAAACAAATAAATGAAAGTCTTAAAATTCACGTGAGAAAAATGATGCCATGTTTTAAATGCCCACCTTAACAAATAAAGGCTCTTTTTGGTATGTAAACTTTACAATGATTTATTTGTGTGACAGGTATAAAAAATAAAGTACATTTCACTGATGGAAAATGTTAACATTTATAATAGGATACATCTTTTAAATTAAAAAAGAAACTATGAAGTGTCATAGCAAATATAGTTTCAAAGAGCAATATTTCACTCATAAGACTACAGATTTAATTCTATTCTAAATGTTATACCTCAGATATCAGTGGCCTATGAAATAATTCATAATTCTTTACTTAAAAAATAGTCCACAAGCCATGTGGTCTGACCTGTGGGACTCAAATTTAAAGCTGCACAACAGTCATTTCTTTCAATCCAGTCAATGTCTCTCTTTGCCTCCACTCACAACCTCATTGAACATGCTAAAATTCTATAACTTGAATACTTTTATGAGTTAGGCCCAAGCCAAACGACTCTGTCCAACCCTGACAGTCTTTCAGCACATGTAGCACCTAAAAAATGAAGAAGTGATCTTTGCCCTCACAAACCAAAGATCTTTAAAGAATAGTGAGCCCAGGTACATTCTATGGAACTCTATAGACTATGGTGCAATGTCCAGTACTGACAATTCCGATGGTCACCACCCTTTAAAAAAAAAAACAATGAAAGCAACATTGTTTTGTGAGGTGAGAGCAGTTTATAATTTAATTCTAAGATATATTTCAAAAATAATATAATATTCATCTAATGCTGAATCCATGAGGTCCACATGGGGCATCTTGCCAAAAAACACAAAGTCTCAGCCACCAGTACCAATAAATTCCTGCCTAGAGGCAACTGGTTTTCAACTCAATAATTCTTCACTATTTTCATCAAGAAATCATTCACACAGAACCCCAGTGATTCTATATTAATGGAGGGTACTTCCAAAGAGCCAAATGTGCTGGTCTGAAATACTACCTCAGGGTCCTGGCTAGAGAGATTTGTTCTGAGACTCAATAGGAAAAATGGAAAGAACTGTGAATCTCTATGAAGGAGACAATGAAGAATGGCTGGAGTTTTCACTTAGGAGCAAGCATAGTGTGAGGAAAGGCTGAGAAGAGGGAAAATGTTATTTTTACATGGGACAAAGTATGGTTGTAGATCCAGGAAGAAAAAATAATGCTGGAACATTTAATGTCTTGCTTAAAAAGTGTAATTTTTCACTCTAATCCAAGGATTTCCCATGTTAGCTGGACAGTAGTAAGCAACTTTCTGGTTCTCTAGAGTTCTCTCCTCGTTTTCAGAGGATCCACATTCATCTCTAGCCTCCCTGCCACCCTGTACTCATTTTCAGATTGGACTCACTGCCTTTCAACAAATTCCACTATTCTTTTCTCCTGGAAATATTTTCCTTCTTTTCCATGTAATAGTCAATATGACAAAAATGTCCACCACTGCACCTTTGTCATTACTCCATTTTCTCCTGATGTTCTTTCTACTGAAATGCCTACATCACTGGCCACTTATTTATAGAATTTTCTCAAAGTTTTTCCCTTGTTAGTCTATTAATCTTTATTTATCATTAGGACTTAAGATGCCTTGAAAACCCAGTCCATATTTTCTACTTTTTAAAAAAATAATGCTGTGTATCAAGCAGAGATTCAATAACTATTTTCTGACTAACTTATTTCAAATCAAATCAATTTCCTGTTAATGACCCCTTCACTTGCAGAATATTAATTATCAACAAAATCTAGGACATCGAAAGTATTTTAGAGGGTTTAACCTCTATTATAATGAGGCTGAAATAAAACTTTGGCACATGAAGAAATGGAATTTATTTTCTATGCTACATAAAAGTACAAAACACACTTAACGATAACATTTTAGATTAATCAAAACCAAGTTTCCAAAAAGGAAAAAAGTCACCCACAAGATAAATTTAACATGACTTCATAAGAACCATAACACTGGTCAGCAGCCCCATGAGGGAAAAGTTATCTGTTTTGCAGGTTTTATTACTGCTGATAGATTTTACTGGTTATTTTGACTATGTTCTACTGATTTATTTGCAAAAACTCAGGTAGGTTTGGTGCTTTTTCCATAAAATTAGAGTAATAAACCCCTAACTAAATATGGAGAGAAGGTCAATTAGAGTAAAAATTCAATTTTATTATTGTTATGAAAGCTGACAACCAAACTTTATTTATTGTCTGTTAGGAACTGCTTTAAAACTTTTACATACATTAAATGACTTAATTCTCATAATAATTCCACAAAGCAGGTAATTTTATTATTCCCATTTTATGTGTAGGAAAAGTGAGGCCCAATAAGGTTAGTAACTTACTCAAGGTCACAGAGCAGTTATGGAGATAGAATTTGAAATAATCCAATTCAGCTCCAGAGTCCATGTTCCTGAACACCACTATCCCTGCCCACATTAAAATGTACACGCTGATCGGAACCAGACCTGTGGGCTGCTAGCAAACTGAGCATGGAAAACATTTCTAAATACATTAAATTAGACATATGACTTATTATTGTACAATTGTGACTAAATTCCCAATCTACTTTCTTCTAACAGTTAAAACATTGCACATTTCAAGTTTATATATATGCATTCAGTTTAAAAGCAAAACTTACTTATGTTGAACTGAATCTGTGCCACAGGATTTTTGAGTTGCTGACAGGAGTGGAAATGTCATGGATTAAGCTAAAACATCCCTGAATATGGCCTCTCAAGTAGGATACATATGAATAATTCAAGTAAAAAAATAGCTGTGCTTGCGAAACAAGCTAATATTTTAAGTTACTCATCTAAAACAAATGTCTTCAGAACCCTTCACATAGGGCCAAATCCCATGTTATCAAGCCCTTTTTCTCAAAATCTTTGTGGCTTCATTGTGCCTTTGGCTTCCGTAGGAGCACCTGACCTGAGTAAGACCTATTCCATTCTCCCAAACCAACCTCTCCCCTCCCTCAAATCTCAAACACCTACTCTCTTAGATGAAAAGGAATCCACTTAGTCTCAGATAACTAATATAAAAATGTAAATGCCCAGTGACCCCTGAAATTTTCCGAAGGCTTTTTATATTTTACAAAGAGGATACTTTGAAGTCCAACTGAATCTCTACATGGTAGCAGTATTAGGGTGAAACAAGGGATATCAGCAAGGATGTAGTTGTAGACAGAGTGGTGTTTCAAAGCCAAGAAGTTATTAAGGAATCGTTCCTTTCTAGAGGAGAACACAAATGCTTTCTTTTCATTTCTAATACACATGTAACCTTTGAGATTAGATCAAAAGTGGAGACTTTGTCCCCAAAAATGTTCCTATGGCTGCTGAAGTGGGGAAGAAGCTGCCATTTTCATGGAAAGGCCTTTGAAAAGGGGGTTGTTTGTAAATTGAAGACTGCCTGAATCACTCCTATAGAACAAAGGCGTTCCATTTAAGTTAATAAGGAGGAGGGGTGAATCTTATTTTTTCAATGCTTTCTAATTCATTAAATTAAAAAATTACTATTTATCACTGAGCTAGACACTAGAATTCCAAAACAAAGCTAAGTTTATATTTGCTTTCACTGTGAGTTACATATAAAAATTATTCCAATAGATTCATTAATCACTCTATGTTTGATACTAGGAATACAATAAATAAGGTATGAGTATGCTCAAATTCAGTGGCAGATTTAGGTATAGAGATAGATATAGAGATCTATCACTGGATATAAGCATCTCCATACCTTATTTTATATATATATATATATATATATATATATATATATATATATATAATCTGTCCCAAAAGTATTGGCCACAAAAACTGTTTTAATTATACTGACATTGGCTTGATACTTTCTGGACAGGCTTTGCGCCTGTGTGTGTGTGTGTGTGTGTGTATATGTATGTGTATATATATATATATATATATATATATATAAACAATAATTCCATAAGCCTAAGTGTAGAGTGTTATAGTTCATTTGACTTGGTTTTTTAATAGGTTTGCCATATTTTTTTTTGAAATTTAGAAAAATTTTAACACATGACTTTGTCTCAGAATAAGCACTTAGCTACTTATCAATACAAGAATTTCTCCTCTTACTCTCAAGAGTCAGCTCTTACCTCAGAGAACTCCATTTCTGGCCAATAAAAAGACCAGATCTATTTTTCACAAATAAGTTCATTTGATGAACATCTACAAAACTTTCCAGAGAGCATCAAACAAAAATGGCCAATGTGTCTCAATTGGGTCTGTAGTAAAATTGCATCCATTTCCTCTAGTTCTGGTTTTGTTGGTCTAAATAAAACTCTATCTGTTTTCCAAGACAGAAATTCTCTAAAGGAAGTGCATGAAATGCAAAGTGTTGCTAGGGATTCTGTTTTTCATATACAGGTCCCTGATGTGGGTAAGGAGCCACTTCCAGGGGAAAGAGCCTTAAAAGGATGAAGGAGTGTGTGTGTGTTCCTCTCCCCCTGCCAGATTTTCTGAAGAAAATGGAAAGCAGAGCAAGAAGGCAGCCAACTTGAAGACTGGTGGAAAACTGCAATTTCACTTAAAGTAGTAGGTGGCAAAGGGGTTACATTATGACTAAGAGAAGGGAACGAAAATGAGGAACACATGAAACTTGGAAGTAGTACTGGAAGTCGGATAAGACGAAGGTTGTGCTAAATATTTGCTGTAGAAAGGTATGTGCATAATAATTGGTGTCATTACAAGACAACTAATGAACCACTAATAAAGAATTAGAAAAGATCAAAAGCATCTGATAGCCTCTTAGAGCCCCTGGAAGTGCCCCTGGAAGTGGCCGGAAGCTCACAGGGAGTCAGGAAAGCAGTCTGGGCTTTAAGAAGTAGAGCAACGCAGGACTCTGATTTCCACATTATTTATCTCTTGCAGATCAAATCATTTTTATGTATAAAATTCCAGTATTGCAAACTATATAAATATATTTTTTAAAAGATGCCAAGCTATCTTACAAGGTATATTTTCCTTGGATCATCTTATAGGTATTTCTCATTTATGTCTAGGCACCCTAAATATTATGCTGTTAGTTTAACTAAAGAGCTCTTGGATTAATGCTCCTAAATGCAATCTAAAAACAGTTTACAATAGAAAATTATAATGTGCTAAAGTCAAACTCCAAGCCAAATAGATTTACTTTTAATGAAACATTGGACATAAACTTTTATTTCTTAAATTTCATTTCTTTCTTGATTTTGACATCTAGGCTTGAAGTACATCGTGAACCATCTTATGAAAATGGCTGGAAGAAATGTACGAAAGATAGGAAGAATTCAATGATCTTAGATAAGTAGTGCATGACAGGTTACAGGGGGGCTAGTCCCCATTCCTCTTTGTGGAATATGGCAGGCCCTTCTGCTAGAGTCAGCCAACTAGCTAGCCTTGAAGCTAATCTTACCCCAGAGCCCTGGAACACTGAGCTCAGGGGCATCCAACATAGTGGCCTGAAGGACCAGCAGGTGTTGCCTTTGGGTATACTGCCTCTTTGTTAAAGGTGCATACAGCCTCCTTTGTTCTAACAGGTATATAAGCCTGCCCCTGCTGTAAGCTAGTGCTCTCCTGCTGTCTGGGGTGGGAAGAATCCCCCAAGGAGCTGCCCAGTCTTCTGGTCATGAGCCTGGTGCCACTTGCAATAAAGCATACCAAATTTCCTGAAGGCTCTGCACAAGTTTCTATTCACCACCAGATCAGGGACAGTCTCCCAGCAATCAGAACCTGCAGGTCTAGTCTCCGAGACCCAGACCTAACAGTACAGAGCTAAAATTTTCCAGTCATGGTAATTGAAACAGTAAGAAAATTCATATTTAAGAAAAAATTTTATGATCACCTCAAATAAGTGATGATTAATACACAAAACTTTGGCTAGGAAATCATATTTTCTTTCAAGTTAAACATTTTAAGTGGTTTTAAAAATAATATTAAATGAACAAGATTTATCTACAGAGAGGAGACCACTAAACTTTTCAGTAACTTAAGCAGTGTCTAAAATGCCATATTAAATATCAATTTACTTAAAAACATATTCATATTTAAAAACAAACATATTCAAAATATTTTGTTATATAAAACATAACTGGTTATAAAATAGTGTGTACATATCATGTCTTTCCCAAAGTAATTATAACATGATTAATTGAAATAAATACAAATGCCTCTATTTTTAGAATTAGACATCCAATACAGCATTAAAATCAATTTTAAGTTTTGTACTTCATTTTTCTATCTGAAAATCTTTTTGACAAATTAAGAATTTAGACATTTTTGCCCTGGCTGGTATGGCTCAGTGGATTGGGCACTGGCCTGCGAATCCAAGTGTTGCTGGTTCGATTCCCAGTCAAAATACATAACCAGGTTGCAAGCCAGATCTCCAACCAGGTCTGTAGCTAGAGGCAGGTGAAAGGTAACCATACATTGATGTTTCTCTCCTTTCTTCCTCCCTCCCTTCTCCTCTCTCTAAAAATAATGAATAAAATCGTTTAAAAATTTTAGACATTTAAAGCTTATCTTAACGAGTGCCTTTTTTTCATTTTGTACCAAGCTGTAAGAATCATACTTGGGATCTAGTAGCAGTGTTGGGCAGGAGGAGGGAAGGTGGGCAGAGAGGAAGCAAACAGAAAAACACGCAAACTAATAATGCTCCGTCCTCACTCTACTGTGGGCTAGGGGTATCCATGTTAGGTTCAAAGGCAAATACAGATTAAAATACACTTTTTTAAAAAGTCACTGGCACTTGGGTTTTAAACTTTTCTAAGCAGTTAAGTGAAAATTTCACGACAGGGTCAACAGTGGTTTGGAATTCTGTCCATTTGTTCAACTCTTGCCTGTGTGTTTTAACGAAAATAGTGTATTAGGTATTACTCACTTTGGGGCCTTGTAGGCCTGGTCTTCCCGGAGGGCAAATACAGGGCGCTGCAGTTGAACCTATATCGCTGGGACCATTGAGGCACTACAAAGACAAAAACTGAAATAAACAAACATGGAAAAGTGCATATACATATATATGTATATGTATGTGAATGTATGTTTGTATGAAATGATGAAGATAATTTACATTTACTTTTCAATTTTATTTAGCCTAATTTAGTGAGAAAGTCCTAATCACAAAAAGCCCTAAATACACACAAACTCCATAAAAAATGGGTGTAATTTATCTAAAATACTTACAGTTGATGGAAGGAAGCTACACAGCCCCACATGCAAATATTACCTTAAGGAGAACAATAGTAACCAGGCCTACCTCACCATTCTGAAAGAGAAATAACAAATGTGTTTGAAAATATGTTTTAATTAAATTTCTATATTATCTTTTTAATTTTCAGATATTTTACTGTTCAGGTTAGAGATGCCTGAAATATCCAGCAATAGCTAAAATATTTGCTTGCAACTAACCTAAACAGTCACTTATTTATACATGTGATTAACTATACTAATAGTAAGGTAAAGAAAGAAAATTAACAATAATAAAGAAGAAAGTTAAAATGTCAAAGCTGTTTAATATTATGGTCGTGCAGAAACAAAAATACCTCAAAGTAGGATTTATATGCTATTATGAACTTACTGGAAATAATTTAAGAATCAGATAAAAAAGTTGAAATATATCTAACCCAGCCATAAACTACATGAATTTAATTTTATGTACGCTAGTACAGCTTCTCCCTAAATAATCTATTTCTTATTGAATAACACACAATGTGAGATAGGTTAATAATCTTCTCAAACAATAACAAATTCTATCAAAATAAGAAGGTGGGAATGAAGACACAAAAGGCAAACAAGCTACATGAAGTCATAGCTGAGTCAGGAGGGAAACGTGAAAATACAAAACACTGAACATGAGAATTCATAATCTGCCATGTAACGCTATGCCTTTGTTATAGGAAAGGGAAATGGTAATGGTTATAAAATTGATGCAGAGATATCAGTAAATAAAATATGTACAATGAACTCTCAAACTACAACATTAATACTTTTAGTAAAGATTTATATTCCAAGTTATAAATATCTAAAAGTTATAGTGCTTAAACAATTACCTATCTAGAATACCTATAATGAACCATTTCTAAAAGGTTCCATCTTTGACTTTATTATAGATTCATTAACTATGTTGCTCTATGTGTCCTCAAGGTTTCAGAATGTGTGAGTCATGTCATTCAGTTTAATAGGGAAAGGGAAGATAATGAATAGCATGACTGTACAAACTAAAAACTCCATGTAAAGCTCAAATACCACTGGAAATCTATACTGTCAAAAAGTTTTACACCATTCTACCTTATTTGCATTAGCAAAAACACTGTATACCATTTTTTGCCTAGAGGAGGAGACTACGTACATTCATGATATAATCAGACTCTATAACATTTTAGCTTATAATCTTTTCACTCTTAACACATTAATGAAAAAAGCTAAATAAACAGAAATAATGCTTACATCCTAGAAATAGAAAAAATCCTTACTTGGGTAACAACAACAAGAAAACTATGTTTATTTTGAGAAAACACGCTGATGAATGGGAAAATGAATCACTTCCTAGTCCAGAACTGTGCTGTATAATACACTAATTAGACATTTGATTAAGAATAGTAATAATTTTATACACTAGATATTCAGACAAAAAAGTCTACGTTTTTCTAGATCAAGCCAGTTCTGCTTCAAGTGATGTTGGAACAGTCACAAGCAGAGATGACATGGGGCAAAGTTTCTTGTGATCTTTCATTTCATACTTGCACAGTGAAACATTAACATTTCATTTCAATTAAGAATGTCAAAATATATTTTAATCAATACAACTTTATTTCCTTTGAAAACTGAAAAAATTAACTATATATCAAAGTAAGGCTTACATATTTTCTGCTTTTTATTTATTTCTTTGACAATACTGAAGCAACTCTTAGGGAAAAAATAATCCATCCTACTTACAAATCCGGGAATCTCGCATGCTGTCTCCCGGTTGTTCTGTTCTGGGTCACAGTAGATTCGCAACTTTTGGACATCAAACTAGGAACATAAATTCAATCAAGTTAGAGTTGAGGCACAGACTCATTGTCTTATAAGAAAAACTCAGATTCACAGAAACAGCCGCTATAGTTAGCATTTATGGATAGTTTAAATCACAGCATTTAGCTAAAACTATAATATTAAAGATATGATGTAGCATAATGCCTAAGGAAAACTTCCCTAGCACCAAAAAGAGATCTCTGATTTCCTTCAGGAACCCAGTAAAGCTTTTTAGTATCCTGTTTTAAAAGCCTTTCTAGAGACAACTTCCTAGGACTCTCAAAATAGATGTTTCAAGTTTCATCTTTAGTTTCACATATTTTATTGCTGGCATGGAATGTTGTAGTAGGCCCAGGACCTGTTACTATTTAAATATTTACTGTAATGTGACATGTAGCATTAATATATAAAGATCATGTACCTAATAACACACTTAAATGTGGCAGTCTTCCCTTAACAAAAAACAGTAGGAAAGGCATACCTTTCAAATAAAGGATTTTATAAGAAATGGCTTTTACATACACACTTCTCAACCCACACATAGATACCACACTTGAAAGAGATTGAAAAAGTTGGTTTTCTTTATGAAGAACCCTGGCATGCATTAATCTAACTTTATCTTCACAGTTGCAAAGAAATGTTTATAACACCACTTACAGCTTTATTCATAGTCCCCTTTCAAATTCATTATTTAATCTATGCTTTTCCTTGGAAATGTGAAATTAATGTTTCATAAGAATATAGAGGCCCTGGCTGATGGCATAGTGAATAAGGCGTGGGCCTGTGAACCCTAGGGTCACTGGTTCGATTCCCAGCCAGGGCACATAACCATGTTGCCAGCCACGTCTCTAGCCATGTTTTTTAGCTGAAGGCAGGTGAAAGGCAACCAAACATTGATGCCTCTGTCTCCCTCTCTGCCTTTTTCCCTTCCCCTCTCTTTGAAAACAAATAAAATCTTTAAAATATATCTCTCTATATATTTTATCTTTAAAATATATATATAATTCTACCCTGAACTATGTATTATTATTAAATAGACTAAGGCTAATGTTACATTTTCATACTTACACATAAATACACAATTTTACTAATGAACTTGTTCTATCAGAATTCAGAAGGAAACCGACCAGACACTGGGGAGGTGCAGGAGTACGATCCTTTATTCACACGTGGTCCCAGAGGAGAAGCTGTCCAAATTCTGGGCCCCGAGCTGAGGCAAGCAGCAACTTTTATAGCTGAAGCTTTACTCCCTAGCCTACGTGGCATAAGCGGGTGTACAGAAGCAAAAGTAGCAGTTAGATCCGGTTTTCGGCACATTTCTTATCACTCAAGCTGGCTGCTGCCCAAGAGCCAGGACTGTTAAGGGGGGCTTCCTTACATCCCCCTTACAAACTGACCACATTTTGATTAAGTATTTTAAAGGAATTCAAAATTAGATACAGAAAGGGCAACAAAAGCTCCATTTTACATAATGCAAGAAAAAGCAAATCATTATTAATCACCTGAACAGTTTCTTCCTTCCCAGAGTATTTTCCAATTTGGGTTTGCCCACTGATGAAGATCCCTAAAACGGGATGTAAGGATTTGTTTTCAATTTGCTGATCATCAATATACAGAGTTATATCTTGCTCTGTTACTAAGAGACGAATCTGATGCCAGCCTTCATCAAACAATGTCTGTAGAAAGAAAGCATAGAAGATTCATTAATAAAATTCCTAACATAATTCTATTTTCTTCATTCTTATTCCTTTGCTGCCAACCATAAATCTACACTACACAAATAAGCTTATTACAAACAAACTCACTCTGACCCAAACTAAGCCTCAAATGCCACCCATCATTTTTTCATCAAACCCTAGAGTTTCTATTACTTACCCCAAAGTAGCTATGTCAAACAGCTCCCTCAAGGTCATGAGTGAGTTCCTAATCTTCTAATCCAAATGGTTTCTCTCCTTCCTCATCCTTTTTATTTCAGTACAACTTTGGACACCATAACTAGCCTTTCTTCTTTGATATTCTCACTCAACTTCCATGATTCAAACCATCTTGACTATCTTCATTTTTTCTTCAATTGCTCAAACTACTTTTTTGAGGACTCCCTCTTCCTCAACCTGCCCTTTAATGAGGCATTCCCCACAAATCTGTCCTTGACATTTTTTATTCTTTTCTTTGACTATCTCATCCATTCTTGCAGGTCAATTATTACTTCTATGGGGAAAATCCCATATTTACATCAACATATGTTACCTATACTAACTAGAATAATTTTTGCCAGGATGTCTCACAATCAGTCTGATGAAATGTTATAAAACAAACAAACAATTTCCCAAACTTTCTTTTCATCCCTATTTCTCTTAAATCATAGTATCTTCAGTTTTAAATCAAAACAAGTTTCTTTATTTCCTTTTTCTCCTCAGAGGGAATAACAATGAGATGCAAAGATCTACCAAATATGTCTCCTAAGTATAACTGAAATCTACACATCTTCATGTCCATTCTTGCTGCCATACTTTAGGCTCACAATATCTTGCTTTATTTGAATAATTTTCAAACATATCTTTCTCTAACCCTTCGCTCTTTGCTATCCTTCATATTTCCAATAACATCTCACTAGAGTTTTGTCAGAGAAGATGCCCCATCTTAGTTTCTATATTCCCAGGACCTAAAACAATTACAATATAGAGCTGAAAGTATTGTTTATGAAAGACAACAGAAAAAGAGTTGCACTGACCATTGCATACCTATGGTCAGGACCTTTTCATGGAATCCTGTCAACAACCATATGAAGTCCATATTCCTTTTATGGCTTTCAAGCTCCCACCATTTGAGCTCATAGCTTGCTAGCCTCTTCTTTTATGCATTTTATACTCCAAACACAGGGAATACAAGTTTTTATTATATAAATAAAAACCCTAAATTGTACTACATGTAACTACTCTGTACTAAACCATTGACTTAATGTATCATGATCTCACTACATCAAAATCCTTTAAGGTCAGTTCAAAAACCATTTCATTTATCAAAACTTTCTCATATTTTATATTACAATCCACTTTTCCCTCAAAACTGTGCTAACATGACGTACTTCCACTAGATATCAGAAGCCTTGAATCTCTCATTATAAATAAGCTCCTTGAAGGTAAGAAACATGCCTTAGTCATTTGTCACTATTTACAGAATCTGACACATTGCCTTTAATAAAAATGGCAGACAAATTTTTTAAAAATTTAATCTAGGGTGCAAAGTAGAGAGACCTCTGCAGATCTACTCAGGAGCCAGGTTATCAGGGCAGAGAAAGACGCATGGGCCCTGGAAATGGTCCACCCTTGGTGGAAGATCGATGGAGAAAGCAGCTGAAGGCCACCCCTACCACCACTGGGTGTTGCTGAATCACCATGGGGCTTTCCTTGGTGCACCACTACCTGGGAAAGATCCAACTAGAAACTTTGTATGAAACAGTTGGAGGCTGGGAAAGCAGAGTCTGGCCCTGGCCCCAGCCCTGAAAGACTGTGCAATTTCTGGGGAGAGACTGACCCAGGAAAATAGGGCCCATAGGCTCTGGTATTGTGATGAAAGCCACACAGAGACTTGTTTAAAAGGGGAGCAAGGCAAGACCCAAAACTGGGAGGGGATCCAAAGTGCCTGAGCAAGGGCACAAGGGCTCTGCTAAACAAAAGCCTGGCCCACATGGAGAACAGTGGAAAGGGCTCAACCCAGCCAGGCTCTCAGACCTGAGAGCTGCCCAGGGAGGTGAACCTGACACCAAGGCAGTAGGCAGGAGCTGAATGCCGCAGTATCCTACTGGGAATATATCCACAGGGGAAAGAAGAAACAGCTGTGAAAAGGTTCTTCCCTAGAAACCAGGAGCTATGCAGTTTCTAGGGCCAACAGAACTGGTACAACAAAATACAACATTCAGGGGGCAGTGTGACCTTCAATCAGCTATCCAGAAAGAAGTATTCTACAAAAAACAAAGCAAAAACAATCTAAATCCAATCACGACCAGAAAGCCCATGTTAAAAAGCATACAGGGCAGACCAAGAGCATCAAGAACAAGAACTCAAAGAAATTATACCACTGAGTCCCACAGTTCCCCTAACACAGAAAATCACACTGCAACTACAGGGAGCCAAAGTAGATCAAGCTAATCCACAGAAAGAAATAGAAGAGTCACCCAAAATGGGGGGACAAAGAAACAACCACCAATTGAAAGCAAAGGAAGAATCCCAAGAAAGACTACTTAACGAAACTGAGGCAAGCAAACTATCAGGTCTTGGGTTCAAAATACTGATTATAACCTGGCTGGTGGCACAATGGATAAGGTGCCAGCCTGCAAACACAAAGGTCACTGGTCCAATTCCCAGTCAGGGCACATAACCAGGTTGCAAGCCAGGTCTCCAGCCAGGTCCATAGGCAACCATACGTTGATGTCTCTCTCCCTCTTACCTTCTCTTCCTTCTCCTCTCTCTAAAAATAATAAATAAAATATTTTTTAAAAATTAAATAAAACCACTGGTTATAAGAAAGCTCAGTGAGCTCAGTGAGAACTACAAAGAACTCCATGGAAATTACAAAGAACTCCAGTGAAATTACAAGGAATGTACTGAGAATTAAAACAGTATGAAAAAGGACATAGAAACCATCATTAAAAGCCAAGAGGAAATGAAGAGTACAATTGCTGAAATGAAGAAAACAGTAGAAGGGATTAAAAGCAGGCTAGATCAAGCAAGGGATCGAATCAGTGAGCTGAAGGACAAAGTTGAAAAAAATTCCCAGACAGAACAACAAAATGAAAAAAGCTCAAAAAAAAAAAAAAAAAAAAAATGGAGAGGGGTTAAGAGAGATATAGGACAACAGGAATGTAATAATATCCACATCATAGGGATACCAGATGGAAAAGGAGAGGAGCAAGGGATAGAAAACCTGTTTGAAAACTTTCCCAACTTGAGTAGAGAAAACATCACAGGAGACACAGAGAGTCTCAATAAAGATGAATCCAAAGAGGCCAACACCAAGACAAATGATAATCAAAATAGCAAAATTCAAAGACAAAGAGAGAATCTTAAAGACAGTAAGACAAAAATAAATGGTAACATACAAGGGAGATAATGAGGTTATCAACTAATTTCTCAACTGAAACATGACAAGTCAGAAGGGAATGGCAAAAAATAATTCAAGCAATGAAAAGCAAAGGCTTGCAACCAAGAATACTCTACCCAGTGAGACCCTCATTCAAATTTGAAAGTGAAATAAGTTTTCCAGACAAAAGAAGGCTGAAAGAATACATTTCTACCAAACCAGCACTGCATGACATACTAAAGGGGCTACTTTAAGAAAGTGAAGTAAAAGAGACCCTGGCTGATGGCTCAGTGGATAGGTGCTGGCCTGTAAATCCAAAGGTCACAGGATCGATTCCCATTTGGGGCACATAATCAGGCTGCAAGCCAGGTCTCCAGTCAGGTCCACAGCTAGAGGCAAGTGAAAGGCAAACATACATTGATGTTGCTCTCTCTTTCTTCCTTCCTCCCTGCCCCTGTCTCTAGAAATGGTGAATAAAGTCTAAAAAAAAATGAAGAAAAAGAGAATGGCACACAGATATAAAGAGAAAAATGGCAATGAACAAGTACCTATCAATAATAACATTAAATGTAAATGGTTAAATGGTCCAATAAAAAGATACAGGGTAACTGAATGGATAAGAAAACATGACCCACATATATACTGTTTACAAGAGACCCACCTCAGAACAAAAGATATACACAGACTGAAATTGAAAGGATGGAAGAAAATATTCCAAGCAAATGGAAATGAAAAAAAAAAAGCTGGGGTAGCAATATTTATATCAGACAAAACAGACTTCATAGTGAAGGCCATCGAAAGAGACAACGAAGGACATTTCTTAATACTTAAGGGAACAATCCATCAAGAAGAAATAACCTTTGTAAACATATATGAACCCAACACAGGAGCACCCAAATATATAAGGAAAATCTTGGAGGACTTCAACAAGGACATTGATAGCAACACACTCATATTAGGGGATTTTAACACTCCATTGTCAACAATGGGCAGATCTTCCAAGCAAAGAAACACCAAGGATATTGTGACAGATGAAATGGATTTAATTGATGTGTACAGAACTTTTCACACTAGGGAAACAAAATACACGTTCTTTTCAAATCCACATGGAACATTCTCTAAGACCACACAGTAGGACAAGCCTCAACAAATTCAAAATAATTGAAATTGTATCAAGTATCTTTTCAGATCATAACACCTTGAAACTAGAAATCAACCTCAAGGAAAAAACTCAAAAACATTCAAATTCATGGAGACTGAATAACATGCTATTAAGTAAGGAATGGGTTAACAATGAGATCAAAGAAGAAATCAAAAAGTTCCTAGAACAAATGAAAATGAAGATACAACAACCCAAAACATATGGGACACAGTGAAGACAGTCATGAAATGAAAATTCATAGCAATACAGGCCTACCTAAAAAAGTTAGAAGCTTACACAAACAACCTAAGCCTAAAGCTACAAAAACTAGAAGAGCAACAACAAACAAAATGCAAAGCAAGTAGAAGGAAGGAAATACTCAAGACCAGAACAGAGTTAAATGACATAGAAACTAAAACTACAATTCAAAAAATCAACAAATTCAGGAGCTGATTCTTTGAAAAGATAAAAATTGACAAGCCTTTATCCAGACTCATCAAGAAAAAGAGAGTGAGGACCCAAATAAACAAAATCAGAAATGGCAGAGGAGAAATCACAACTGATACTTCAGGAATACAAAGGATTGTAAGAAATTAGTACAAACAAATACATGATAAGAAATTTGACAACCTGGATGAAATGGACACATTTCTGGAAACATATAACATACCCAAACTGAATCCAGAAGAAGCAGAAAGCCTGAATAGACCAACAATAACTAATGAAATCGAAGCAGTAATCAAAAAACTCCCAGGCCACAAGAGCCCCCAGACCAGATGGCTACACAGGTGAATTTTACCAAACATTTAGAGAACTAACTCCTATCCTTCTCAGCCTATTCCAAAAAATCTAAGAAAAGGGAAGACTCCCAAACTCTTTCTATGAGACCAATATTATGTTAATCCCAAAACCAGGTCAAGACACAACAAAGAAAGAAAATTACAGGCCAATATCTCTAATGAACATAGATACTAAAATTCTCAACAAAATATTGGCAAACCAGATCCAGCAATACATTAAAAAGATCATACACCATGATCAAATGGGAGTCATCCCAGGGACACAAGGACAGTACAATATTTGCAAATCAATAAATGTAATACAACCTGGCTGGTGGCTCAATGGACAGGTACAGGCCAGAGAACCCAAAGGTTACTGGTTCAATTCCCAGCCAGGGCACATAACCAGGGTGCAAGCCAGATTCTTAGCTGGAGGCAGGTGAAAGGCAACCATACACTGATGTCTCTCTCCCTCTCTGACTCTCTCCCTTCCACTCTCTCTAAAAATAATAAATAAAATATTTTAAAATAAATAACTGTAATACACCACATAAGCAAAATAAAAGATAAAAACCATATGATCATATCAATAGATGCTGAGAAAACATTTGATAAAGTACAGCATCCATTTATGATAAAAATGCTCAGCAAGATGGGAATAGAGGGAGCATACCTCAACATCATAAAGGCCATATATGAGAAACCAGCAGCCAACATCATACTCTATGGTCAAAACCTAAAAGATTTCCACCTAAGGTAAGGAGCAAGACAAGAATGTCCACTCTCTTCACTTCTATTCAGCATCATTTTGGAAGTTCTAGCCATAGCAATCAGACTAGAAAAAAGAATCAAAGGCATCCAAATTGTAAAGGAAGAAGTTAAACTGTCATTATTTGCAGATGACATCATAGTGTACATAGAAAATCCAATAGACTCCACTAGAAAACTACTCGAGATAATAGGCAAATTTAGCAAAATAGCTAGATAGAAACTCAACATCCAGAAATCAAAGGCATTTTTAAATGATTTTATTTTTTTATTATTTTTAGAGACAGGGGAAGGGAGAGAGGCAGAGAGGGAGAGAGACATCAATGTATGGTTGCCTTTCATCTGCCTCCAGCTAAAGACCTGGCTGGAGAACTGGCTTGCAACCTGGTTATGTGCCCTGGCTGGGAATCGAACCAGCGACTTATGGGTTCACAGGCCAGTGCCAATTCACTGTGCCACCAGCCAGGGCCAAAGACATTTTTGTATACCAACAATGAAACATCAGAGATAGAAACTAGAAAACAAATCCTATTTACTATAGTAATAGGAAAAATAAGAATAAACTTATCCAAGGAGGTAAAAGACTTGTACCCAGAAAATTATAGAACACTGAAGAAAGAAATTAGGGAAGACACAAATAAATGGAAGCATATATACCATGTTCATGAATGGAAAGAATTAATATCATTAAAATGTCTACACTGCTCAAAGCAATTTATAGATTCAATGCAATCCCTATTAAAATACCAATGACATACTTCATAGATCTAGAAAAATACTTCAAAAGTTTATATGGAGCCAAAAATGACCACAAATACCCCAAGCAATCTTGAGAAAGAAGAGCAAAATAAGAGGACTCACAATACTGGATTTCAAACTATATTACAAGGCCATTGTAATCAAAACAGTCTGAAACTGGCATAAGAATAGATATGTAGATCAATGGAACAAGATAGATAGCCCAGAAATAAACCCAGGACTCTATGGCCAATTAATATTTGACAAAGGGGGAAGGAGTATAAAATGGAGTGAAAATAGCCTCTTCAACAAGTGGTGTTGAGAGAACTGCACAACAACATGCAAAAAAATAAAGCTAGACCACCAACTTACACCATACACCACAGATGAATAAAGGACTTAAATATAAGCTATGACACCATAAAAGTCGTAGAGGAAAACATAGGCAGTAAATTTCAGATATCCCACACAGCAATATTTTTACCGATACTTCTCTAAAGGCAAGAGAAATAAAGGAACAAATAAACAAATGGGACTACATCAATCTGCAAAGCTCCTGCTCAGCTGAAGGAAACATCAGCAAAATTAAAAGGGAACCAACTGTATGGAAAAACATATTTGCCACTAATATCTCAGGCAAGGGTTTGATATCCAAAATATATAAAGAACTTATATAACTCAACACCAGGGAGACAGACAGCCCAATTGAAAAATAGACTTGATCAGACACTTCTCTGAGGAAGACATGCAGAGGGCCTAAAGGCATATGAAAGAATGCTCAACATCATTAGCCATCAGAGAGGTGCAAATTAAAGTCACAATGAGATAACCACCTCACACCTGTCAGAATGACAATCAATAAACAACAGCTGCTGATGAGGATGCAGAGAAAAGGGAACCCTGGTGTACTGTTGGTGGGAATGTAGATACTGTGGAAAACAGTATGGAATTTCCTCAAAAAACTAAAAATAGAACTGTTTTTTGACCCAGTGATTTCACTGCTAGGACTATACCTAAAGAATCCTGAAACAGCAATTCATAAGAACCTATGCACCCCTATGTTCATAGCAGTGCTATTTATAATAACCAAGTGCCGGTAACAGCCTAAGTGCCCATCAGGGGATGAATAGATCAAAAAACTTTGGTACATTTACTGAACCAAGTGGAATACTACACAGCAGGAAGAAAGAAGAAACTCCTACCTTTTGCAACAACATGGATGGAACTGGAGAGTATTATGCTTAGTGAAATAAGCCAGGCAGTGAAAGACAAATACTGTATGATCTCACCCAATACAGGAGACTAATGAACAAAACAAACAAGCAAAATAGAACCAGAGACATGGAAACAATGTGCAGAGGGGAGGGGGGAGGGGGCGAAAGAGGCAAAGAAGGGGAACAGTTTGGTCAAGGACTAGCATGAATGGTCCATGGACATGGACAACATGTAGGATTGACTGTAGGAGAAGGGATGGGGAAGGTGGGGCAGGGGAGAGCAGTGGGGGAAAAGGGGATAAATGTAATACAACTACAATAAATTAAAAACTTAAAAAAATTTTAATCTATTTGTTAAATTTAATTGTATAAGTGTATAATTTCATATATAACCCTGTATGTTTCCTAAGTTATATATTAGACTTTCATAGTTATAATAATGATAAACACTTAATTGTTTTTATCATTTCATCTGTGTTCTGAACACATGACTTGGAAAGTACACTTTTGTTTTTAGTTTATTGATTTCACTAAATATACCACTTTATAGAAGATAAAATTTCATCATAATGACTATGAATTCTGCATTCATTAAAGGCCTGTATTTAATGTTTTAAGAAATGTCTTTATTTCAATATCCTGTAAGACATGGCAATGTAAAACAGACCAGTATGAACTTCGAAAATGAACAGACCAAAATGGAGTTTCTATTGTCACCCCTTAATAGTTCTGTTATTTTGAGTAGGAACTTAGTATCTCTGAACTTCAGTTTCTTTGTTTGAAAAATTGGAACAACAGGTTCTTCCTGGGAGTCATTATTATAATTAAATATACCTGGCAACTAGTAGTAGCTATTTAAAAAGCAGTAGTTCTCCGCACCCCTAAATGTTATATGGATTAACAAACAATTTTCCTTCCTTTGTGGCTTTTCAGTAAAGCAACATTAAAATATGAAGTTGTTACCTTTTCGGTCATGTTACAATTATAGCTCCCTTCTTCCAATACACTTAAGGTCAACAGTGTTTCTTCATGAATACCATAATCTTACCCAGGCATCTTTACCTTAATTCGAGGGTCAGCAAAGGTGACCACTTGTGAGCCATTAATCACACTGGTTGTGGTAAATAATAATGTTTTATCCACACCATTCAAGGTAACTGCTATTTGCGGCTTCCCATCAATGGTTAAAATTCTCCACAAATCCCACATTTTCTTGACCTTAAATCTCTGAGTGGAGACAAATACATATGATGGAGGAAGACCTTCTGGGAAAACATTGCTAGAAAAAGAAAAACATGAAATAAGCTTAAAGACTTCTCAACACACCAATAGGTATGTCAAAAAATTGTATCAACCCCATAATAACATTTACCTTGTGATTTCTGATAAATCAACTTTTGATGTTACTTCATATCCTTTTATCTTTGTTGGTGAAAGCTGAATTCTTTTCTTAACCTTTTTCTTTACACCCAAGCCTAAAAGAATATCAAACCCCTTCTCATCTCGAGCTGCCACTGGAATTCGTGTTGGACATACAGATTCTATAGATCAAAGACAAAAGCAGTAAGAGTTGATTATGCATTTATTACTTCAACAAAAAAAGAATATCAATGGGGTTATTAGAGAATACAAGAATTATAAAATCTATACATGCATGCAAATATATGTAAATGTATTTTCTGAAAAAACAGGAACTTCTTTATCATTTGAGAGTGAAGTCTGGCCTTTTCTCCTCCTAACAGGGAATAAACACAAAACAAATGTAAGAGGAACATTTGTTAATGGATTGTTTCAAAAACTATGCTGAAGTTTATGTTACTATGTATTTTGAATATGAGGCTATCTAACAGCTAGGGGTTGGAATGGAGTGGGAAAACGCTGAGACAGGATTCATGATTCTCATCCAGGATTTTTCTTTTAATTAGTCATATGACCATGGATAATACTTAAATTTCTTGGTTCTAGATGAACTCCAAGATTCCTTTCTTGCATTCCCAGCATTTAAAGGTTAAAAAAGTGTGTTATTCTTGACATTCTTTTCAGTTATAGTAGTTTATAATTCCACACTTTAAATATCATTGGATCTGTCACTCTGGAGAAAACCTTAATTGTAGATTTTTTCTATTCATGGAAGTTCTAAAAATAGGCCTATTTTCTCATAATTAATTAATTATATAACAATCATATTTATAAATAAGACTATTTCCTTAAGAAGAATAATCAAGGTTTGCATTATATAATAATCTATATAAATTATAAAAATATGTTATGACTCACTTCTCTGGAAAACTAGTGTTGCAAATTATGTGGAAATTTTTATATGTTTGAAATGCTATTAAAGTGTTATATGGTAGAAATGGTGCAATATTTTCAGATTTTTCCAAGGCCCTCATATAACACACACATTGAACACCATTGCTTGTAGTTTATAAAGCAACTAACAGAAAACAACAAGAATAAACTCTACTAAGCATACCTTAAGATAATCATTCTCTTACATAATATTAAAGAAGGGAAAAGTTATCATATTTATAATACAATAAAAAGTAATGACATGAATTTTATTAGCCCAACATGTACAGTCATAAGTTGTACCACAGAATATTGGAAATAAAATAAAGGTTTAACACAAATAAAATTAGAGGTATTCCTGGAAAGGAAAGATATTTTTCTCAATGTTGAGTTTTGAAGGAATCCAATTCATCATATCTTTCCTCTGGTAAGCTTGGAGCTAACTGATGAGGAGACAGGGAAATTAGGCTGATTTACTCCCACCCATCTCAGGAACAGGCTCTACCCACTAAGGCCACATGTGATCTATTAGCCATTTTTATCAAACTCACTAATCTGAAAACTTTTTTCTCATTCAGGGATAAGGAGTAAATGAAGGTAGGAAGAGAGTTAGTCTAGCTAATCCCTCACATGAAAAGAGGAGAAGAAATAATTTTCCCCAACAACACTATTATACAATTTAAATCATAATCAATGAATAAGATTAAATATTTCCTATCATTATGAGGGAGTATTTGGGGGAGGAGTTATACAGAACCATCTATGAAGAAACCTTTGGATTGTTATCTGTGAAGTGAGAATAACCATCTTCACAGGGTTTGACAGAGGATCAAGTGTGACCAGTCAGTGAAAGTGCTTTGTAATTCAAAATTCACATGTAAGTGCAGGGGTTAAAACATGCATTCTGTCTTTCCTTTTCTCTAAGACAGTCCTTTATACCCTATTCTAATTCCTCAAACTTTATAGAAAGCAATGTGACAGTTTGTGAAATCAAGAATGTAAATTAACAGTCACAATATAGCCATGTTTTCATGTACATAGGCACATCTCTTTAGGAAAACTGTATTTAAATAATTATATATTCTTGAAGGAATAATCTTCCTCCCAATTTGCTCACCTATAAGGAAAACAATTAAATATCCTTATACATGGGACCTGAAAAAGAAAAATGTAGTTAAAATGCTCAAATATAATTTGTATTTTTGCATATGCCTAGAGATAAGAAACAGGTTTTTAAAAATGTTTCCTGCTATAAAAGGCTGCTTTTGTTATTGAATAGCAAATTGGGTCCTGTTACTCTACCCCATTGTGTAGGAAAAGAAATAAATAAAGAAAGAAATGTATAAGTATACAACCATACCTAGAGAGGGGAATAGAAACAAAAATAAAAATTGGAACTTGAGAAAGTTATAAATTTATCTACCAGGAAAATCAAATGCTAAATTGGGAACTTGCTATAGCATCTACAAGTAGAGATCCTTGTTCCAAAGATTAGGTAAATAGCCAAGAAGGCAGCTTCAACTTGACATCTTTTCTCATCACATATGGAATAATCTCATCATCCTTTACCAACAAGCAATCCCACTGCCTTGAAATGGAGGTTAATTTAGAGTCAACAGCGCTTTATCTGAGGAAGATGTATGGCTTACAGACAACAGGACATAATAAGCACAGATTCTTGTAAGATCCCTTTCAATGGTAAGTCAAGGGCAACAGCTAGCTCCGACCACTTATGCATGAGCCAGAACAGTCAAAATTCTTTGCGCAAGTAGCCTTTCTAATTGTAGAATATGTTCTTTGACAATAAAGTATTAAAAAATGGAAATCCATATGTGGCTTAGAAATAAGAATATAGTTTTAAAAGCTTACAAAATTATAAAAATAACTCACTTGCTTTTGCCATTTTTCATTTTAAAGACTTCATTATGTGATAATTTTTAAAGTTATTATTTCCACTAAATACTATAGATGGAGAAATGGTAATGTTTTGCTTTTACATTTATACAGACAATAGTATGTGTCCAGTCCCTTTACCTTACTGTTTATTCCTTTTCTTTTTCATTTTTAATTCAAATAGACTGAGTTTGTCAGATATAGAGTTATATATCATTTTAACATGTACACTCTCTTTTTCTTAATCAGACATCCAGGCATCTTCCCATGTTTTGATACTACTCTAGAATACTGACATTAACACTCTTAAAATGTGGCATCCATTACTACCAATGCTGGAGTCAGTCATTCAGCCCAAGAATATGGCTCAAGAAACATGGGCTGGATAATCATATAATCAATGACCTCAGGTTTATTAATAAAACCATCAGAAGATGGTGCTTTAACAGACATTGTGCTTACTGAATTTTTTAAAATGTTTTTATTAAGGTGCATCCTACATACAGTAAAATACCCTAATCTTAAGTATAGAGCTCAATTGGCACATATGTACACTTATATAAGTTGCTCTCAACAACATAAAGAATGTCTAACTCCTTAGAAACCTATCCCATACTCTATTACAGACAATAACCACCACCACTAGAGACAACTGCTATGACTTCCATAACCAGTGATTTGTTCTGTCAGTTCTCATTGTTAAATATCTATGAGTTGAACTGCTATTTCATAGGGTAGAAACATGCTTTACCTTAGTAGATAATGCCAAAAGAACATTTTCAAAGTGGTTGTATCAATTTTTACTCCTACTAGCATGCCCACTGCCACTTACAAAGCATAAAGGTATTATGAGAATATGTAATTAGGTGATAAATATTATACATCATATTTTAGAGAGAGAAAAAGAAGGGGAGAATGGGCCATTAATACAAGCTTTAAATATTCCTATTAAAAATTATTCTGAATGGTTTCTTGTTTATTCCTTTCCTAGAATTAACATATTGCTGCATCCAAATGACTCATAAACACTGACAGTTTATTTTGTGTCCTTTCTGAATCATACCATAGTCATTCCACTGTTTCCAATGAATACCCAAACACCACTTTTCACCTAAAATATAAACATACCATGTTTATTTTCTTGAAACATAGCTCCAGCCTAATTAAATGAATGGAAAATTCATAATCTTGGATATACAAGATCTGAAAGTGTAAACTGCCTTTAATACAGATTAGATTCAAATTCTTTTACTCTACAGATGGAATACAAAGTGATTCCCCTAAATATAAGACACTGAAGAAAGAAATTAAAAAGATACACATAAGAGAAAGCACATACAGTATTCATGGAGAGGAAGAATTAACATCATTAAAATGCCCATACTACCCAAAGCAATCTATAGATTCAGTGTAATTTCTATCAAGATTCCAATGACATAGTTCACAGATCTAGTACAAATACTTTAAAAATTGATATGAAACCACAAAAGGCCCTGCACAGCTACAGGAATCCTGAGAAAGAAAAACAGGTTGGAGGAATCACCCTATCTAACATCGTACTATAGGACCATAGTAATTTAAATAGCATGGTACTAGCATAAAAACAGACACACAGATCAATGGAACAGAATAGGGAGCCCAAAAATAAATCCATACCTTTATAGTTAATTAATATTCAGCAGAGGAAGCAAGCATATACAATGGACTAAAGATAGTTTATTCAATAAATCAATCGTGTTAGGAAAATTGGACAGATACATGCAGAAAAATGAAACTAAACCCCTTCTTAAACCACACTCAATAATAAATTCAAAAGTGATTAAAGACTTAAATGTTAGGCCTGAAACCATAAAAATTTATAGACAAAAACACAGGCAGCAAAATTTCAAGCATAGCTCATAGCAATATTTTATTGGGTATAGTTCCCCAGACAATGGAAACAAAAGAAAAAATAAACAAGTGGGACAAAACCAAACTAAGAAGATTTTGTACAGAAAAGGAAAATATGAACAAAATAAAAAGACAACCCAAAGAATGGGAGAACATATTTGCTGATACATCTGATAAAGGTTAATACCCAAAATTTATAAAGAACTCTCTAACTAAACACTAAAAAAAACCAAACAATTGTATTAAAAAATGGGCATGGTACCCAAATAGACATTTCTCCAAAGAGGACATACAGATGGCAAATAGACCTATGAAAAGATGCTCAATATCACTAATCATCAGAGAAATGCAAATTAAAACCACAATGTGATATCATCTCACAGTTGTTGGAATGGCTATCATCAATAAATCATAAACGAGTGCTGGTGAGGATGAGCAGTAAGGGAAACACTTCTGCACTGCTGATAGGAATGCAGATTGGTACAGCCACTGAGGATAGTGGTATGGAGAAACCTCAAAAAATTAAAGGGTTCTGTCTTTTGACCCAGTGATCCCACATGGGAATATATCTGAAAGAACCCAAAACACTAATTTGAAAGAACGTAAGTGCCTTTGTGCTCATTGGAGTGTTATTTACAATAGCCAAGACAGAAAAGCAGCCAAATGCCCATCAGTAGATGAGTGAATAAAACAACTACAGGACATTTACACAACCAAATACTATTCAGCCATAAAAAATAAGAAACGTTTACCCTTTGCAATAGTATGGGTCATCTTGGAGAATTATGTTAAGTCAAATAAGGCAGGCAGAGAGAGACAAATACCATATGATTTCACTCACATATGGAATCTAATGAACAAATTGAACTGATAAGCAAAACAGACAAACTCATAGAGAGAAGGATGATAGCTAAACGGGGGTGGGGGGGAGTCGGTGTTAGGGGGTGGAGGGATTGAGCAAAAAGGAAAAAGGATTCTTTTATATGGACAACAGTATGGTGATTGTTGGGGGTGGGGTATATGGGAACTAAATGGTAATGGAAAAATTATTCAAAAAATGCAAGGATAGGTTATTATACCAGGTCATTATTATAAAAAATTCTAGGGCTTGAGTTAAATAATTAAATTATGCAGCAACCTCCATGAAAATAGTAGTAGAAAGTATGAGTATTTTTTTTAAAGATTTAAATTTATCCTAAGAAAGAGGTGGGGGAGGGAGAAAAGGGAGAGAAAATATTAGTGAAAGAGGAAAACATCAATCAGTTGCCTCTCATATATGCCTGAACCAGTCTGGGAACTGAACTCCCACTCCAGGCATCTTTCCTTGGCCAGGAATTGAACCAGCAACCCTTCATCTTGTGGGACAACGTCTGACCAACTGAGCCACGCTGGGTCAGGGGCAAGTATGAGTAATTTTGGATGAGAGGAAAAGAAATCCAGGAAGAGTCCTAAACATTGTTCCAAGTTAAATGTACCATGGTGGAAAGCAGTGGAAGGAAGAAAAAAAAAATCAAAGTTTTTTGGTATGGAAGACAGTCAAGTTCCACTCAGACAGGCATTCAACCTCTATCTCTCAGAAGATAAGGTCACTATTATCTTCTGCCTTCTGGACTTTGGCTCCTCTTGGGAAGGTCAACACCATATATTCTTTAAAAAGGAGACTCCTTGCCCTGCCAGGAGTCTCAGTTGGTTGGAGTGTTATCCCATGCACCAAAACACTGTAGGTTCCATCCCCAGTCAGGCTACATGCCAAGGATGCAGGTCTGATCTCCAGTGGGGTACATGTGGAACACAACTAATGAATGTTTCTCTCATATGAATGTTTCTCTCTCTCTCTCTCCCTCCCTTCCTCTCTCTAATTTCAATAAACATATCCTCAGGTAATGATTAAATAAAAATAATAAAAAATAAAAGAGAGAAGTTTCCTGCTTTATTCAAAAGTAAATACTGTGGAAAATGGAACGGCAGGAATACACAGCTAGTTTTCTAGCGCTTGCCCTTTAACTTCCTGCAGCTGTGCATGAGCACTTTCAACGCTTGAATCAAAATGTATGTCTTACATCTTGTTTTACAAGCCATGGGTTGCTGGAAGCCTATGAATACACACAAGGAAGGTATCATTCAGGGGGCGAGGAAAAAATTACTTTCTTTCTCCTCCTCCATCTGTTGCACAAAACCCGTGACTGGTTGACTCAAAAAAAAGCAAGATGGAATTATAAAGTTGTGGCCCACATCCTCCCCTACCCCCACTAAAACACTGATTAAACAATGCTATTTGGACAAAAATACTTTTCTGAGAATGCCAGAGTCATTAGGAAGTTGAAGCACTCCATTAGGACACAAAGCCAAAAAATGCCTCACTGAAACAAGTAATAAAGAGTAATGTCACTTTACCCATGTCAGTCCCTCCCCAAAGACTGCACAAGTACATGTCAGGAGAGAATGCCCTAGCTTGTGACATCTCCCTCAGCGGGGTAAGAGAAGGGAGTTTGCTTTCAATACTCAGAGGGCTGCCCACAAACCTGGCTTCTGTCCTGCCTCATTTGGAATACAAAAAAAAATCAGAATCATTTGGATGCCTGGGGACTACTGAGAACAAGGCGAGAGAGGGGTGGGTTGCTGTGGCTGGCACGCCTCAGTGTGAACAGAAGACCCACTCCTCTGGGCTTCCCCCTCAGGAGGAACAGAAAAGAGTGGAGCCTGATTCCAATATGCCAGCTTTTCAAAGAGGGACCTGAGAAAATGGCATTTGCCTTACCTGACTAAGGATGTTGACAGGAAACCAGCATATTTTGGTGCCTGGTGGCCATTGAGAATAAGGAAAAGTGGAGAAGTTTGAGGCTAAAGAAACAGAGAATTTGTGCTGCAGACAGAACCAAAGGGAACAAGAGATTATGAGCACCCAGAAAAGATGCCAGCAAATCTCTCTTCATTAAGAAATTACTTGCAGCCCTGGCTGGTGGCACAGTGGATAAGGTGCCGGCCTGTGAACCCAAAGGTCACTGGTTTGATTCCCCAGCCAGAACACATAACCAGGTTGCAAGCCAGGTCTCCAGCTAGGTCCATAGCTGGAGGCAGGTGAAAGGCAACCATACATTGATGTTTCTCTCTGTCTCTGCATCTCTCCCTACCCCTCTCTCTAAAAATAATCAATAAAATCTTTAAAAAAAAAGTTACTTGCATAGGTCCACAGAAATCTCATCCTCCCTGACAAAGGGTTCAGAACCCACAGAATCTTTAGCCAGACAGATTGGTGAGAGATTCTCCTACATAAATCCCATTGGTGAAAAGTAGGAGAGGGGAACTTTTTCTCAAATGTGTGGATCCCAAAACAAGACAAGATACACAAAGAAACAGCGAAATATGACCCAACAAAGGAACAAAATAACTCTCCAGATACCAGTCCTAAAGAAAGGGAGGTATATTATCTGGCAAAGAATTAATATTAGCCATTGTAAAGATCCTTTACAAGTTTAAGAAAGAAACCAAACAAATTTTGGAGCTGAAGAACACAATAACTGAACAGAAATCTTGACCAGATGCTTTGAAATCAAGCTTGATGAAGCAGACTTGAAAACATCATTTGAAATTATCCAGGCAGAGGAAGGAAAATTTAAAAGAATGATAATAATTAAGGAAACCCTAAAGGACTTTATGGAACACCATCATGGTGTTCCATATATGGAAGACCAATGTACACAGTATGGGAGTTAAAAATGAAGTAAGAGGCAGAGCTTATTTTAGAAATTATAGCCAAAGTGTTCTCAAGATGAGGAAAGAAAATGGACATCCAGAAACAAACAAACAAAAATTTAATCAAGAGAGAAGCAACTTCCTTAGACATAAGAGTACCCCATAAGACCATCACTGGTTTTCTATGTAGAAACTGCAGACCACGGGAATAGGATGCTAATTTCAAAGTACTAAAATGAGAAAAACTGCCAACCTAAAATACTGTGTCTGGCAAAAACTGTCCTTTGAAAATGTATAAGAAATAAAAAGTTTTCCAGATTAAAAAAAACTAAGTTCATCACCACTAGATCTGCCTTACAATAAATACCAAGAAAGTCTTCCCAGTTGAAATGAATTGATCAACAACCAAAAGCATTAAAAGGTATAAAACTCACTGGTAATACTAAATATACGAGGTCTGTCCAGAAGGGATACAGCCATGTAATAAGAATAATAGAGGAAGGCCCTGGCTGGAGGCACAGTGGATAAGGCGCCAGCCTGCAAACCCAAAGGTTGCTAGCCAGGGCACATAACCAGATTGAAAGCCATGTCTCCAGCTAGGTGTGTAGCTGGAGGCAGGTGAAAGGCAACCATACATTGATGTCTCACTCCCTCTCTGCTTCCCTCCCTTCCCCTCTCTCTAAAAACAATAAATAAAATCTTTTAATAAAAAGAATAATACAGGCATTTATTGAAGAAGATACATGATATAAGAAGCTTTGTACATAGAACAATAACACCTCGGTCCCCTGTAAAGTAGGCACCTTGCGACCTCACATAGTTCTCCCAGTTGCCATCAGCTGCCCCATCATATTTTCCTGACTCTCATTGACCGTCTGAAATCGCTTCCCTTTCAAAGGTGGTTTTAGTTTTGGGAAAAGTCAGAAGTCACAGGGCACCAAGTCTGGGCTGTAGGAAGGCTGAGTCACCTGAGTGTTTTGATGTTTCACCAAAAAAACTCTGTAGGAGATGTGATGCGTGAGCAGGCACATTGTCATGATGTTGCCAATCACCAGTTGCTTACAGCTGTGGCCTTCTGAATCATCCCAATAGTTTCCACACATGAAGGTTCAAGCTTAATGCAAAACCTGATGCAAAGCCATTGCTCTACTTTTTCATTTTGAATGTGACAGCTACATAGTACACATGCTCACTCAAAAACATCTGCTGCCCCCACTGACTAATACACACAGTGAAGTCATTGCTCACACATGTACATTCCAGTTCACTCTTCTTGCTGCCAGGTTACATCAATGTCGTGCAAACCACTCTTATTATATTAACAATGGTTGGACATTTTCCAGATAGACCTTGTAGAGACAAATTTAGAACCTTAAAATATTATAATGATGATGCATGAATAACTTTTAATTCTGATATAAAAGTTAAAAGTGTAAACAATAACTAAAAATGTTCATGGATACACAACATAAGATGAAATAATTTGTGACATCAATAACAAGTGTGAGGGATAGGAGATGTAAAAATGTAAAGTATTTGTATGTGATTGAAGCTAAGATATTATCAGCTTAAAATAGATTTTTATAACAATATAATGTAACCTCCATGGTAACCACAAAGAAAAATAGCTATATAAGATATGAGAAATGAATCAAAGAATATCACTACCAAACAAAAACACAAAAGACCATAAAAAAGAAAAAGGCTATAAGAAAAAAAAACAATAAACAAAATGGCAATATTAAATCCTTCCCTGTCAGTAATTAGTTGAAATGTAAATGTATTAAACTCTCCAATAAAAAGACACCCAGTGGCTAGATGGATTAAAAAAAATAAAATTCAACTATATATTATCTATAAGACATGAGCTTTATAATTAAGGACACATACAGGCTAAATATAAAATTATAGAAAAAGATACTCCAAATAATAACCAAAAGAGAATAAAGGTGATGATACTTAGATAAAATAGGCTTTAAATAAAAAAACTGTCAAAAGAGACAAAGGACATTATGTAATAATAAAGAGCTCAACTCACCAGCAAGATGTAACAACTGTAAATTATAAAAATATACACCTGACATGATATCATCCAAATACATGAAGCAAGCACTGGCAGAACTAAAAGGATAAGTACACAGTAACACAATAATAATAAGAAATTTCAAAATTTCAGTTTTAATAATAAAATATCCAGACAGAAGATCAAAAAGGTAACAAAGGATTTGAATAACACTATAGATCCAAAGAATCTAAGAGACATACGCAGAACATTTCACCACACGGGAGCAGAATACATATTCTCAAGTACAAGCAAAACATTCTCCAGATCAAAAACAAATCTTAACATATTTAAGAAGATTGAAATTATGCTATATATTTTTGAAACATAACAGAATGAAACTAGAAATGAATGGTAGGAGGAAAGTTAGCATATTCAAAAATATGTGGAAACTAAACACTTTTTTGAATAATCCCTAAGTCAAAAAAGAAATCAAAAGAGGAATTAGAAAGTATCTTGAGGAAAAACAAAAACTAAAACATAACATACCAAAACTTATGGGATGCAACAAAAGTAGTAATAAGAAAAAAATTTATGGCAATAAAAATCTACATTAAAAAAAAAAGATCTTAAATAAACAGTCCAATTTCTCACGTCAAGGAACTAAAGAACAAACTAAGCCCAAAACTTGCAGAAGGATGAAAGTAAGATTAGAATAGAAATAAATGAAACAGATAATTGAAAAACAACAGAGACCCTGGTTGGTAGCACAGTGGATAGGGCACCAGTCTGCAAACCCAAAGGTCCCTGGTTCGATCCCCCAGCCAGGGCACATAATGAGGTTGCAAGCCAGGTCTCCAGCTACATCTGTGGCTGGAGGCAGGTGAAAGGCAAACCATATATTGATGTTTCTCTCCCTCTCTGCCTCTCTCCCTTCCTATCTCTCTGGAAATAATAAATAAAATATTTAAAAAAAAAGTTTCTAGGATAAACCCCATTAAAAAAAAAGAACAATTTACAATAGCCAAGTGCTGGAAACAGCCTAAGTGCCCATCAGTGGATCATTGGATCAAAAAACTTTGGTACATTTACACAATGGAATTCTATATAGCAGAAAGAAAGAAGGAACTTACCCTTTGCAACAACATGGATGGAACTGGAGAGTATTATGCTTAGTGAAATAAGCCAGTCAGCTTAGGACAAATGTCATATGATCTCACCCATTACAGGACAATAATGAACAAAACTAACAATAAGCAAAACAGAACCAAATATATGAATACAGTGAATAGGCCTTCAGTGGTCAGGGGGAAAGAGGTTGGGGAAAGGGGGGAGGCAGAGGCAGGGAAGGGGAGCAGCTTAGACAACAACCTAGTATAAAGGAACCATGGACAAGGAAAATAGGTGGGATTGACTTTGGGGGGGATGGGTGGGTGGGGAGGGGGACGGAGGGGAGCAAAAAGGCGATGAATGTAATATAACAACAATTAAAAAAAAGAAAAACAATAGAAAAATTCAACAAAATAGTTGTTTTTTTAAAAAAGATCAAGAAAATTGACAAACCTTTGGCTACATTAACTAAGAAAGAAAAGAAGATTCAAATAGACAGGAATGTAAAAGGAGACATTACAACTGATACCACAGAAATACAAAGGATAAGAAACTGCAATAATTATACGCCAACAAATTTGATAACCTAAAGTAAGTGGATAAATTCCTAATATACACAACCTATCAAGACTGAATTATGAGAGAAGAGAAGATCTGAACAGACCTGTAACTAGTAAAAAGACTGAATCAGTAATAAAAAACCTTCCAACAAAGAAAGGCCTAGAATGAGATGTCTTCACTGGTGAATTCTACTAAACATTTAAAGGAGAATTATGCCAGTCTTTCTCAAATGCTTCCAAAAACTAAAAAAAGCTAATATTATTTCCAAACTCTTTTTATGAGGCCAACATCACCCAGATGTCAAGAGAGAGAGAGAGAGAGAGAGAGGATTACAAGAAAATAAAACTATAGGCCAATATTTCTGATGAATATGGGTATAAAAATTCTCCACAAAATACTATCAAATTGAATTCAAAAGCATATCAAAAGGATCAAAAAGCATCCTACACCATGGCCAAGTAGAACTTATCTTTGGGGTGCAAAGATGATTCAACCTATCTAAATCAATTAATAGAATGCACATTAACAAACTAAGGAATAGAAGTCATGTAATTGTCTCAATAGATGCAAATGATGCAGTTATTAAAATCCAGCATCTTTTCATGATAAATATACTCACTAAATAAGTATAGAAATTATTTACCTCAACATAATAAAGGCCACATATGGAAAGCCACAGCTAACAAACATACGACTCATTCAATGGTGACAATTGGAAGCTCTTCCTCTGAGGTCTGGGACAAGTTAAGAATGCTCATTCTTGCCACTTTTGTTCAACACAGTATTGGAAGTATCAGCCAGAGCATCAAAAATAGTAAAATACTAAGAAGTAATCTTAACCAAGAAGGCAAAAGACTTAAATGTTCAAAACAACAAAACATTGTTGAAATAAATTAAAAATAAAAAGACATATCATGTTCATGGATTGGAAGACCATATTTTTTAAATGTCCAAATAATATAAAGTGATGTACAGATTCAATGTGATCTTTATCAAAATCCCAATGACCTGTCACAGAAGGACAAATACTGAACAATTTCACCTTTAAGATCTATAGTAGTCAAACTCATAGAAACAGAAAGTAAAATGGTTGTCAGTTGTGCATAGAAGGAAATGGGTGACTTGCTGTTCAATGGGCATAGAGTTTCAGTCATGCAACATGAAAAAATTCTAGCCATCTACAGCACAACACTACATATAATTAGCAGTACTGCCCTCTACATTTAAAATATTCCAAGAGGGTATACCTCCCATTGCATTTTTTTACCAAAATAAAAAGCCAAAAACAAGATGCTCAATATCACTAATCATCCGAGAAGTAAAAATTAAAACCACAATGAGATATCACCACATGCCTGTCAGAATGGCCATCATCAATAAATAAACAATAAGTGTTGATGAGAATGTGGAGAGGAGAGAACCCTTGTGTGTTGTTGGTAATGCTTATTGGTGAAGCCACTAAGGAAAACAGTATAAAGCTTCCTCAAAAATATTAAAAATGGAAAAAAATATTAAAAATGGAATGGCCTTTATGACTGACTCATCAATTCTATTTATGGGTATATGTCAGAAGAAATCTAAAACACTTATTTGAAAGAATGTATGCACCCTTATGTTCATTATAGCATTACTTACAGTAGCCAAGATAAGGAAGCAACCCAAGTTCCCATCAATAGACAAATAGATTAAAAAGTTGTCATACATATATGCAATGAAATACTACTCAGCTATAAACACAAATGACGTTTTATCATTTGTGACAGCATGGATGAAACTAGAGGGTATTATGCTCAGTGAAGTCAGTCAGTCAGTCAAAGGCAAATGCCACATAATTTCACTTACATGTGGAATCTAAAGAGCAAGATTAATGCACAAAATTGAAAAAGATTCATATAGAGGACAGACTGATGGTTGTCAGAGGGAAGGTGGTTAAGGGATTGGGTAGGAAAGGTGAAGAGATTAAGAAGTACCATCAGTAATAACAAAATAGTCACAGGGATATAAAGTACAGCATAGGGAGTATCAGGAGGGTTCACTTAGTAAAGTATAGGCTTGTTTAACCACTATGTTGTACACCTGAAACTAATACAAAATATTGAATGTAAACTGTAATTTTAAGTTATTAAAAAAACATTAAGGAAGAATAATAGTAAACAAAAGAAGAAAAGAATTGACTCCTACGTAAAGAAACCATTGCCTAGCAACAAAAGGTGGACCTGAAATAATATCTTGCAGAATATCCTCCAGGGAAATGGTAGGTCAGTGAAGATAAAATAATCCACATAGGAACAAAGGTATAAACAGTATTTTGTTCACTCTGAATCAACCACAGCAGAGAATAAAAGCAAATAGTGTTAGGAAATGGTAATTTTACATGCTGAGAGCCTCAAAGTAGAAGTTAACTATTTGTCAAAAAACTAAATTATTGCCCTGGCTGGTGTGGCTCAGTGTGTTGATCAGCAGCATGCAAGCTATAAGGTCATTTGTTCCAATTCCTGGTCAGGGCACATGTCTGGGTTGCAGGCCAAGTCCCCAGTTGGGGGCAAGCAAGAGTTAACCAATCGATGTTTCTCTCACATGATGTTTCTCTCCCTCCATCTCCACTCTGTAATAAAATAAAATCTTTTTAAAAATAAAATAAGCCCTGGCTGGTGGCACAGTGGATAAAGTACCAGCCTGCAAACCCAAAGGTCACTAGTTTGATTCCCAGCCAGGGCACATAACCAGGTTACAGGCCAGGTCGCCAGCCAGGTCCTTATCTGGAGGCAGGTGAAAGGCAACCATACATTGATGTCTCTCTCCCTCTCTGCCTCTCTCCCTTCCCCTGTCTCTAAAGATAATAATTTTTTTTAATCTTTAAAAAAAATTTAAATTAATAAATAAAAATAAAATAATATTATCACCCTGGCCAGCACGAGAATCATCCCATAATGGAATGGTTATGGGTTTGATTCCTAGTCAGGGCACAGACCTGGGTTCCAGGTTTGATCCCTGTTCTGGGCACTTTATAGGAGACAACCAATCCATGCTTCTCTCTTGCATTAATGTTTCTCTCTCTCCCTTTGTCTCTAAAAGCAATGAAAAAATGTTCTCAGGTGAAGATTAAAAAAATGAAATTATCAAATGATTCAAATATAAATTACATGATTTGAGGTCGCTGCAATATAGAGATGCATTAGTTTAGTCAATCATAATCTAAGTACAAAAAGTCTATATATTCCAGAAGTATGGCTTCAAAAACTACACTTTAAAAGATGGCTATTATACACAATATATGTGAACTGAATAAAGACATTACATATTACATTCTTTTTTGAGTATGAATCAAGAACAATTGGGTATGAGTTAAAATTTGATATACTTTTTTATAAATTGTACATTCGGCTGTAAAAACTTAGCCTCCCTTTAAGCACGGCTACTCTTGACTGATTACAATGACTGAAATAGAATGGATTTTACCAAAACACCTATCTAGAGAAAAAAAATCTATGAAGCAAATACTGAACAGATATATTTAATCAAATTTATATTTTAGGATAAAAATGAATGTTAAGTGAAATCACATTATGAAAGGTCTACTTTAATAATGAAATATATGAGGTCTGGCTGGAAAACGTCCAAGACTTTGATGTAACCTGGCAGCCAAGGTGAGTGGACTGGAATGCACATGCGTGAACAAAGATGCCTTCACCGTAGTAGTTAAGTGGGGGTAATAGACACTGTTGAAGGAGCAGGTGTACTGTGTAGCCATGGCACCTAAAAGTGACTGAATGAGTAGGGTAACAAATCTGCAACCAATTTTTCATTAAGCTTGAATGTTCCTCCACTGGAACTATTTGAATGATTCAGAAGGCTACAGCTATGAGCAACTGGTGACTGGCAGCTTCATTATGACAATGCATCTGCTCATGCATCACATCTTTTACAGAGGTTTTAGGTGAAACGTCATAATCCAGGTGATGTAGGCCCCCTACAGACCAGATTTGGCACCTTGAGACTTCTGGCTTTTCCCAAAACTACAATTACTTTTGAAAGAGAAAAGATTTCAGAACATCAGTGAGATTCAGGAAACTATGATGGAGCTGCTGATGGCGATTGGGAGAGCTGTTTAAGGTCCCAAGGTGCCTACTTTGAAGGGTACTGGGGCATCATTATCCTATACACAATGTTTCTTGTAACTTGTTACTTCAATTATTGTCTCTATTTTCCATAGTACCTGGCTGGATACCTTCTGAACAGGTCTCTCCCATCTATCTACAAAACCACAGATTCTATTCTGACAGCATATCAAACATTAAATCCCTCTTGCCTGTTGAAGATGACAAAAGTCAACAGTTTTACTGGTAGAGACTCCTAAGAAGAGTAACTTAGATGACTATTTATACTTGTTATACTACCTTTTAAAATGTTAGTTTAAAGAACATGCTTAATTTCTTAAATAATCTTAAAAATTTTTAAATTTTTACTTACCCTATTCCCCACACAAATACTTTTTAAAAATAGAGGAATTGATTTTTTTAAGCCTCAATCATTTAAAATTTTTTCCATCAAATATAAACCAATCAGTTTTTGGAGTTTTTAATGGTAAACTGGAAAAAAAAAAAAAAGTCTTCCCATTTTACATGAATATTTTTCTAGATGTGTGTTACATAATGTTAAAAGATTTGAACAAATTACTCTCCCCCCAAATAATATGAATGTAAACATGTCAATTATACATACATACTATATATTATGTAATAATACAAAATTGAGTATTAAATTGTATGTGCAATATTACCCTCACTTAGGTACATGAATAAATTCTCAATCTGATCTAAAAAACAAAGTGGCTAAAATAAAAAGGTAAAAATTATTAACAGAAATGATATGATCATAGGTTGTTTATAAATATTTTTATTCTTTATGTATCTTTATTTTCTACCCTCTCCACACCAGATGTTGTAATTGAAAGGCAAAACAACAAACAAAATATTCTCCAATTGTAGATTTTATGATTGTTTCTAAAAATAAAATTTATACAGAATAAATACAGCACAAAGTGTGTGTTCACCTCAGTTCCAACATACTAAGTTATTTGACATTAACTGTAACTATCTACACCAGTGTAAAAATCAACAGGTTATATGAAAATGTAAGAAAGTGCAATCACTGTTTCCAATTATATTAAGGCTTACCTTCACACAGTTTCTGCTTCATCACCTCCCTTATTTTGGATATCACAATATAGTCTTCCACATTAAACACGTAAGTAGATGAAGGCTTGTTGGCAATAGCTCTAAGTTCTGCATCTTCTGTTTCCGAACCAACGCCGATGGCAAATAATGTTATTTTATTATCTCTTGCTGCTTCTGCTGCATCTTTGACTTCGTCTTGGGATTTACCATCTGTAAGTACTACTGCTATCTTAGTCAGAAATCGTGAGGACTTAGCAAAAAGGTAATCAAGTGCAAACTGGATGGCCTTTCCAGTCCTTGTGTTTCCTCCTAAGTAGTGTATGGATTCCATCGCTGTCACCAAATTGTCTCCCAAATCGTGGCTTCCAAGCGGAATCTCCAGTACAGGATAGTCACTGTACTGGACCACTCCAACCTGAACAAACTTTGGGCCTATGTCAAAGTTTTTTGTGATGTTGACAAGCCACTTTTTCACTATTTCAAAGTTTTCTGGCCCAACACTGTATGAGCCATCTAAGATGAAAACTAAGTCTGTTGGAGCAGTACGACAACCTAAGAGAAAGAAAAATACCACCAGAAAGCATTTGTTATATAAAAAGAAGAAAGTGGAAAGTTTTAGATACATGATTTTTTAATTAACCAAATGGACCAAATTCTTTCACAATGAATATGTATATCAAATCACCACAAGGAATACTTCAAATATATCCTATAATTTACATGTCAATTATATCCTAATAAATCTGATTTAAAAGATCATAGTAACTATTTATAGAAGCTTTGTGAAGATTAAAATACACTGCTTAACTCATGAAAATTCTTTGTAAATGAAGGCTATTATTTTTTATTTTTTATTATTATTTTACTTTTGATTTAATCTTTATTGTATTGTTTTATTATCATTTGGTCCCCTTATACCTCCCTCCGTAGTAATCACCACAATGTTGTCCATGTCCATGAGTCCTTTCTCCTTTTTGCTCATTCTCTCTACCCACCAACCTCTCTCCATCAATAGCTGTCATCTGCTCTTCACCTATGAGTCTGTCTCTGTTTTGCTTGGTAGGTGAATTTGTTAATTACCTTATTTTTAAATTAATGATTCAGCTTTAAAAGAAGGGAATAAAATGTGTATACTGTACATGAACATAATATCTAGATATTTCTTTGTAGGTACATGTTATATACCATAAAGCAGCATTTTATCCCAGTTCCCCATTGAGTAATGAAAATAAATAAATGCATGATTTTTAACTATACATCAACATCATTGTTTTAAGTTACTGATGAAATATGTTTTATTTAATACTACCTGAAATATGTACATATATATGTATATACACACACACACCAATTAAAAGGAAGGATGAAATTAAAAAGCTTTCTGCCAACATTAGGACTCAAGCAGCCACTAAAAATTCATATTCTTTAATATAGTTGATAAAAGTTAAATGAACCAAGATCACCAAAGCCATCACTCTTGCACTACACGTATCTGCAGCGAACAATGCAGTCAAACATTAGCTTGTGCTAAGTGAGTCTATGTTCTAGGGTACAAAGCTATTTCTTTATCCATAAAGATTCTTGTTTCAGGAATCCATGAAACATGATCTTATAGTTCTATCGGAAAAAAGACCTAACTCTGGTGCAAGTTATACCTAGACAAGGTCTAATCACTTGCAGAAAGAAAGAAAAAAACAACGCAAAACAAAATCTCATCTCTTTTCCACAGCAACAACATGCCTCTAACTTAATCCCCTTCCTCCCTTCCTTCCTTGGTATATGTATATGGAATACCTACTCTGTGTCTGATATGCTAGATACTAGCTTCAAAGATACATAAGATACCTCAAAAAGGTCATGGTCTAGTGAGACAGACAACTAGCTGGTTAGGGAAAGTACAAAGTATTATGAAAACATTTAGGAGGGGTTAGTTGGTAACTTGTGGGAAGTCAAGAGCAGTTGTGTAGGAAAGAGGACAGGCAACCTGAAATCTGAGAGGAGAGCTTTGGCCAGGTGAAGAAGAGCACATTCTAATTAGAGCGAACAGTGCAAAGGTCCAGGGATGAGACAGACACAGCGGAAAAGACAAACTGATTTGTTTGGATAACTCCAATAGTTTGAAATGGCCAAAAGAGTGCACAGGAAGGAACTACTATACTTGCTTGTGGCATCTTCTGAACTCAAAACAGCAAAAATACTATTGTTCACAGCCCATCTGATAAAGGACACGTGCCCATGGAGTTGGAAGAAAATGAGTCAAGCCAAAATAATACATTGCAAGTTTAACTCCTGTGTTTTTACTCATGTTAAATAGTCTCCTTTAAGTTGTGATAAAATGCCCAATTTAGAGTTATATTAAAGATAATTTATATTCTGTATATATATTGCTTAAGATTTTATTTATTATTTTTAGATAGAGGGGAAGGGAGAGAGGCAGAGAGGGAGAGAGACATCAGTGTATGGTTGCCTTTCACCTGCCTCCAGCCACAGACCTGGCTGGAGACCTGGCTTGCAACCTGGTTATGTGCCCTGGCTGGGAATCGAACCAGTGACCTTTGGGTTTGCAGGCCAGTGCCTTAACCACTGTGCCACCAGCCAGGGCTATATTCTATATATATTTTAAATAAGATATCATGATTGCAAAGAATGGTATTGGAAAAATTGTTTAGTGACAATTAGTAGTAGAATTTTTGTATCTCCTTAGGAGTAAATTATTAGTAAGTCTCTAGTTCCCTTTCTTCCACTTCCTTATTCCCTCCTTTCCTCTCTTTTTCTTCCCAAACTTTTCCTTATCTTTGCTTGCTTACATGTCTGAGATGATGATGGCAAGGCTCACAAGAGGAATCTTCATTTTTTCTACTGTGATGTGTTTCTACCATCACAGTAACCAGCAAAAGTAAACACTATTGTCAGGTGAGTATGTACAACACTCAAATGTGACTTAAAGGTAAAAATAAACTACAAAAACATGGATTGGATTCGTCTCCAAAATGTAAGCATGATGATGACATTACTCCTGAGGTGCCATATGGCAGGTGGTGGTGCAATGCAGGAGGGCACTATTCCAACAACCTCTGCCATGGTGACTATTGCCAGAGTTCAGGGCAGGGACACCAGGATGGAATTTGGCCCAGAGGCAACTTCTCTAACCCAAGGGAATGCAGTTCTTCTGTTATTTTTGGACACTGGTTTGGGGTTATGGTTTTCTTGAGGTTTTGAAAAGACAGGAAAGTTGTGTTTGCAGACCTCTGCAATGTTGCTATTCCTAAATACTCTGAGATTCATTATTGTCTGGACCTGCCAGTGTCTGTTTGCAACTTGATTCTGTGGTTAACTGTTACAGGGTTATTCTTGGCTCTTCCTATCCCTTTCCAGAGCCATAGAGCATATATGTCATACCTGTAATGTTAGCCAAGACCATGGGTACAAAAAGCAAATATTGCCATTGATAAACACCAGACAAAATACCATTCCAAGAGACATGCTCCTTAAGGAGATGAATCACCGATGTCATAGAAGAGGAATGGACTGATGATCAAAAGCATAGTTTAAATATTAGTTACAGCTATAACAAGCTGTATGGTATGAGGTATGCCTCTTAAATATTGTGAATCTCTTTTACCATTCAAAAAAAAAAGGAGAGAAATGGGTCTACCTCATAGAGCATTGAGTGCATTAAACTATAAAAATGTTATGCAAACATTGTTTTAATAAATTTTAAGCCAAGTTAAATGAGGTTGTCAAGCCATCTGATTTAACTGTTATAGAAACCATAATCAATATATAGTAAGTAGGGCCTTTATCTTTAAAAGTTTTAAAATATGAAAATAAATAAAATCTTAAAAAGAAGTAAGTTATTTGTAACTGGTGGCCTGGATAGCAGAACTACATTAATTTATCCCTACTTCTCTAATGAAAGTTTTCCTATGAGCAGTCAGAATAGTCACCATATACTGAGATGTCATTGGGCTAAAGCCATGTATATGCATTATCTCACTTGCATGGGTTATCTCATTACCACCATGAGATAACCTCAGGAGATGGTCCTGATAACCATCCTAAGAGGTAGGTATTATTATTATTATTATTATTATTATTATTATTATAATTTTGCTATCTCCACATCAGGAAGTTCAGAAATTACTGAACTCAATACAAGACTGTTTATCCCAAAGCCTGATGGGTTAACATAATAAACAATTACCATAGAAGTATCTCAAAATTACCTCTGATAGAAGCTGTTCCTCTCAGTTAATATGTAACAATTCATTTATTTTAGGAAATTACATCATCAAAGACACTAAGTATATGGTATACGATCCGTAATATGCTCCCCATATTTGATTTCTACAATGTGTTGATAACAAAAAGGGTCAATGCTGATAGTTCTTACTTGATCTTATTTCCCCATCTTCAGCTAATACAGAATTCTGAAGAAGCAGGACCAAAACTATCCAAAGAAATGTAATATGGTGAGCCATGTTTCTGTTTTTGTTCTAATATTTTGGTTTTAGGATTCCTAAAAAGAAAAAGAAAAAAGGAAAAAGTCAAATACATTAGAAAAATAAAGACAAATACCTAGCTATTACAAGTTTAATTTCAAAATAGCAATACCAAGTTTGAGGAGTTTGAGTACAGTTAACTTTACTATCCTTAAAATTAATTTGTGTTATCTAGAATAGCCATATTTTAAATATGTTATGCAAAAGGACAATGAGTAAGAGCTGAGGAAGACCATGAAAAGTCTTTTAACTCATAATGATATTGAAAAATTATAAAGTTTTGTAAAACTGAGCTTTGCCCAAAATATTTAGTAGAATGCCTTTTTAGCATATTCTGTAAAGCCTTATCACATTCTTATTATATCAATGGTAGCAAACTTCCTTCTTTTAAATAAGGATTTGCATTTTAAAAACACTCAAAGGGTATCTGGTAAAAATATTTATATGATAAAGCTGAGTGATAGAATTTAATGTTTTTAATGGTGTATAATTATAAACCTTAATACATATTTTATTTGATTTATAAACACTTGGTTAGATGACTTTAATATATCTTTTAAGATGGTCCAAGGACTTCACTTCTGGTTAGAATGTAGAAAATTACACTTTCACTCCCAACAATGAAAATATACCAGATTAAGTATAAAATTATAGTATTTTTAAACCCAGAAAAAAAGATTTAAAGAAGCCAAAATGAACCGAATTCTAGAAGTTATTAATGCTTTACAACGTAGAAGATATTCAGAGCTGCTCAGGTCCCTAACAGAAAGGGAAGCTCCTCAAGGAGAGGAGTTCACAGAAGCATGGAAGAAACCAATAGAAGCTGCTGAGACAAGTTAGAATCCTGAGGGGCCCCAGCCACACAACAGGTATGTCCCACCCAGCAATTCTTCCGCAGGAATTTTGAGTGCATGGAGGAGATGAGTAATACAAAGAAAGATGAAAGCAGTTTAAAAAGCTTAGAGATCCTCCTCCTGTTCAGATACCCAGGGTCTAGCTCAAAATACAAACCCTTGGCTTGCTGAAGGCTGGGAGAGAAGCAACAGAAATCAGAGAAGTCTCTCCAAGGCACTCTAGTGCTTTATTGCAGTGGAGAGAGAGAGATCTTGAAAAGCAGAAAGCCAGGCCCTGGCTGGTGGCACAATGGGTAAGGCGCCAGCCTGTGAACGCAAAGGTCGCTGATTCGATTCCCAGCCAGGGCACATAACCAGGTTGCAAGTCAGGTCTCCAGCCAAGGTCATGGCTCGAGGCAGGTGAAAGGCAACCATACATTGATGTCTCTCTCCCTTTCTTCCTCCCTCCCTACCCTTCCCACTAAAATAATGAATAAAAATCTATTAAAAAGAAAAAAAGAAAAGAAAAGCAGAAAACCAAAGGATAAGAGAAAAATAGAACTCAGAGATACAAAAAGCTGAAAGCCATACCGAAAATCTGAAAGAAATCTCCCAAGGGTATCCCAAAATTTAAGAAGCAACAATTTTGATTACTGATTGGTAGAAAACAGTATAAGCAGATCCAGAGATGGTCTGAATATCAGATATATCAAACAAGGTTTATAAAACAGCTATAATAAGTTTGTTAAAAGGTCTAATAAATAAGATGGACAATAATGTGCAAAACTATGGAAACTTTTAGAAGAGAGCTGGAAAGTATAAAAAGGATATAAACCGAAGTGTTTATAATAAAAAAATATCAAAAAAGAATTTAGGCAATGGGCTTAACTGGCTACGTATAAGGAAAAAATCAGTAAACTTAAAGATAAAGTCACTATAGAAGTTATTCCAAATGAAACCCAAAGTAGGGGGAGGATGATAATAAAAGAAACAGAGCATCTGTAATCTATGATAAAAGACCAAGTAATCTTGATTTAGCATATAAGCAGTTAGTTTCTGAAATGTAAGGGAGAAAGTGAATGAAGAGATATTTGAAAATACAATGCCTAAGAATTTTCCAAGTTGACAAACATTACAAACAATCAGATCAAAGAAGTTCAACAAAGCCCAACAGAATATAAAGTAAGTCACACTTAGGTACATAATGATCAGTTGAAAATAAGAAATAAAAAATTATTATAACTATAGCCAAAGAAAAAAGACAGAGAGACAAAAGAATTTTAGATAGAAATTTCATAGTACTAAAATCAGCAACAGATCAGAAAGATATAAAAATCTTAAACATGTAAACATCTAATAATAAATCTGAATACATGAAGCAAAAAAAATTTAACTTAAAAAAGAAAAAGACAAATTCAAGTCATTCCTCCAGCTTTGTTCTTTCTCAAGGTTGTTTTGGCTATTTGGGGTCTTTTGTGGCTCTGTATCAATTTTAGGATCACCTGTTCTATTCTGTACAAAATGTCATTGGTATTTTGAAAGAAATTGCATTGAATTTGTAGACTGCTATGGGTAGTATGGATATTTTAATGATATTAATCCTTTTATTCATAAGAAGGGTATACCCTTCCATTTATTTGTGTTATTTTGAATTTCTTTCATCAATATCTACTGAATGAGAAAAAATATTTGCAAATAATATATCTAATAATGGGTTAATATGCAAAATATATAGACTTCATACATCTTAACATCAAAAATAAAAACAATCCAATTAAAAAGGGGGATGAAAACTTCAACAGGCATTTCTCCAAAGAAGATATACAGATGGCCAACAGACATATGAAAAGATGCTCAACAATCACAAGTTATCAGGGAAATGCAAATCACAACGTCAATGAAATATCATCTCACACTAATTAGAATGAGTATTGTTAACAAATGACAAATCTTGGCATGGATCGAGGTTCCTCAAAAAATATAACTACCATATGACCTTGCAATTCTACTTCTGGGTAAATATCCAGAGAAAATGAAAACAGTAATTCAAAAAAAAGAGACATGTATCCCTATGTTCATTGCATCATTATTTACAATAGCCAAGATATAAAAGCAATCTATGTGTCCATCAATAGGTGAGTGGATAAAGAAGATCTGGTGTACGTATATACCCAATGGAATTAGCCTAGAGAGTATATTCTTAGTGAAATAGGTCAAACAGAGAAAGACAAATACTATATGATTTCACATATATGTGAAATATTTCCTTTTAATAAATAAATAGGCCCTGGCTGGTGGCTCAGTGGATAGGCGCTGGCCTGCAAACCTATCCACTGGTTTGATTCCCAGCCACGGCACATAACCAGGTTGCAAGCCAGGTCTCCAGCCAGGTCTCCAGCCATGTCTGCAGCCTGAGGCAGGGGAAAAGCAACCATACATTGCTATTTCTTTCCCTTTCTTCCTCTCTCTCTAAAAATAATGAATAAAATCTTTAAATTTTTAAAAAATAAAGAGAAACACACTGATATTTTGGGTTTGGGGGAGGATGAGTGGAAAATGTGAAGGGAAATAATGATGTATAAGCTTCCAATTAAAAATAAATAAGCCATGGAAGTGTAATGTACAGCATAGGGAATGTAGTCCATAATATTATAATAATTTGTACAGTGACAGATGGTTACTAAACTTATCATGGTGATCACATTGTAAGGTATATAAATGTTGAATCACTAAATTGTATGCCTGAAACTGATACACTGTACATCAACAATACTTTAATAAAAAATCAGAGGGGATATTAAGAAATATTTCAAACTGAACAATAATTTTTAAATCAAATTTTATGATGCAGTGAAAAGTACTGCTTAGAGAGAGGATTTAGCTCAAAAGCACTTATTAGAAAAAAGAAAAATTAAAAAATCAGTATCTAAGCCTCTTCTACCTTAAGAAGCTAGACAAAGTACAACAAATTAAATACGAAAAGTAAAATAATCAGTGAAATAAAAAATTCAAAGCCCTGGCTGGTAGCACAGTGGATAAGGCGCCGGCCTGTGAACCCTAAGGTCACAGGTTCAATTCCCCAGCCAGGGCACATAACAAGGTTGCAAAACAGGTCTCCAGTCAGGTCTGTGGCTGGGGGCAGGTGAAAAGCAACCATACATTGATGTCTCTCTCCCTCTCTGCCTCTCTCTCTTTCCCTTTTTCTAAAAATAATTAAATAAAATATTTTAAAAAAAGTTAATTCTTTAAAAAATTAATATACTTCTCCATATTCATAAGAATAATTAACAAAAAAGACATAAAACATAAGTTACCTAAGTCAGTATTGAAATAGAAAATTGCCATTACACATTATAAAAGGATAATAAGGAGGCAGATAAAATGAACAAATTTTTAGAGTACTTTACTTATTGAAGGTCTAAATTGAAATTATCTGAAAAGAAATTAAATTTTTAATCAAAAATTTTCTCACAAAGAGTCTCCAAGTCCAGGTTGTTCCACCAGTAATTTCTACCAAATATTTAAGGGGAAAAAAAACCCACTGAATTCTTTCATGAAAAGAAATTACATAAAAATAGAGGAAGAGTGAACTCTCCACCAACTTTCAGTATGGCGCTAACATAACCCTAATAGAAAACTAGAAAAAATTATTGTAAGATAAAGCTATAGTCAATTAGGCTTCATGAACAAGGGTGTAACCATCCATACTAAATTATTAGCAAATCAAATCTAGAAATATGTGTTTTACCCCAGAAATACATGATTGGTTTAACTATCAAAACTCAACTGATATATAATAACTTACTACACCTAAGAGACTTTTTTAAAAACCCCATGGGTACCTCAATTTATACAGTAAAGACATTTAACAAAAAACTTAACACCATTCATGATAACACTCTCTGCAACCTAATAAATGCCATCTGTGAAAAATCTACAGCTAACATATCAAATGATAAAAGACTAAATGTATTCCCCACAAATCAGTATGAAGTTAAGGATATACATCCTGGTCAGTGCCATATACAGAATATAAAAAAATATAAAGAAATAAAACATGACTGCCTACATAGAAAACTTTTTGAAAAAGACTAGCAGAACTAATAAGTGAATTTAGGAAGGTCACAAGACAAGGTTAATACTTCTTTTTAAGCGACTCTGTATACTATTTCCAGTAGACTGTCTAGAACATGAGGGAATCTCCACCACTGGCTAAGATGGTGACGGGGTCAGGTTCTTACACTGAGTGCACAAAAAGCTAGCAAGATAATTAGAGAGAGAAAAAGCCCTTACTTCCCCCTTAAACAAAATGGGGATGACACCAGTGGAAGACAGGTATATGTGCTATAGAAGTCAAAATGGCATAAAGGGAGGAGATTCTGGACCAAAGAGGCCTATCTAGCAGGGGAAGAAGTCATTTGTTGATGATGGACCCATCCAAAACAGGCAAAAGATTCAGAAGTTGATTAATTATTTTAAGAAAGCACATAGTCCCATCCCAACCCAAGTTAATACAATCCCAGGGTAACACAAAGTCTCTCTGGCTTGTGACCTGCACTAATGAGATGCACTGCCTATTCTCTTTGTGGACCATGTGGCTTTAGCAGGGACTGTCTCTCCCTTGCCACCTGGTGATGCACTCTCCTGTGCCTTCACCTACACGTGCTCTTGCCCAGGAACACATGACCAAACCATCCTGCCGGCCACTTGTTCCATGGCTGAGTAGGCTCCACCTGCCACCTCCAGGAGGGAGCCTGAAACGGACAGCAGCTGGGAACTACCTAAACTACCTCCATGGGGACTACAACAGCTTAGCAGCCACCTGCAAGCTCCAAAGAACTGTACTTTGAAATGGAGCAGGAACTCTGAACACTGGCTTTTGCCTTGACCTTGCTGAGGGTGGCTGGACTTTTTCCATGGCAGAAAGAGGAGATGGTCTTTGAGACTGTAGTCCACCATTCTCCCAGGGTACGGCATCTGAATAAAACCGCTTTCCTGTTGTACCAGCTTCTGCCTCATGAGTTTGGCTTTTGTGGCAGCAGAGAGCTAAGCCTCCATTTTTTTTGTTTGTTGGTTTGGTTAGTTATGATTGGGAGGAATATAGTATCACATTCGATGGTGTCAAAAGCATCATAAACCTAGTAATAAAGCTAATAAAAATTATAAGTCTTCTATACTAAAACATATAATACATTATTGAGGTTAATTAAAGCAAGCAAAAAAAAGTGAAGAGACCTATATTCAAGGATTAAAAGACTTGTAATTAGTTATTCCCATCCTCTTCTAATTGGCCTATAAAGTCAATATAATCCCAACAAAATCCCAGCAGCTTTAAAAAAAAATCACAGATTTACTCTAAACTTTATATAAAATGAAAATGATTTTGAATTAGAAAAACAATTTTATTTTTTAAATATTTTATTTATTTTTAGAGAAAGGGGAAGGGAGGGAAAAAGAGAGGGAGAGAAACATCAATGTGTGGTTGCCTCTCACACCCCCTAACCAGGAACCTGTCCTGTAACCCAGGCATGTGCTCCGACTAGAAATTGAACTGGAGACTCTTTGGTTTACAAGCCTGCACTCAATCCACTGAGCCACACTACCCAGGAAAGAAAAAACAATTTTAAAAGAAGAGAAATCTCAAATAAAGGACAATCTTGATTAAGAAAAATTATATTGTGTAAGTCACACTGCATGATTTTGATTTACAATAAATCTATAAAAATCAAGAAAGTGCTATTGGTGTAAGGATAAACATACGGAATAGAACACAATAGAGTTCACAAATAGACCTGTACTTATGTGGTTAACTAATAAAAATGTTAGGGTAACTGAATAGGAAAGAAAAGTCTTTGATAAATGTAGTATTGGATCAACTGGGTAAACAGATTAAGTGAACCTTGATCCCATCCCATTCCATATACAAAAAATTAAATGAAGCACAGATCTAAATGTAAAAGCTAAAACTATAAAGCTTCTACAGGGGAGTATTATGCTTGGTGAAATAAGCCAGGTAGTGAAAGACAAATACTGTATGATCTCACCTAATACAGGAACCTAATGAACAAAACAAATAAGCAAAATAGAACAAGGAACAGATTGACAGCAATCAGTGGGGATGGGGGACAGGGGGAAGGGTAAGGGAGAAAGAAGGGGAAGAGTTTGGTCAAGAATTTAGTATATTCAGGATTTCTGCTTCTTCTGGATTCAGCTTTGGTAGATTATACATTTCCAGAAATTTGTCCATTTTGCCCAGGTTGTCATATGGTTGTTTGTAGTAATTTCTTACAATCCTTTGTATTTCTGAAGTATCAGCTGTGATTTCTCCTCTGTCATTTTTGATTCTGTTTATTTGGGTCCTCTCTCTCTTTTTCTTGATGAGTCTGGATAAAGGTTTGTCCATTTTGTTTAATTTTTCAAAGAACCAGCTCCTGGATTTGTTAATTCTTCAAATTGTAGATTTAGTCTCTAAGTTATTTAATTCTGCTCTGATCTTTCCTTCCTTCCTTCTACTTGCTCTGAGCTTTGTTTGTTGTTGCTCCTCTAGTTCTTGCAGCTTTATGGTTAGATTGTATAAGCTGCTTCTGACCTTTTTAGGTAGGCCTGTATTGCTATGAATTTCCCTCTAAGAACTGTCTTTGCTGTGTCCCATAGGTTTTGGACTGTTGTGTATTCATTGTCATACCTGTCAGAATGGCAATCACCAACAAATCAACAAACAAGTGTTGGTAAGGATGTGGTGCAAAGGGAACCCTCATGCACTATTGGTGGAAATGCAGGCTGGTGCAGCCACTATGGAAAACAGTATGGCACTTCCTTAAAAAACTAAAAATAGAACTTCCTTTTGATCCAGCAATTCCACTACTAGGACTATACCCAAAGAACCCTGAAACACCAATTCAGAAGAACCTATGTACCCCTATGTTCATAGCAGCACTATTTACAATAGCCAAGTGCTGGAAACAGCCTCAGTGCCCATCAGTGGATGAGTGGATCAAAAAACTTTGGTGCATTTATACAATGGAATACTACACAGCAGAAAGAAAGAAGGAACTCCTAACCTTTGCAACAACATGGATGGAACTGGAAAGTATTATGCTTAGTGAAATAAGCCAGTCAGTAAAAGACAAATACCATATGATCTCACCCATTTCAGGACAATAATGAACAAAACAAATAAATACGCAAAACAGAACCAGATACATGAATACAATGAATAGATCTCCAGGGGGCAGAGGGGAGGGGGCAAGTGGGAGGGAAGAGGAGGAAGCAAAGAAGGGGAGCAGTTTAGTCAAGGAACTAGCATGGAAGAACCATGGACATGGACAACAAGTGGGATTGACTTTGGGGGGAATGGGTGGGCAGGGAAGGGGGCAGAGGGAAGGAAAAAGAGGATGGATGTAATAAAACAACAATACAATTAAAAAAAAAGAAAGAAACTAGTATAAATGACCCATGGACATGGACAATACGTGAGATGACTGTGAGAGAGGGGATGGGGAGGGAGGGGCAAGGGAGAGCAATGGAGGGAAAATGGGAGAACTGTAATACAGCAAACAATAAATTAATTTAAAAAAAAAGAAACTTTGAGAACACATAAGAGAAATTCTTCATCACCTAGGGTTTAAGCAAATTTTCTTAGTACACAAAAAACACTAGGAATTTTAAATACAACTACATTGGATTTCAACATTTCCTGCTCCTCCAAAGACACAATTAAGTATACAAGCCAATAGTCAGAAGATAATACATATGAAGAGACAACACATAATACCCAGATGACATAATATGCCCAGTCATATACATATACATATATATGTAGATATATATATGTGTGTGTGTGTGTATGTGTGTGTGTGTGTATATACACAATATAATAGTATATATAGGGTGAGCACAATAAAGTAGCAAAATTTTAGTAAAGTAAACATACCACAAAAGTGTTATATTTTTAAATAAACTTATTCTTATATGTAAATACATAAACATAGTCGTTATTTTTTTATTTGTTAAAAAAAGTCTCCATCTGCTGCAATAATAGACTTGATTCAACTTTGGAATCTTGAGTACCCTTTAATTAACTTTTCTTTACCCATGGACATGACCATGTTTCCAATCTTAGCTTTAACAGACTCTTTATTGGAATGAGGTTATTTATTAATTTCTCTCTCACAAATGCTTCATGCATTATAGTCTAAAGGATTTGCATCTGGTGAACTAGGCAGCTAGATTTCCTTTGAGCAGAATACAGGAACATTGACACTGTGAAATTCTTGAAACTTTTTGGTGTTATGTCCTGGTGCACCATCTTGTTGAAAGATAAAATGACGTCCATTTGCAATTTGCTTCACCCACTGTACAACTTAGTTTCTCAAAATGTCAAGGTAAACATCAGCAGTCACCTTCAAGCCTTATGGAAACAAATTCAGGGTCATGGTATCTCCTTCACTGCTGACAACACCTAATACCATCACTGTAGCAGGAAATTTCATTTTCATGACAATTGGGACTTCATTAAGATTCTCACAGAGCCACCTGTTGTTTCTTCTGTGGACTGTTCGGTCCTGCTGAGAATCCTTTTCATCAGAGAAGAAAATTAGAGGGTTTTTTGTTTTGGGATTTTTCAATTTTGTTAGCAATTTCCTCACCTTTTCAAAGTGCCTTTTCTTTGCCTGCTTTGTCATAAACTGGCCTCTTCTAAGAACTTATGATCTGTATCTGATATCTTCAGTGATAATCTTGCTACCCATTGTATCCGACATCTGCAGCTCTCTTGCTATGGAGTGCATTGACTTTCCTGGATCTTCATTGATGATCTCCTGGATCCTGTGTATAATATCTGGACTTGTGCAATCCTTGTGTATGTTATGCATTTTCCTTGCTTATGTGGTGACATCAGGATCAGCATCATACACCTTCTTCACATTATAAACTGTATATAAAGGGATGTTATTAAAGTCCACAATTTCCTTAGCAGTTTGCCCTGCATGCAGTCCAGAAATGATGGTTGCTCTAACATCGTATTCCTTCAACATGATGATTGCTCTCAGAATTAACACTTTAATACTTAATAACTGAAACAATGATGTTAAGTCATAACCTTAGAAACATAGTTTTTCAAAATTAATAAGCATGTGAAATAAGGAGATGCCAAGTTATTGCCAATGGCATGCACCATATATGTATGTGTGTGTGAGTGCGCGTGCAAGTACACGCATATACACATTTTAAAACTCCAAATCAACAATAAAAAATGCAATTTTAAACTGGTAAAAGATGAACAGACATATTACATGAGATACAGAAATGGCCAATAAATATGTTACATGGTGCTCCTCATTAGTCATCAGAAATATGTATGTATAAACTATAATAGGTGCTCACTTCGGCAACACAGATACTAAAATTAGAATGATACAGAGAAGATTAGCATGGCCCTTGTGCTAGGAAGAAAGGCAAATTCATGAAGCATTCCACTTATTTAGAGATGCTAAAGGGACTGCTTGAAGAAGATGATGAAAAAAAGAGGTGGGGAGCACATAGGTACAGAGGGAAAACATCACAATGAGTAAGCACATATCAACAATAACTATAATGTAAATGGATTAAATGCTCTAATCAAAAGACATGGGGTAGCTGAATGGATAAGAAAACATGATCTACATATATGCTGTCTGTAAGAGACCCACCTCAAAATAAAAGATATACACAGACTGAAAATGAAGGGATTGGGAAAAAAATATTTCAACATGAAAAAAAGTAGGGTAGCAATACTTATATCAGACAAAGTAGATCTCACAACAAAGGCCACAAAAAGAGACAAAGAAGGACCTTTCATAATACTTAAAGAACAATCATCAATAAGATATAACTTTTGTAAACATATATGCACCCCACACAGGAGCACCCAAATATATAAAGAAAATCTTGGTGAACTTCAAGGATACTAAGGGCAACATACTCTTAATAGGGGACTTTAACACACCATTGCCAACAAACAACATATCTTCCAAGCAAAAACATACCAAAGATATTGTGGCATTGAATAGCACTCCAGATCAAATGAACTTAATTGATAATTACAGAACATTTCACCTCAAAGAAGAGAACTACATATTATTTTCAAATGAACATGGAAATGCACATAGACAGACCACATGGTAGGACACAAAACAAGCCTCAGCAAAGTCAAGAATATTGAAATTATATCAAGCATCTTCTCAGATCATAATGGCTTAAAGCTAGAAACCAACTTCAAGAAAATACTCAGAAACTTTCAAATTCATGGAAGCTGAATAACACACTATAAAATGATGAGTGGGTTAACAATGAGATAAAGGAAGAAATAAAAAGGTTTCTAGAAACAAAAGAAAAGGAACACATAACAGCCCCAAACCTATGGGACACAGTGAAGGCAGTCTTGAGAGGGAAGTTCATAGCAATACAGACCTATCTCAAAAGGATAGAAGAAACTCAAACAACCTAATCTGACAACTACAAGAGCTACAGGAACAACAAACAAAGCCCAGTGCAAGGAAAAGGAAGGAAATAATCAAGATCAGAGCAGAATTAAATGATATTAGAGACTAAAGAAAATAATTCAAAAGATCAATAAATCCGAAGCTGGTTCTTTGAAAAAATAAACAAAATCAAGAAACCTTTAACTGGACTCATCAAGAAAAAAGAGAGAAGACCCAAATAAATAAAGTCAGAAATGACAGAGGAAAAATCACAACCGATACCACAGAAATATAAAGGATTGTAATAAATTACTATAAGTAACTACATGACAACCTGGGTGAAATGGAGAAACTTCTAGAAAATTATAATCTACCAAAACTGAATCCAGAAGGAGCCTGAACAGGCCATTAAGAACTAGTGAAATTGAAGCCATAATAAAAAAAATTCCCAGCACATTAAAGTGTCAGACCAGATGGCTTCACAGACAAATTGTACCAAGAATTTAGGAAAGGACTAGCTCCTATCCTTCTCAAACTATTCAAAAAGTCCAAGAAGAGGAAAGACTCCCAAATTTTTTCAATGAGGCCAATATTATCCCAATTCTAAAACCAGGTCAAGACGCAACAAAGAAAGAAAACTATAGGCCAATATTACTGATGAACACAGATGCTAAAATCCTCAACAAAATATTGGCACATACCTAGAATAATTCAAAAATTTATATTGAAACAAAAATGACCCCAAATACCCTCAGCAATTCTAAGGAAGAAAAATAAAGTGGAGCAATCACAATGTCTGATATCAAACTCTATTACATGGCCATGGTAATCAAAACAGTCTGATACTAGCATAAGAATAAAAGTATAGATCAATGGAACGGAATAGAGACCAGAAATAAATCCAGATCTCTATGGTTAATTAATATTTGATAAAGGGGGAAGGAGCATAAAATGAAGTAAAAATAGCTTCTTCACTACATGGTGTTGGGAGAATTGGACAGGGACATGCAAAAAAAAAAAAAAATGAAACTAGACCATCAACTTACACCATACACCAGAATAAACTCAAGATTGGTAAAAGACTTAAATGTAAGCTGTGACACCATAAAAATCCTAGAAGAAAACATAGACAGTATAATTTTAGGTATCCCACACAGCAATATATCCACTGATATATTTCTAAAGGAAATAAAGGAAAGAATAATCAAATGGGACTACATCAAACTAAAAAGTTTCTACTCAGCTAAAGTATCAGGAAAATAAAAAGAGAACCAACTGTATGGGAAAACATATTTGCCAATGATACTTCAGACAAGGATTTGATCTTGAAAATATACAAAGGACTTTTACAACTTAACACCAGGGAGACAGACAACCCAATTCAAAAATGGGCAAAGGACCTGAACAGATACTTCTCCAAGGAAGGCATACAGAGGGCCCATTGGCATGTGAAAGAATGCTCAGTATCACTAGCCATCAGATGCAAATTGAAACCACAATGAGATACCACCCCACACAACTCAGAATGGCCATCATTAACAAATCAACAACAATAGCTGCTGGCAAGGATATGGAGAAAAGGGAACCCTAGTATATGTTGGTCAGAATGGAGACTGATGTAGCCACTATGAAAAAGTGTATGGAATTTCCTCAAAAAACTAAAAATGGATATGCCTCTGGATCCAGCAATTCCTCTGCTAGGATTATATCCAAAGAATCCTGAAACATCAATTCAAAAGAACCTATGCATCCCTATGTTCATAGCAGTGCTATTTACAACAGCCAAGTGCTGGAAACACCCTAAGGGCCCATCAGTGGGTGAATGGATAAAAAAACTGGTACATTTACACAATGGAATACTACACTACACAGCAAAAAGAAAGAACTACCTTTTGCAGCATGGATGGAGCTGAAGAGTATTATGTTTAGCCAGGTGGCAAATGACAAATACCATATGATCTCACCTAATGCAGGAACCTAATGAACAAAACAAATAAACCAGCAAAATAAAACCAGAGGCATGGAAACAAAGAATAGACTGACGGTGAACAGACAAGGGCAGGTGGGTAGGGGGAGAAGGGTCTAGTCAGAGCACTAGCATAAATGACCCACGGACATGGACAACGGGATGGAGACTGGCTGTGGGAGGTGGGGGCAGGGAAGAGCAAAAGGGGAAAATGGGACAACTGTTATAGAACAATAAAAAATATCCACAATACATTATTTCACACTGACTATAATAGCTAAAATTAAAAGACTGAGGATATCAAATGTTTATGAGGCTATATGAAGAAACTAGAGCTCTTATATACTAATGAGAGTGAAAAATGATGTAATTACTTTAGAGAACAGTTAAGTTCAGTTTCCTATAAAGTTAAACTATGTAATTATTCTGCTATGCATGTAACAGGTGCCCACAAGATGACTTAAGGAATGTCTATAGTAGTTTTGTTCGTAACAGTCCCAAACTAAAAATAACTCAAATGCTATCCAGGAGAATGGATAAGCAAGATGTGTGGTATATTCACATAATGGAATAATGTATAGCATGGGTGTCAAACTCATATTCACCAGGGGCCACATCAGCCTCAAGGTGGCCTTTAAAGGGCCGAATGTAATGTTAGGACTGTATAAATGTAACTACTCCTTAAGTGAGCCAGGTAGAAACCAGGTGCCAGGCTGGATAAAACAAGGTGGAGGGCCAGATTTGACCCACGGGCCATGTGTTTGCTACCTGTGATGTATAGTAACAAAAAATATAATGAACAAATGTTATATGCAACAATATGAAGAAATTTTATATACGTTCTAGTTAATGAAAGAAGCCAAACACGAAAATATAGAGAGCACGACTCCAGTTACATGAAAATGCAAAATACCAAACTAATCTATGATGTTAGAAATTAGGAAAAATTTGCCTTTGATGGAAGGTCAACTGAAAGTGGCCCCAGTAAACTTGCTGCATGTAGAAATAACCTACATTTGCAGTGATGACATTCATGTATATAAATTAAGGCCATTAAAATGAAGACTTGACAACTGTATAACTTGTTATATGCAAATTATACCTTAATTCAAAACAATGAGTCTAATATCATCACTATCATTTTTCAAACTAGATGGGTCCCTCTAGACAAAGAGCTATAAAGGTCAGAAAATGTCAGCGAGAGACATTGTTGGTGAGTCAGACCAGGATGTGCTGTTTTATGGCAACAATATGTACTGATAAATACTGACTAACTTCCTCCCCAAAGGCCTCAAAATTAAGTTTTTCTGCTCCTCTACCAAAACATCCTCATTATTTCTACATAGTTTCGAATTCCTTCAGAATTCTTGGGCTAAATTTAATTGTCTCTTTTTTTTGTATTCTATAATGACAATCTTTAAAGTAATGATATGAAAAGAGAATTAAATACATGTTACTTCCATATTATTTAACCACTGAAACATAGCTGATCTGTTTATAAATATGCTTCATTGCTATGTACAAATATGCATTGCATGCTTATGTATAATGCATGTAGACTGAATCATATCAACCTTTAACATGTACTTCAATCATTTGGGGAGCTTTTTAAACATATGAATGTCTTAGCCCTACCTAATAGCTTCAGGTTATAGGGACCAAAGCTTAATTTAAAAAATCTTCCCATATGCTAATGAACACCGAAGTTGTAGATATTTTGATATAAAGCAATACAAAATGATAAATAAGAATAAAATGCCAGGCCTGACTGGTGGCACAGTGGATAAGGTGCCAGCCTGTGAACCCAAAGGTCACTGGTTCAATTCCCAGTCAGGGCACATAACCAGGTTGCAAGCCAGGTCTCCAGCCAGGTCTGTAGCTGGAGGCAGGTGAAAGACAACCACACATTCATGTCTCTCTCCCTCTCTACCTTCCCCTCTCTCTCTACAAATAATAAATAAAATCTTAAAAAAATAAAAAAGAATAAAATGTCTGTGTTTCCTATTCCCCTGGTAGAGATATAAGTTAACAAACCCAAATAGGAACACATATCTCAGAGAACCTTTACAAGCAAAACCTGGTCCAGATTTGCAACTCCAGGAGTGGTCAGGGACCTTGAGCATCCCTGTTTCTCAAATGTTAACATGCATACACATCAATTAGAGGTCTCGTTAAGATGCAGATTTTGATCTGTTGGTGTTTTTACAGTCTAAAATTTTTCATTTCTAACAAGTTCCCAGGTGGTGTTAATGCAGCATCAAGTCCAGAACCACTTGGCTCACTGCTAGTGAGGAGTCTCTTAAGGGAATATAGGAATATACACTAGTTTTAAACATGGAAATTGCTGTTTGGAAAAATTTTAACCTTTTAACGCTATATAAATCATTCTTAATGGAAAACAATGAAATTACTTAGAACAGAATGTAGGTATGTAGAAAATTAAACTGAGCTTACCTGGTAATATGGAACATACACTATGCTAAATATATAACAGGCAATCCAGGCCATAGATACAGCACTTCCATGAACTATAATTTAACATCTTTGTTTATAAGACCTAATGTTTAAAAAAGGAAATGAAATTGGTGATCTGTCATTTTCTCTCCCACAAAGAAATAATGATTCATGTCCTCTAACTCCACAGGATTACTGTGATAATGAAAATGTAATGTTCACAATGCTTGAGACAACACTTTCTCTTTTAATCTAGGGAAGTGTTGAGATGCAAGGCAAAAGAGTTAGAATGGCTTGCCTGTCACATACCTTCTAAGCAATAGACCTAAAACAAGCTCAGGTTGTCCCCATCCAGAACTCTTTCCATTCTATTCAGTAAACAACAAATATTCACCAAGTGCCTATTAGGCGCCCAGATAATCTTTTAGGTGCTGGGAATTCAGATGTGGACCCATCAGATAAGGAATCTGACTGTTTTCATGTAGCATATGTTCCAGACTAAAAAATCAGTAAGATATTTTCAGATAGTGGTAAGCAATGTGAAGAAATGAACACTGTAGTTGATTACTTGAGACCAGGAGGAGAGGAAGGGCCCCCTTCTTTAGATCTGGGGGTCAGAGAAAGCTTCTGACAATATGCCATTTCAGCTGACACTTGAGTAACATGAAAAAGCCATCTTGGCCAGGAACTGAAGACAATCTTTTCCTTCTGGAGATAGAGTAAGTTCAATCTGTTCTAGGAAGAGAAGGACAGTCAGGGAAGAATGAGTGTGGGAGTAAGAGAAAGAATGGTAGGGCTCAAAGTATAGCAAGAACTACATGTAGCATGTTAACTTTAGGATTTTCCCCCTCAATGCAAAATAAATCCAATGGAGGGTTTTAAGCATGTGCACAGCATGGCCATGTTTTCACATTAAGTAGGTCATTTCACTTTCAAAATCAAAGAGCTCTATAAAATTTAAGAATTTGAGTCTCAAAGAAAGCAGGACAAAATTAATTGATCATTATTGTTTTATTTTCATATCTCTTTTATTTCCTTACCTTATGTGTTTATCATATCTCTGATATTTTATAAAAATCAAAATAAGTACTTCTGAGTAAAGTTCTAAGAATAGTGAATAAAAATGAAAACAAACCCCCTGGCTGGTGGCACAGTGGATAAGGCACCAGCCTACGAACCCAAAGGTGTCTGGTTTGATTCCCAGCCAGGGCACGTAACCAGGTTGCAAGCCAGGTCTCCAGCCAGGTCTATGGCTGGAGGCAAGTGAAAGACAACCATACATTGAAAAACAAACAAACAAAAAAAAAAGGTGAAAACAAAGTCCTTGTCTCCTTCAAATTAATGCATCTTCCAGTGGGTCCAGGAGAAAGGTGTGGGAATTCCATAAGGAGGCAGCATAAATGTAATAAGATTTTTAAAATGAGAGATTGTCAAGAAAGATGCTACCTCAAAATTTAATTGGGCTATAAAACCTTCAAATAGGATTGAAAACTAAAAATAGTCTTTTCATGAGACATTAACACTCATGCTTATTTATAGCTTGTGTCTTTGAACTAAATTGTGAAACAGGAAAAGGTGGGGAAACTAAAGTTCTAGTTGCCATGCTCTTAATGCACACACGCACATCTATTGTGCTCTATGCTTCTGACGTTAAGGTGGTAAAACTAGTAGAAGGAAGCATCAATTAGGACAGATACTAGAATTGAGAAGGGCAAATCCCAGCAAACTGATAAAAAGAATTAAGAATCAATTCATGTATATGTGTATGTAAAGTTTGGCTTGTTTAGCTATCACGGAAACATTAGATCTACAATATAGTTGTAACTTTACGAATTTCATAGGGCAAATCATGCTTCCCCCAAAATATATAATTATTTAATGTTACCTTGATTGTGTATAACAATTGATGGTTAACTAAACAATTAGTATTTGTTATCATAGTCCTCTAAACAAAAATTGGGTATGGCAGGCAGGGAGATTAATATAAATTCCCACTTTATAACAGACTGTCAGATTCAAAAAAGCTACTCTTACACATTGCAGAGTTTGCTTTCATACTGCAGAGTAGGCGGCTGCTTTCTTGGTTCCTTTGTAGAGTGTATCACCTAGCATCCATTAAAGCCACACAGGTCAAAGTTAACTGCAGTAACTTGGTTGTCTGCAGTTTGGTGACTTAAAATCCTATCTGGCTATAGCAGCTTCTAAATAGTCAGGTAACAAAAGCATATGCATGGCTGTGCAAACATTTAAAATGAAACTAATAAAAGATAACCAAGGAACATGAAGTACACAAGTACAGGAGTATAATCTGACTGACAGCAAATCCACTAAAATCGGGTCTTGAGGTTCTGTTGGTAGATTTGTTTTGTTTTGTTTTCAACATATGGTAGCCTTTCACCTGCCTCCAGCTAAGGACCTGGCTGGAGACCTGGTTATGTGCCCTGATTGGGTGTTGATAGTTTTAAACTGTGCTTAAAATGTATCCCCTTTTTTATCCCTAAATTCTTCTTATATTAATATATATTAGCCTGATTTTTCCTAATTCAACTCTAATTTTGATAATAATGCATCAAGAAAACACATTCCCCAAAGGAAAGATAATAAAATTTTAAACTCTAACTCAGCTCAAATTGCTCTCCAACTAACTACTCTTCAATTCATTCATGATACACCAAAAGAATATGGTAACAAATCATGAGATATAAGTTCTAGTACTAAATGAACCTTGTTTGCTTAATTAGAAAACAAAATGTAATTTTGTGCAAAGTTAAGCAGCAATACAAGATAACAAATACAAAATAAATGTCATACACAAAAGAGGAGATAGAGTAAAAATAAATGAGAGGAAATGAGCAATTTATGATAAGTGATATAAATAAAGTCACCAATAACAACTCTAGGGTCCCAATTGTGGTTTCTAAATATTATTTCCCATTAAAAGGAATCAGGGATTCTGGCAATATAGCAGATTCCACATCTTGGGTACATGGTACATGAGACAGAGAAATCTTATCATTCTGAAAACAAGGAAACTCTTTAACTTTATTGGCATTAGATCAAAAGGACCCAAGAGCTAAGTTAAGCAGCTCATATTGGCTAAAACTGAAATAATATAATCATTAAAAGTGATAGCTCCAGCCCTTACTGGTGGCACAGTGGATAAGGTGCCGGCATGCGAACCCAAAAGTCGATGGTTCAATTCCCAGCCAGGGCACAGACCCAGGTTGCAAGCCAGGTCTCCAGCCAGGTCTGTAGCTAGAGGTAGACAAAAGACAATGATACATTCATGTTTCTCTTCCTCTCTGCCTCCTTCCCTTCCCCTCTCTCTGAAAATAATAAATTTAAAAAATCTTTTTAGAAAATGATAGCTCCAATGGATTTAAATGTAACAATTTACTAAATCGATAAGTTCATAATTTTATAAATATAAGAAAGAAATCAGGGAGGGGGACAGAGGGGAGAAAAAAAGGGATGGATGTAATACAACAACAATAAAATTAAAAGAAAAAAAAAAAAGAAAGAAATCAACCTTTGGAGGTTGCTAGGGGACATGAAAGAGAATCAAGCATTTATCCTACTTACCCTATAGAGATGATATTTCAGGATAATAATATAGTTAATAAATGCCAGGAGAAAAACAGGATTAGAAAATCATACTGTTTAATCCCTAATGAAATAATGGATCTAGGGAAGGCTCACTAGTGTTGCTAATATTATTAGGACATACGCATTAGACCTGACTATACCTAAATCCACTCAGCTACAGAATGATATTCCTCCTAACATGCCGTAACCAGAGTACATTTCCATCTGCAAACTCTTTTTGATGAATAAAAAGTACAACCAGAATCTACACAAGTCTCTATATCCATAAAATTATAAGAAATTTGGGAACATATTAAATGATACCAAGAGGAGAAAATCAGCAAAATCTAGACAAAAATGTGTACAATTAATAATTAAAGGGCACAAAAACAAAAGTTAGGAGACTTAAGCAACACATCAATTAAATGCTAACTTTGTTGAGAACCTGATTCAAATAATAATCTTTACATAGATATTTTTGAGACAACTGGAGAAAACTGAACACAGACTGGACATTAGACGTTATTCGTCATTTAGCATGGTGGCTGTGCTTGCTATAGCTTCTTAAGTATAAAACAAAAGTACAAGCCACGCAGTGGTAAAAAATATATATTTTTTTAACACAAATGATCAACAAAGATTTGTATCCAAAACACAAATTTTCCATTCTAATTTTTTTTCTAAAATAAGTAAATTTGGTTTATTTTGCTTGTGTTTTTCTTACTTTAAACCTTTCTAATGGCCAGGACTTACTAAAAATTACCTCACAAACAAGATCCTTAGGTATGGCTAATAGTAGAAGTTCACTCAAAGAGCATGCATAATGGTAATATAAACACAGCCATTTCAGGGAAGAAAAAACTATAGTAAATTATTTACCTCCATTAAAAAAAACTCATTTGGTCCTGGCTGGTGGCACAGTGGATAAGGCGCCGGCCTGCGAACCCAAAGGTCGCAGGTTCGATTCCCCAGTCAGGACACATAACCAGGTTGCAGGCCAGGTCTCCAGTCAGGTCTGTGGCTGGAGGCAGGTGAAACGCAACCATACATTGATGTCTCGCTCCCTCTTTGCCTCTCTCCCTTCCCCTCTTTCTAAAAATAATGAAATAAAATCTTTAAAAAAAAAAAAAAAACCTCATTTGGTTTGTAGTGCTTCTATTCTAGACTAACCAACTATAGTTTAAATGTATGCGTGATTTATATATTAGTGCAATCGCCCCAACCTTTTTTCTAAAGATGTTATTACACCAGGCCCTTCTCTAAAAACTACTTATTTTCTTCATTAAGTAGTTCCCTCTTGCAGTTCCTAATTACAACTTAAAATAAACTAATTTTTAAGGGTTCGTTCTATTCAATTTACTTAATATTTTTTCAATTACAGTTTATATTCAATGTTATTTTGTATTAGTTTCAAGTATACAGCACTGGGGTTAGGCAACCCTATACTTTACAAAGCAGTCCCCCCTCCATGTGCCAAGTACCCACCTGACACCGTAAAACTCATACAACTCGTATATTATTCTTTTTACAATATTATTTACTACATTCCCTATGCTGCACTTTACATCCCTGTGATTACTTTGTGATTGCCAATTTGTACTTCTTAATCCCTTCACATTTTTTACCAAGCCCTCGAAACTCACTCTCTAATTTACACTTTAATAGTTTATTTGTATTGTATTTTTCCATTACTGTATATTCTCCATACCATCTTCCAGCTCCACCCCACCCCTGCAGTCACAATACTGGTGTCCCTGTCCATGAGCTCTTTTTCTTTTCTGCTCAATGCCTCCACCCCAACACACTCTCAGACCTGTCAGACTGCTTGCTTTCAAAGCCACCTAACTAATAAAATACCTCAATTCGTACCACTCCAGTCAAAACTCAATGAATAGTTATGTCAATAGAAGCAATTCTAAGCATGGTATTGTATAAGCAGTTATTTTTCTGATTTTTCTAACCCAGTTTGATGAGTATCAAAGACTGTAAAATTGTCAAGTAGACACTAAAGAAGATGGCACCAATTCAAATTTCCTAAATGGTTTAAGAGACTTGGTGTAACTTGAGTAATTTACTCCTAAATTGTTCTTAATTCGAAAAGGACCAATAAAATTAGTGATAGGCAATTCATTAATATTTCTTATGGACAAAGAATAGCTATGATTCACTAGAGGGTTTCCTGGAAATGCTTTATGGTACCTTAGGGCCTCATGTTATTGATACATGCTGTGTATTTAGGCTCATTTTTAAAGGTTTGGATCATTATTTCTCTATTTTGAATTATCATGGCTCAATGATTGCTCAAGAGATATCCACTGATATTTACTTAATGTTAATTGGGAATCGGAAACAAAGTTCCTCCCAAAATAATATTTCTATAGTGAATATAAACTGCTTAGTAAGTTATGATCTTATAGAATAATTTTGCTACCAATACAATAGCTATTCCTATTTTAAGGCATTCTAGATTTACAGGAGAAATTCTAGATTTCTTAGGAAAATGACACACTGATAAAGACTTATTTATGGCCCTGGCTGGTGGCGCAGTGGATAGAGATGGCCTGCAAACCCAAAGGTCACTGGTTCAATTCCTGAGCCAGAGCACATAACCAGGTTGCCAGCCAGGTCTGTAACTAGAGACAGGTGAAAGGCAACCATACATTGATGCTTCTCTCCCTCTCTGCCTCTCTCCCTTCCCCTTCCCCTCTCTCTGGAAATAATAAAATCTTAAGTAAATAAATAAATAAAGACTTATTTAAGTAGAATAATGATTACAATGATCTTTCTGAAATTATAACTTAATGATGTGTATCTGCTACAAATCTATGAGTGAAAACATTAAGTGGCTTAAAGACATTAGACTGAGTGTCAGAAGAAGTATTTAGCCTGACCCTGCTATCATATGAATTTAGGCAAGAAAGAAGGAAAAATCAGCTGGGGCTATCCTCTGAGCCTTGGTTTTCTTTTCTGTAAGAAAAGGATTGACTAATCTGACATTCTGTGAATCCATGATAATTAGCAAAATCAATGTACATGTATTCTTTTGGGTTTGTTTTTTTTTTTTACCCAAAAGTATAATTATATCATTGTGTAGTCTGCTTTAAAAAATAAAATAAAGTAAAAAGGTAGACATTTAAGCAACTATTCTAAGAAATAAGATATTTTATTCCAATGGATAAAATGCAAACATGTAGTAGTGATTGGATATATTGTACAGAATTCTTCACTTAATAAATGGCACTTTTCTTAAATTGTCCATAATCACTCCCAACCCCATAATCTCTTCTCTTCTGAATTACACAAAACCAGTGACATTCACTATTTCACCAACTGCTTTCTAAGTAGCCAATGCAGGTCTGGTAGTCAAACCCTGGTCCACCAATCACGAGCCTAGACAAGTTCTCAAACCTTGCTTAGCCACAGTTTCTTCATCTGAAAAACCAGATGAATACCACAGCCCTTCCAGGACTATTCTACCAATTCAATGAGATAGTAAAGCTCTGGTTTATGTGAGGTAAAATAGTAGCAAACACATTTCATTCTTTACCCTCCCCAGATCCCTAACAACAAAGAAGAAAGCATCTATTTTGTATTCCATTGCATCTTTAATGATGCTCAGCACATAGAAGGCACTGAAATATTTGTTGCATCACTGACTCTATAGCCATTTATTGAGAACCAACTAGTGTCAGTCTTTGGGATAGACATGTGGGGAAAATAAAAATGAAGAAAAACTCTTTCACTAAAGACTTCTAAATCAGCTAGACACCACATAATACGAATATTAGAAGAAGTAATTTTAACATAACCTGAAATAACTGACTGGATGTTGGCCAAAGTATTTCAAGATACAAAGCAAAAATAACAAAAATACATAGTTGTACCTAAGTAGGAAGAGTTTTAGAATATGGCCATTATTTTTATCTTCCTAAATGATAATCCTCATAGAGTTAAACTTTAATTGGTCAAATGTAGATATTTTTCTAATTTAAAACCTGTCTTCTTTTTCTTGGAACAAGAATCACAGGAAAAACATTGCAGAGATTCAAGTTCCATGATAAAGGAGAAAAAACAAAATGGGTTTTCGTAGATGGGATGAAATCATGTTTCCATGGAAACCCTGAACTGGTTTGTTGCAACCCAACTTAAGTTGGCAATTTTGGCTAATTTCAACTATAAAAATAAGTTTGGCAAGTTGAAAAAGTTTGCCCATTCTATCACAAATGTAATTTTCAAATAATAGCTAGATACGTGGACAGCATCTAACTGGATTACAGACATATTTCTAAATTTCTGTAATCATTGCCAACTTCACCTGGCAAAGATACCATTTGAACTGGAAACAAATCCAATGAAGTAAGTTGTGCCAGAATAAATAAAATCTAGAATATGGTTGTCCTCTGATTCTAATGTTGGAGCAAAAACGGGGACAAGGACTTCCTCTGTTACAGACTAACAGAGCCCGTGGGTTTAATAGCTTTTACTGAATCATCATAACCAAAATAGATTCAACATCCTATCCCAAATAGGCAAGGCTAGTTTTTTCAATTTATATATTTTTTTCCATCTTAGAGATTCATTGATCGTTGGCATATGGTTGTTAGGCCACAAATAAAACACAAAAATGTTTGTTTTCTATTAATGATTTTAAAAATAGCCCTGGCTGGTGTGGCTCAGTGGATTGATGCCAGTTTGCGAACCCAAAGGTTGCTGGTTTGACTCCCTAATCAGGGCACATAACCAGGTTGCAAGCCAGGTCTCCAGCCAGGTCTGTAGGAGGAGGCAAGTGAAAGGCAACCAGGCATTGATGTTTCTCTCCCTTTTTTCCTCCCTCCCTGCCCTCCTCTCTGAAAATAATGAATTAAAAATCTTTAAAAATAAAAAAATAAAATACATATTTTATGGTATTTTACATTTATTAAAGGTTTTACCCTTACTTAAGGGCCTCTTCATTACACAGGGATTGGCACCAGACTTTGAATTTGCTTTATATGAAATTCTTTTGTATAACCTCATGCCTTTAGACACAGGTAAGGTGGGACAAAGAGTAGGCAAATATATCCATGGACAATCAACTCAATTAAAACTGTCCAGTCATAAAACCCTGATCAGCTTTTTACCAACCACATCCAGCAACTATTTCACTGTCACATTTAACTCAAGTTTAACCTCCTATGGTTTACCCATATGACAATTCCAAAATTGGGAAACTTACAATTAATTCTCAAAGGATCATTCTTCCCTTGACTCTTACTTGCATGTCCCTTTCTCTCCTTCCTTTCACAGGTAAGCTCAATGAGATAAAGGTCTTCATTTGTCTTCCTTTATATCCTCACCTCCATCTCCCTAGCATCCCACATTACCATAAGCACTCAACGAAACTGCTCCTGTGAAAGACACCAGGGATTTCCCAAATTGTCAAATTACGTCAAATCTTTCTGGCCTTCTATCTTAACTTTCCTGCGTTTAGTTCATGTAAATACCTTTTTTCAAGTGAAACATTTTCTCTTGGGCCTCCTTGACACCATTCTCCCTGGAGGCAATTTATTTTCAGACTTTAATGAGAGTCCCTCCTATGGTCCTTTGTTTGTACAAGATCCTGGGAGATAGCCAGAGCCTCCAACTTTCCTTATTCTACAAACTCTTATTGGTCTACATCCACTTTGATACCACCAAACCACAATTTTTTTTTTAATCTCCAGAATATATTTAACTCTTTCATTCAAGAAATAATTTTTAAAGCTGAACATGAACTTTTAACTAGCCAACACATCTCCGTTTCAACAAATCTTAAAGTGAGCTCAAAATCTACCCCTAAAAATTCCTATTCTTTTTCTACTCCCTATTCAAGTAATGAGTCTACCATTTAACCAGCCCTTCCAAATCAGAACCTTCCAAATGCTATTCTGTCTATCCTTTCTCACAACTAACAGCAAAATCCTCAAGATTATCTTTGCTCTATATTCACTGGCATTATTATGGACTGGGACTTTATTATCTCATACCCCTCTGCCCTACTAATGATGTAGATATAGAGGGAACATTTGACAATTTAAACATTCATTCATTATTTTGAAATAGGCAACACCCATTTATTATTTTTAAATTAAAAGATTCAGTTTTTTAAAAATATTAAAATCAAAAACCTTTAGAAAACATAATAATTAATGGTAAAATTTAGAATTCTCTTTGAATAAATCCAGGATTTATTCAATCACCATTTCTATTTAGCACTGTAATAGACATTCTATCTAAGAAAAATAACACAAGAAGAATAAGGTATAAGATTGAAGAAGGAATAAAAGTATCAGTTATTAGGGACAACTATCTAATTTTAAAACTCTACATAAAAATAAAAAAGCAGATTCAGCCAAGTTATTGCACATGAAACTAAGCTTTTAAAAATTTAATAATATTCTTTATTCTAGAAGCAAGAGTTTTTTAAAATATTTTATTCATTATTTTTAGAGAGAAGGGCAGGGAGAGAGGAAGAAAGGGAGAGAGACATGAACGTATGGTTGCTTTTCACCTGCCTCCAGCTAACAACCTGGATGGAGAGCTGGCTTGCAACCTGGTTACGTGCCCTGGCTGGGAATCGAACCAGCGACCTTTGGGTTCGCAGGCCGGCACCAATCCACTGAACCACCAGCGAAAGCAGGAATTTTTTAAATGTATTTTTAAAGATATGATTCATGATGGCAATAGAAAGCAATGGCGTGTCTAGGGTAAATGAAACCAAATTATAATTGAAGGATAAAAAATTATAAATATTATGGAAGGATAAATGGGCTTATATGGCAAAACTTAGTATCATAAAGGTAAAAGATTTTCCCTCAAATGATCTATACATTCAATGCAATTTCATCAAAATCCAGGTGTTTTATGTTTGAGTATTGGTTTCGAACTTGACAGTCTTGATAAAAAAATTTCAAATGGAAGAAAAATAGGCCAAAAATTAGTCAAAACAATTATGAAGAAGAAAAAATAGAAGTAGATTTACATTACCAGGTATCAAATTTTATTAGACAACTTTAATAATTATAAAGACTTAAAACAGTAAGTCTAAATAAATATCCTATATATGGGAACTGTTTATAAGAGAGAAGTAGCATTTGAATGGGTTGCAGAGATGAACTACTGGATGCATATGTTATGGTAACTGCTTATCATATGGGAAGAGAAATATAGATAAAACGTACCCTTACTCACACCATATGCCAACAATGATTTAAAGTCCTAAATGTGTCAGCAAACCATTAAAACTCTTAGAAGGCTGTATAGAATATCTTTTAAACATTGGGGAAGAAAGATACTTATATTTTTCTAACAAAAGCCATAATAAAGTTAACAGACAAAGCTGCCTGACTAACATGGCTCTGTTAGGGTTTGTCTCCCAAAATGAAGAGTTGCCAGATAGGTTCCCAGTGGGGGTCCAGGCATGGGCCGGGGTTCAGCCCCAGGTCTGGGTGCCTGTGAGAAGCAACTGATTGATATTTCTCTATCGGTGTTAATCTCCCTCTCTCCCTTCTCTCTAAAAATAAATTTAAAAAACAAACAAAAAAAACAAACCTAACCTGGAATAAAAGGCTAGGACTTAAAACCACTGATACTCTTAAGCCACACTATGCTTTTCATGTTATAGGCAATCCATTAATTTTTTTTTTTTTAAAGATTTTTTTTTATTTATTATTTTTAGAGAGAAGGAAAGGGAGAGAGGCAGAGAGGGAAAGAGGCATCAATGTATGGTTGCCTTTCACCTGCTTCCAGTTACAGAGCTGGCTGGCCATTAAATATTTTGGTGGCAATGGTAAGATATTTAGTTTTAAGTTTTCACAATGGTGATAATTTATGCTAATCCACCAGTACTTTCTGAAATGACTTCTCTTTTGGACTCACACATCAGTGGAATGATCAGCAAGGACAAGGTGTACAGAATGTGGTTTCAGAACCCTATAAATTCAACTGCCACACTAGCGGCCATGTTCCAACCAACCAACCAAGCCAGACCAGATACCATCCAACTCCATTAGAAGGCCAACATTATGATTTTTATGATTTTTTGGAGAAGAGTTTATTTTTAGAAGTATCATATTTTAGCTTTGAAATTCTGACCCACGTAGAACCAAAAGGTGGCACAACTGAGTATAAAAAACAACAAAAAGATATCCATCCCTTGCTCACATAGATGTGAATTTCCTTTTTGACAAAAGATGTCTTTTAAAGCTTAATCCACATGAGGGTAATTCAAAGAGGTGTTGAGAATCCCATTCTCTCTTCTTTTACTCTGTTCTCCAAATAATTCCCATCAGAATCATCAACACAGCCTCCAGACTACCATCAACCTCACACAGATGTGAGGCTTCATGATTGTCTGGGGCTGGTCTAAGTCAGCATTATTCATTGCCTCTGACTACAAGGAGATTCCCATTCAATTCCCATCCTTAACGACCTGCAGAGAGCTATTTTTTTCTTAGCATGTGTCTTATGACTCAGGCCAAAACTTCTTAACACATGCGGGCTAAGCTGGATTTTTCCACATTGGTTTCCCTTTTTAAACAATGAAAAAAATTATGAAAGCCTTTGCCTGAACATCTTTCACGTTTCAAAAATAAAATAATTATAGTCATTTCTTTCTGAAAATTAGGTATAGGAGAAAATAAATTTGCATATTGAGAAGGTGAGTCCTAATTACATATTCTAAAGTATAAGTATTTCCTATATTAAGCAAACATCCCATATTCAGTGGTATATATATTCTTTAATTATGTTGAGTTCTTATAAAAATATGGCCAGTCCACATTCTTGAAAATGTTTCAAGCTGAAGAATTTTCTATTTATAAATATTAATGCACTTCAAAAAAAAAAAAAGTGTTGAAGAAGTAATATGTTCAAATGTGTTGAAAGTATAATGCTGCTTTAGTTAAAATAAGATTTCTATAAACATGATATGAATTTCACTGAATAGTGTCTTCTTTCTGAACAACTGGACCATTCAATGAAGATGACTCCATTTGGTGGAGGTCCCACTACTGAGTAATTTGAAGCCAAGAACAACTTTGATTCAGTTAACTCAAAACCAGGTTAAAACAGAAATACAACTCAACTGTGGGATCCAAAATAAATTTATGGAAATTTAATTACCAAAAATTTCAATAAAACATCTATTGCTTTAATGAAGCATATCTAGTCATTATGTCATCAGAATAAATTTCATTTCATTACACAGTTAAGCTAGCACTTTGTCAAGTAGTTGACTTTTGTTGCAATAAAATTTTGCTGACTTAGCCACTGAATGATATTTTGTTCAATTTTGGTAGGGTGGAGGGACAAACAATTATTGAGTGTTTTGTTTACTGAATATTTGATATTTATTGAATGTCAGATAAGTGCTGATGTATTATATATATGTATAATCGATTTTAATTAAACTTGTACTGGTTAGAGCAAGTTTATTATAAATACTATATCCTGTTTCTTCAACAAAAACTAAGTGATTTTAGGGAGTGGGATAAAGATGTATCTTATATATTTTTATTTTTATTAATGTTATTATTACATAATACATAATAAAAGTTCAATAAATGTTTTTGCTGTTCATACATTTGTTTACTTACTGACTCAATGAACATACACTTCCTGCCTGCCAAATGATATATGTACAGCACATAGCATGGCTCCTGACACACAGGGAGTACTCAAAAAATGCATCTAAGGTAGACAGACAGCTAGCCAGCCATGACCTGTATTAGGTAACAAACACACAAAGGATGTGCTGGATAGGACAAGTGTCTCAAGGTCTGAGTGAGTCTTACAAATGCTATTCTTGCTAAATGTTAAAATGTTACACAGTATTTGTTAGACATAGATGTGACCAGATAAACTTGAGCAACTATATATGTTTAGCCAATTGTAAAGAAGAAATCAACAAGTAATCAACCAAATAGTGTATAGAAACAATAGCAACACCTCCCTTCCAGGAGACAGAGCTTTATATGTGAATACTCTGTCATATTGACTTGCTACAAGTAAGTCAGACTATCAACTGTCATGACTCTTCTTGAACAGAACACACCTGAGCTTGATAACAGATGTACAAAGAAACATAAACAGCCTAGAGGAATCCAAGCACATAACTAACACTTGTCCACAGAGAAAACTACAGGAACATACAAAAAACATTTAAAGTCAATGTCTTAGTACAGATGTCTTAATATTACTGAATTTATCAGTACTATCTATGCTTACTTGATATGAACCTTACCTAAAATTGTGTAGTCACTAAAGACTCAAGAAAAGCCTCAGTCATTTTATGCTTTATGTAGGAATAGTTTTGTATGACTAAGAAAAATGGCATGCCATTTAAATAAACACAGAATCAAAAGGAACATAAGATATTGTTCGTACTCTGCTTCAACTTATCTAAAAACAGAAAACTTAACTACCTCCTAAAAAAGCCATCAATCTTTGGACAGTTCTAATTGCTACAAGGCTCCTCCTTATAGTACCCTGAATAATAGATAACTTTTATTGAGATCCTTTATAAACCAGTCAATAGATTAAATGATTACATACATTATTTCATTTAGTTGTACAAGCCCTGGAAGTAGCCATTACACTATTATTAATTCTGTTCTACAATAGCATAGTGAGAGTTAAAGGGAGTTTTCACAAAAGCAGAGCCAGACATTTTAGCAAAGTTCCTCTGAGGCCATATGATCCCTGATTTCTACTACACAATTCAATAGTGCCTTTGATACAAAAATCTACCTCTTGTTAGCTGATCTTCTATAGTTCTTCTTTATGTATTAAATGAACTATTGTGTATTTACTTCAAGTTTTCTCAACTATTGACATTTGGAGCTAGATACACATTTACTATGGGGTCCATGCTATGAATTTTAAAATGGTTGTGGCATCTCTAGCCTCTACCCACAAAATGCCAGTAGTGCCCTTCCAGTTGTGAGAACAACAACAACAGAAATGTTCCTAGACACAGCCAGGGGACTAAATCAACTCCATGGAAAATCAGTAGACATTGTCGCAAGGATTGGTAATTAGAAGGCCTTAATGAATGAAACTGCATTTAAAATTGGTCTTGGATTTCACAGTAGTAATCAACCACCATGTTCATAGTCTTTCACTCAAAAAAATAAGGCAATATGGTAAAAAAAAATTAGCTTATTTAAAACATTAAGGTAAAAAGCATTAGCTTATTTTAAATAGACTTGAATTCATTGGTTAACCTTTCAGTTTCAGACTTGACAGAAACTCTACTCTTTCACAATCAGTAGTTCTGGGATTTTGCTTCTATTTCATAATGAAATGTTCTTAAAATAGATCAAATCATTCAAAAAAATAATAACCTAAAAGCGAATTTTAAAAACCTACCACACTCAATTGCATGGCCTATATTTGCTTTTTATTCTTTGGCCATGAACAACAGAATCCTTTTAATATTGGAAGTGTTTCCTTCTATTTTCATCTGGTTTCATGGACAATTAACTGTAAAAGATAATAATAATGTTGCCCATGAGGATTTTTATTATACTTCATTCCTTCACATGATAATGATAGTTAATCTGTCATGTTTCTTGATCCATACATCAGCAAAACTCTAAGATCTCATGCCTATAATGAAATTGTTACATAGTTTAAGTTTTAATACATTTCGAGAATGTAATACAAAAGAGGTACTGCTTCTCTAGGGAGTAAAGTTTAAGGCATGTAATCTATCTCTGTAAAAATACAGGTTTCCTATTAGAAGACAAGTCATTCATTTAATTCACTTGAGTAGGATAGCGCTTAAAAAAAATCATCTGGTTACATTTAAAGTTCAGGAAAACAATATCATGTACAAAAAGATTCTTTGGCTTTCAGCCTAGAGGATTCTCATATGATTATCAATTGGATAGAGTTTCATCCAGTTTAAGCTCATAGTTTTCAAGAAGGGAGATGCTGGGAGAATTTCAAAGTGGCTCACATGGATCACAACTCCCAAATCAAAAACAAAGAACCAAAACCAACCAACAAACAAAAAACCTAAGCCTAAGTACATAATGATTTTGGCAATGGTAAGTGAGTGGACTAATTTTATGTTCATTACTTTTCCCATCCCTTACATTTTTGCTCTCCTACCAAAGAGATAAGAAATCACATATAAGTGGCTCATATATTTATTTATTTTATTAAATGCTTCTGTGAAGGTACATATTGAAGCTGAAAGAAATATGCTTGGTCATGTTCAGAATAAAAAAACAAAACTTTTGCAGTCCCTGGCTAAGCTATGATTGGGCCAGCCTCTTCTGGGATAATTAGTAATGCTACCAATATTACCTTTCGTGAAAATCAGTCTATGTATCATTTTTGTTTATTGGAAGAAAGGCTGATAGTGACTAACAGTAATATCTGTAGATGGAAGAAGGATAACATTTTTTTTTCTTTACTTTTTGTTTATTCACTTACTGTCTTTTAGGGAGATAGAGAGGGTGGGCAGGGGAGAAGACAAGAGGGACAGTAAGTGGGGAGGAGGAAAGAGACAGCAAGGGAGAGAAAGAGAAAGGGAGAGACTGATGTGTTTTTCCACTTCTCTATGTATCATTGGTTACTTCTTGTGCTGCTTTGACCTGATAGAACCTGCAACCTTACCATGTCAGAACAACACTCTAACCAACTGAGCTACAGACCAAGACACTTACTGTCTTGAATTTATCTTTTCCTTTCCACTGAAGGGTAAAAAATGCACCACCACCCCCAATAAAGACAATATGAAGAAATTTGGATAACATAAGTAATATTCTTCAATCTACAATATGTCTCTCACAAGTACCAATTTGTTTTTCCAAATAATTACATCAGTACATTTTTAAAGTTAAAAAAAATATATGAAACTCTTCTAAGAATTCAGGCATCAGGTTTATGCCATCCTCTATATAAGCTGGCAAACAAAGTGTATTAAAATTTTCTGGCAGACATCAGTAAATGGTTTCTGATGATAAGTGCAGTTATCGCCATTGTCTTTCACAGGTAAAGAAATCATTCTAATATCAAAAAGTATATAAAAATGTTAATCAGTAAAAAATTGTATTTGCATAATGCAATCATGGTAAACCACCTTCAAATCAAAGATGCTCAGGAATGTGGTATCATTTGCTACTGCCAGAGTAACAAAATGCTCCCTAGTTCCTCTTGACAATCACCAAAAAAGTTTCTATCTCTTAGGAACTAATCAACATGCAATATATATTCAAATGCTTCTCAGACCTTTCAAAGTGCTTGACGTAAATTGGATACACAATAATTGCAGATGTTAAATGAAAAGGTCACTATATATAACTGAGTTCCATTATATACAGATTATGTAGATTTATGGTCTTCATTAGCAAAAGTATGTTCCAATCTATATTTTGCATTAGACACAGTTAAAACAATAAGTCATTTTAATATTTTCCATTATGATATCTACATGCCTTATTTCAATCTACTGAACAGGCCTCAATCTCTTTGGAACACAGTAGACATAAAGAAAAATCATATTTAGTACCCCCTCCTCCAAAAGAAAAGGATGTGTCTCTTAAAATCAGCAGATACAACTGAATCAAAACATAAAAATAGTCATACTATAGGCTGCTGTTTTCCTGACATTGCTATATTTTATCAAATAAAAAATACATCAATATGAACAACTTGATGAAAATAATGATATATTAGATTCCATCTGTACAAACATGCTGAAATATTATCAACAACGTCCTAGTCTATATAACTCTATTATTCAGATGCATTTAATGAAAAGTACTACTTTAATTATCAAAACTAGTGAACCAAATCACACCAGCCATTTTTCCTAATTCTCTCAAAACTGACAATAATGAATAGCAAGACCCTTAAATAAGATACCATGTAATGTGAATTTTAACATTAAACAAATACTTGTCAATAAATAGGGGGCGTGGGTGGAGGAAGACAAAATACTAACCCTCCAGGAAAAAAAAATCAGAGATTTCCCTTTTCTCAAAGTTCTAAAAATGATCACTCTAACCACTAATTTAGTTTAAATATCACTGATGCTTTCAAAGCCACATTTTAAATTTTCCCCCCACAAAACCCTTAAAATATTCCATTTTCCTTTAACGTCATGCAAATCACAATAAGCCTCCCTTTAAAGCAAACATCTTTCTCTATACCAAATAGCTATTTCATTTAATCATTTTAAGACCATGAGCTACTAAGAATCCACCTAACCACTAGATTAGCAATTTTCACCTGGTGTGCCACAAGAATTTTTAAGATATGCAATACCTGACTTTTTAGTCAGGGGCACAGACCACTTTTCTGTTAGATTGTCAAATTTAAAAAATGACAATAGCCAACACAACAATAGCTGCCTATGTTAATTAAAATTATACCTATATAAAATAAATTTTGGTGTGCAGAATTTTAGTAATTACTAGTTCGTGTGCCATGTGATGAAAGGTTGAAAATCACTGCACTTCATGAACTGATCATCATTGATTCAGAACACCTAAAACTAAATGAGACAATGGCTCCAAATTTCTGAAACATTTTACAGAATTTCACTTTCAATGATTGTTCCCGGTTCATCAGTAAAGACACTTAAAAGTTTTAAAGTAGTGAAGCTGTCTGCTTCTGTACAGAGGGAACCTTATGGTACTTGCTTGAATGACAGCAACCAAAAGCTACTCTGACAACAATGACCTGGCATTTGGCTGACTAAATTTTGCCACTTGGGTGACTTTTCAGCTTGCTCTTGTCCAATGAGGTGCTGTTTTCAGGCACTCAATTAAAAAATATATATATTATGCATTTTTAAAAAATCTGGTGAGGACTTTGGCACAAAAAGATCACTTTAAAGAAAAAACTTCAAAACACAAACAAAATTTGAAAATTTAAAATATATTCATAACCTTTAAAATTCAGATATATCAATAATTTAACAGGGCATCTTATCTTTTTAAGGTGTATATACTTATAGTTATAATTAATATTGTGCTTGTTATTCTGTGATCTCTTTTTTTTTCACCTTATTTCAAATATCCTTCCTAAGAGTCAATAAATACTAAATAGAACTGTTTAAAAAACTGTATGTATCATATTTTAGTTATTATTTTCTGTATTTTTTATGTGTTTTAATTCTCACCCAAGGACATACTTACTGATTTTAGAGAGAGGGGAAGGAAGAGGGAGAGGGAGAAGCATTGATTGGGTGCCTCCCATAAGCGCCCTACCTGAGGACCAAACCTGCAACCTAGGCATGTGCCCTGACCGGGAATCAAATCCACAACCTTTTGGTTTACAGGGCAAGACTCCAACCAAGTGCACACACCTGCCAGGGCTCAAATTTCACTTTTTAAACCCAACATCAGAACACTTATTAGTGGTCAATTCATTCACTAATGGGGAAATACTGAAATTTTCAAGCATAGCTGAATTTTCAACCAGGTAGATTTTACAATCAATTTTATACCATGATTAATCACTTTGATTTCCCACGTACAATGAGAGGAAAGTCATAGTATTCCTTTCTAGGAACTAAAAGGTAACTTTTTACCAACTGTCACTCTTCTAAATGATTCTGCTGTTCAGGAGATAAGTATTTGTCCCTCTCCTTCATAATCCTCAAAGGAAAAGATAACCACCATGAAATATTTTACTGCTTTCAAAATTAAAACAATATAAAATAAACTAGTTCCTCAATTATATTAATGTTACCTAGTTTTTCAGAACAAAATTCATTGGAAATATTGAGAATACAAACAATACACCAAAATGTCAAACTTACTAGCAGGTCTGCTCTGAGTCACACTGTACTCAGAAAAGCCCATTTTCCTAACTTAATCCAACTTGAATTTGTGATAGTGTTCTTTGGTTTGCTTATCTTTTAATGGGACAATTTATATAAAAATCAGATATGCCTCACTTCTGTGAAGAGCAGACTAAGGTGACAGAACTAAATTAGGCAGGATTTTAAGTGAGTGTGAAATGAAACTTTTGATGAACCATCAGACATAGAAAGGGGTCATTGAGGAAAAACTGGGAAACACTGTGTGTGGAGATTTTTTTTTTTTTTTTTAATGCCTAGAGTCTCCTCATCCTTGTGGGATGACTTCCATAGAAGGAGCTTGTCAATAGCTGAATGGACTTTGAAAATACTTAAGTGTTTTTCCAAGCCTATAATGGTGACACAGAGGATCTTCAAAAGACCTAAGAAAACAACTTTCCCCTGGCTGGTAGCACAGTGGATAAGGCGCCTGCCTGCGAACCCGAAGGTCACAGGTTCAATTCCCCAGCCAGGGCACATAACCAGGTTGCAAACCAGGTCTCCAGTCAGGCTGTGGCTGGAGGCAGGTGAAACGGAACCATACATTGGTGTCTCTCTCCCTCTCTGCCTCTCTCCCTTCCCATCTTTCTAAAAAAAAAAAAAAGAAAGAAAGAAAGAAAGAAAGAAAGAAAGAAAAGAAAGCAACTTTCTCAGTAACTAGAAGTAGAATGCAGTTCCAAAGTACCAAAACTCTGCAGTGCTGGCTTTGTGACCTTGACTCAAGAGTTACTGGGATGTACCAGGAAACCACAATTTTTGGCAGATGCAGCTTTTTATGTGCAACGTTTACTAGATGTGAAGTTCAAATAATTTATGCTGTGAGATAGAAGCAAACACAAATTTGCTGTATAATTTAGCATATCAATTCATTCTGTGATCCAGCAGGTAGTAGGCCTGCTTCCATGTTTAGGCAGAGACTACAGAGTATGAATTTTGAGCAAAGGAAACGTCTTAAGCCCTAAACCTACCCTCAGTTAAAACCAATCCCATATGCTTGTTAAACCTGAAATTCCACCAAGAAAGCTTTCTTTCTTTAGATTAAGAATTCTATCCCTATTAAAATTGAAATGCCCTTGGGAGACATAAACAATTATTAGTTATTTATACTTCAGAGTAAATGAATTTCAAATCCTGTCTTGACAGCTGGTTTTGATAAGACTACATGAAGCTTGGTTACTTGGATTGTAAGAGAGTAGAAAAAGCTTTTTCCACAGATAAAACTAAATACATGATTAACTATTAACCACTATTATTTATCTATTCATTCAAAAATATTTATGACCACCCCAATTATTTTTCAGTCACTGTGCTAAGCATTGGGGATACAAGTTGAAAAAACCAGTTAGTGGCCTTAAGAAATGTAGGGTCAGTGGAAAACTGTCAAGTCCACAGTGACTGCAGAAGAGAGGAGAGGTGTTGGTGGAGGTGTGGTGTGCCAGGAGCAAACTGAGCTCAGAGAAATGGATGTGCAAATCTGCCTGTCAGAGAGGAGATAGGGAAGTTTTCTAAGAGGAGGTAAAGTTTGACCCATGACTTGAAGGAAAACCAGGGATTTGTAGGTAACCTGAGGATAGGAAGATAGTACCTGATTTTACCTGAAAACATTGAAGGGCAAGGTGTTAGTAAAATAGCACATCTGAAGTGAAGCTTTCTGGAGTGAAGTGTGTGGGGAGTGACAGGCAGAGTTTCACTCAGGTCAAGCTGCCTTAACAAAATATCATTGATTGAGGGGCTTACACAAAAGACATTTATTTTCTCACAGTTCTAGAAGCTGCGAACTCCAAAGTCAGGGTACCAGCAGGGCACATTTCTGGTGAGACCTGCCTGTAGGTAGGCTACCATCTCGCTGGCTGTGTCCTCAATAGGTCTGTGTGTGTGTGTGTGTGTGTGTATTGAAGTGGTGGGGAGAGTACCCTGGCTGGTGTGGCTCAGTGGATTGAGTGATTGCCTATAAACCAAAGGGTCACCTGTTTGATTCCCAGTCAAGGCACATGCCTGGGTTATGGGCCAGTTCCCCAGCTGGGGACACGTGAGAGGCAACCACATGTCTTAAATGTTCCTCTCCCTTTCTCCTTCCATTCCCCTTCTATTCCCCTCTATTTAAACATAAATAAATAAATAAAGTCTTTTTTAAAAACAAAGAACTGCTAATCCTATCACCCAATGGTATCAGAGCCCCACCTTCCTTAGGGTTTCATTTAACCCTAATTATTTTTTTATAAGGCTTTAACAAGTTAGGACTTGAGCACAAATTCAGTCCACAGCAGGCAATCAGGGGAACTGGAGGGTGCTCAGGAAACAAATCAAAAGAGGCCTTCTAAGTCGATGAAGCGGAATGGCCTTTATCTTTAAAGCTCACCCTAGGATTCCACAGAGGAACTGTAGGTCAGGAATGGCACTTTGGCTCTTAGTTTAGAAAGCTCACTATGGCAGCAAATGGGAGAATGATGCACAGGAAAACAAGGAAGACAGTGAGAAGCAGTGTGGGCCAGAGGGAGGGGGTCAGGGGAATGGAAATAGAGCTGAGAGAGGTTCAGGAGTTAAGCCCAGTTTGCCTGACTGTGTCTGTGTGGAGAACAGAAATGAGAATGACCCAGCCCTCTGGCTTACGCATCTAGTAGATGGCAATGACCTTTCCTGAAAGAAATAACTCAGAAGGAAATCCAAATTTGTTTGCTAGGGAATGGGGAAAAGGAATTTAAAAACTTCTCTGTTTTTAAAGAATTGAGTATAAGCTTTACATGAGGACTCTGTCCATATGAAATTGTTTACTTGTTAGCAGAGTGCGTGGGCCCTCCCTGCGCCAGGAGTGGGGAGAGGCAGAGAGGTGGCCGGGGCTGAGCAGAGTTGAGTGCACATGGATCCTCCCTGGTTTACTATTTGCCTTTGAGTTCCAAGGGCTATTAAAACTCTTTGTATTGAACAAAAAAGGTCTGGTATTTCAAGAATAGCTAAATAAATGCTGGTTCATCTACATATTGAAGCACTACAGAGGCATGAAATTCTTGTGTCCCCAGGACATTTAATGACATCAACAAACAGTAAGAGATAAAACAAAATACAAAACTATAAAGTAATTAAAATAGACTTTTTATAGAAATGCCAAAAATTGTTACCTCCCAATAGTAGTTACAAATATACAATTTTTCATTATGCTTTCCCATATTTTCCAAAACTCTCTATAAAGAACACATATTGTTTTATAGTAAAAAATAATAAAACTTATTTTTAAACTTGTGTATGTTTTCAGGCAAAGTTAATATCCCAAAAGAAGGCTCTATCTCCTCAACCACCAGCAGAATACAGAAATGAACTATACTCTACCAATCAGGAGAAATTAGGGTATGCCAAGTAACAAATTAAAAAATTGTAGTGAGCTCTGGCTGGTGGTGGCTCACTGCATTAAGCACCAGCCTGTGAACAAAAGGTTGCTGGTTCAATTCCCATTCAGGGCACATGCCAGGGTTGTGGGCCTCATTCTCAGCTGGAGGTACATGAAAGGCAACCATACATTGATGTTTCTCTCCCTTTCTTCCTCCTTCTCTTCCTCTCTCTCTAAAAATAGTAAAATCTTTAAAGAATAATAAAGTTTGCATGCCATTTGAATTTAAAAAATAATTGTAGTGACTTATTTTTTTAGAAGATTAACTCTTTATTCATACTATATGTCTACTATGGACTGGCTAAGGGTTCTGACCCACATTCCTCTAGTTGGGACCCATTCTGAGGAGCAGGGCCACTTCCCAGGGCGGAGGTCAAAGGCTTTGGAAGGTCTCAAACAGAAACTAAATGATTCAGTCCAGAAACGTATGCCAATTTCCACAGTACTTACTAACCAGAACTACCATGGGATCAGGAGGTAAATCCACCGAGTACCTGAAATATATCCAGCAAACAAAGCTAACAATACAAATTCATGAGTGATGTTTAAACCACAAATCATGACCCACCAGCTGATTGTAAAATCAAATTAGTGGGTCATGACCAGTGTTTTTCAATAGAATGGAATGGAAGGGAAAATGTCAGAACATGATGCAGAAAAGGTAGATATTGATCAAGACAATATTTAATATACATCTGTCAAGTAAATACAGAGGTGTCACAATGTGAACTATCTTTCTGTGGGCTCTGAAAAAAAATTGAAAGCCATTGTCCTATGACAGCCCCAACTCAGCCAGAGCTACAGACACAATTTTCACACTGGCTCTTCTAATCCAATGTTCTATGACTACCATGTAAGATTCAGGAAGACATGGTCTTCCTCTGTGGTGTAACTGAAAGAACTCTATCAATATAATGCTCTCTTAATAATAAATCAATTAAGAAATATTATGAAGTAATATTTTTAGTTTTAGCATCTTGCAAGTACTAATTTCATTTTTTATTTCTCCTAAAATACAAATTTTTAAACATCAAAAGCTTTTCCTCAGTTCTACAAAGCTTCACTTTATTGGTTGGTTAGGAATATATACAACTTATATATTAATTTTTAAAAATATTTTATTTATCATTTTTAGAGAGAGAGGAAGGGAGAGAGGGAAAGAGACATCAATGTATGATTGCCTTTTACCTGCCTCCAGCTACAGACCTGGCTGGAGACCTGGCTTGCAACCTGGTTATGTGCCCTGGCTAGGAATCGAACCAGCAACCTTTGGATTCGCAGGCTGGTGCCTTATCCACTGTGCCACCAACCAGGGCCTAATTTTAAAATTACATCCTTGACCAAGATAAATGGTACTTTTTTATTTTACTTTTTATTCCTGTTAACATAAAACACTGCCATGCATAATTTTTATCTTGCTTACTTAATGCTTTGATGTTTAAGGAAAGATTGCGTATTTCAAAACCACAAAATACCTATCATATCAAACTCCTCAACATAGACTTAATATTCCCAGTTTTCTCCTTTTTATCTTCAACTAAGAAAATACAAATATGAAATATGTACATGCTATATTTTTATGGGAAAAGTACAATATTAATTTAGTTTCCAATTTTTAGTGAATTCATCTTATTTCTATCATCTGTGTGAAATGTTTAAGTGCTTACTAAAGTGTAAGAGTTGTAACCAATTTCAGTGTTCTCTAGCCTTACCCCAAATACATGCCATGTTTTTTCCCCGCCTATGCTTGAGTGCACTGCCAGTTCAAAAGCCAGCCTTTTGTTCCTACTGGGAAAATGCTAGCTACACATCCAAGAAAAACAAAATGCCTCATGTGGTGCAATCTTCTTTTGCCTCCCAGGATGGCTGCACAGCCACATACCAGGTACGCCAGAGTGGTTTCCTGAGGAAAAAGAGTCATTGTGAACTAATACACCTTACCATCCTGGCATTCAAGGAAACCAAATGAAACATGACTAACTGTTAAAAAGAATGGAAAATTAAAAAACCATCCTCAAAAGTAAACTAGTGTGCAATTTTCTACCATCTAAAAAAAAGCTCTGGTATGGAAAAATGAATATCCTGCATTTGTTAATTAAGTAAGCATTATATTCAGTTCAGGAACAATAACTTGTTTAAAAGTGATGAGTCACAATATTCAGTTCCTTCCTGGACTTATTCAGCTAAGTGCAGGGCAAAGAGGATTGTCCCAGCAGTTGGACCATCCCTGTCCCGGACCCAGCAAGACCACTACTAGGACAATACAGAAATCTGCACCAAGGAAACAAGGCTGGCTGGACTTCTGTATCTCCTCTATAAAACCAGGGGGTGAGGAGAAGAGTAAGTTGGAGGATCTCTTCCATTTCAAATTGGCTACAGTTCTATTCTCATAAATAATTTACCTAATTATTTCATTAAATATACATTTAATAATTAGCCTCATAAAACAAACAAAAAAGGGCATTGTTTTTCATTATTCCAAACTATGTCTACTAGATCTAATACATTATGAATTTTCTATAAATTAAATTGTATAATTAAAATTATGCTATTAACATTTCTACTGCATTCAAGGAGTTCCAAAGACATGCACAATACTGTTCTGATACTTTTCATGTTAGTATCACTAAACTATCAGACCAAAAAAATCATTCCTTGAAAATGTTCCTCCTTTTAAATAAATGACAAGCACTACACAAATTCAACTGAATGCTTGCAGTATAATTCTGAATCTAAAATGGAGGAGTTTCTTAAACTATTTCTATTGTTCTCCTCAACACACGCAAAGTTAGCAAATAAATACCACAGTCAAGTTTTGATTATCTGTCAACTGGGACGGCAAGACAGAACTTGTACAGATATTTTTAAATCATGGAGAGGGGTGGGGGGAAATGCACAGTTGGGCATTGGTATGTTTTATTCTTACACTTTAATAAAATTATGCCTAGCATTCTGAAAACTGATTAACACTGAACTTCAAACTGAGTACATAATAAAACTTTCCAAGGAAAAATCAACCCAAAAGAACTAGAAACATTTTGGTTTGTATATGTTTAGTTCACACCTTGGCAAATGAGAACAGTGTGCAATGTTTAAAAAATATTTTAAAAGTGAGACTAGTGTGATAATTATAGGGGGTGGTGGCATTGTTATGAAATATTTATAAATTTTTTTTCAGAAAGGGATTCTAAAAAAGGATCACGATACACAAACTTAAGACAGTGTTAACATCTGCAACGTAAAAACTCACGAGGTGGGAAACTCAATGCTTCGCTGCTCACTCCAGTGTGTTGGTCACATTCCCTTACACAGATTTTCAGATTCAATGGGTCTAAAATAGAAACAGCTGCACTGGATGCACTTCATTCCTGCTGGAAAACTGACATTTCTCTAGGAAGTGCCAAGTACAGTCTCAGAATTAACATGTCAGATTTCATCCAAAAGAAGAGGCTCTTATTTTTTTACATCATTCAATTGTGTTCAGAAGAAATTGGGAACAAGATCCCTAAAGCTACAGCACCCAAGGCCCCGAGGATCAACTATGATGGTCTACATACAACTTGGTCCATAAACACTCACTTCATAGAGGAAATAATAAAGCCGGCACCAAAATCCCTTTTGTTCCTTCCTACAATTACAGGTACATTACGAACATTGTCATATTAGCACTGAATGTGATCCCTTCACAACTTCATGGCCCACATAGCTGGGAGGCTAGGTCAACAATATTACTCAAAGATGGGAGAAAAAGGATGCTCCAAAACGAATAGAAAAGAAAAAATATCCTAACAGAGGAAGATGCTCCCAGGGCTGCCAGGAAGCAATCTGCGCAAATGAGAAAGAACCGTGGCTTCCTGGACATTATGCAGCTCTTTGCCATCTGCATTAGTGGGAAGCCATGAGCATGGGCTCTCAGACTGGTTTGGCAAAGCACATCTTGGGTAGGTTCCCCACTAGCAAAACTCAAAAGGAACAGGAAGCAGCCATGTCCAGAAGATAAGACACTAACTAGTACATTGTCCAACTACACAATCATTTAGGAGCCAGCTGCAGTACACAGGGAAAAAAATCCATATAATAGTGAACATGAAGAAAACCAGCATCGTGGAGGAGGACCACAAACTCAACAAGTATAGAAACACACACCCATAGAAACAAAGTTAGCAACAATAAAAAGACAACTAACAAACATAATTAATATATTCAGAAATATATGTGAAAACAGTTGAAGAAAAAAGTAGCTAGATGAAAAATCAAGTTGAATAATTGTACCAGAGTACAACAGGGAAAAGAAAACAGACTTTCCAAAATACTTAAAAAACTTTTTTCAGAAGGAAATAAAAGAGACATATGAACAAATAATGAAAAGCTTACAGAGCTAAGAAAAGATTTGAATCTTCATATTGAAAGGGTCTCATAAATACCAAATTGATTGCTATAGGGGAAAAAGACCTCCTTTATACACGTATTGGTAAGTAATCATAACTCAAAGGCTGAAGCTAAAAATCCTAAAAGTTTCTGTGGGGGATAGGTGGAGCATGAGGAGAATACCTGAAAAAGAAAGTTAGAGATTACCCAGAAGTATGCCTTAAAAAGACGATGGATCAAAATCCTCAAAGTTCTATAGAAAAATATGGACCCAGCCAAAAAAACATTCATTTATGTATTTTATCATTTAAACATTAAAGAACTCAAATGTTTACTTTCTATTTACTCTCCCCCTAAAATAACAAGAAGATAAAGAAAATTTAGCTAGTTGTGAAGTGGAAAATCACTTTTAAATGAACCAAATTTGCCACCCTCCCCCAACCATTTATCCAAAATCAACTTCTAAAATTGTTACCTAAGAAAGGTTAATAACATTCTAACAGTAAAATACAAGCTCTCAAACTGGGAGCTGGGTGGAGGGTGGCAGATGGTGGACAGTAAAAGTGATACAAATCATGAAAATAGAATAAGTAAATTACCTCAAATATTGATCAATAGAGACCAACTGTTAGAAAATATTAAGTTCTGCCCTGGCTGGTGGCACAGTGGATAAGGCACCAGCCTGTGAACTCAAAGGTCGCTGGTTTGATTCCCCAGTCAGGGCACATAACCAGGTTGCAAACCAGCTCTCCAGCCAGGTCCGTGGCTAGAGGCAGGAGAAAGGCAACCATACATTGTTGTTTCTCCCCCTTTCTTCCTCCCTCCCTACCTTTCACTCTAAAAATAATGAAATAAAAAAATCTTAAAAAAAAAAAAAAGCAAGTATCAAGTTCTAATTGATATACAGAAATATAATGGTAACCATCATTATATACATAGAAATATAATTTCCAGAGATAACCAATAGAGAAGAAAATAAAGCAAACTTAATTCCAAACAACCAAAAAAAAAAAAACTAATAACAATTATAATAAAGAATAGGAAAGCATGACATAAGCAA
>PVIW01000454.1:0-16997 GCA_004026585.1 Noctilio leporinus | reverse complement strand
TGGAACCTAATTCATGCTTAGTCTTGTAAAAGTTCAAAATGATTGGTAACAGGCAGGACATAACTTCTTGTATTTGAAATGGAAATCAAAACTACAATGAGTACCATTTCACACCTGAGAGAATGGCTATTATCAACAAGACAAGTAATGAGGAACCCTCATTCACTGCTGCTGGAAATGCAAACTGATACAGCCACTACAGAAAAGTCTGGCAGTTCCTCAAAAACTTAAGAATAGTTACCATATGACCCAGCAACCCTTCTTCTAGGTATCTACACAAAAAAATGGGTAGCAGTTATTCATAAAGATATATATACCCTTACGCTTATTGCAGCATTATTCCTGGTGGCCAAGACATGGAAACAGCCGGTATCCTTTGATAGATGGTTGAATAAAGGTGTGCTACATAAATACCACTCAGCCATGTTGAGACAACATGGAAGGATCTTGAGAATATCATGCTAAGTGAAATACTGTATGTCAAATGGAAAAAGTCAAGAACCATATGATTTCACTCATATGTGGTATATAAAACTGAAACAACAACAAAGAAAAACAAAAACTTGTAGACACGGACAACAGTATAGAGGTCATTAGAGGGAAGGGAGTTGGGGGAGATAGTGAAAAATAAAGGGAGTCAAATATATGGTGACAGACTTGACTTTGGCTAGTAAATACACAATTTAATATACAAATGATGCATTATAGAATTTTACCCTTGAAACCTATACAATTTTATTAACCAACATTACCCCAATAAATTTAATTTAAAAATACGATGTAAGATTAGTCATAAAAAGGCACTGGATAAAAATCTAATATTCAATTTATCACTAAAATCAAAGGAAAATAAAAACTAATTTCAAAGTATGAAATCATTTGACATCGTTTTTGAAATTAATAACATAAATATTTTTTCAACAGAACCATTTGGTCCCAAGAGGATCATCCACACCCATTCCAATCAAATAATGTGAAATAAATTGCTTTTCATATATGTTGTATGAAGCATTTTGAAATTACTGCAATTAAGGAGGGAAAAGATTCTTAAATGACGTCACCTACATTTTGTTCTTGTGTGTTTTGCTATGTCTTATATTTATGTCTTAAACACATCTTGATGTAACTGATTAAGGTTTCATTTTATCTTCTCTCTCAAGAATCTAAAAAACAGATTCCTGAGATAGTACTTCTCAGATGGTTCTCTTGGAGGTCACAGCATGCCATTTTAGATACTCTCTTACCATATGAATTTTCTTTTATAAGCAATGATAAGGAGAGCTAGAGTTTAGACTATTTAAATGTGAATGTTACTAGATTATAAATACCACATGGTGAAAATGGTGAAATCCTTCACCATAGACAGTGAGTAGATAAAAGCAAGGTTGTTAATTTGAAGCTAAGCTACTTTAAAACTTTTATTCTAGAAAATTCTTTATAAAATATGCAATAAAATTATGAGGACAAATTGAGGATGTCCATATGTTCACACTTAAGTAAAAAGCAAAAACTTTAAATGCTAAGGGTGAGAATGACATGAAAATAAACATAAAATTTGACCATGTTATCAATATTACTGTATTCATTTTAAGGTGTTTGGGAATTAGACTTATGTTTTCAGTTTGTGCATAGTATGTACATATTTCAAGTTAACAAATATTTAACTTACTAGGCTAGGCACTATAGAAGCATTATTTCATTTATCTTAGGCAACAATATCAGAATTATGAAATATGTATTGTACTATTACAGTCCCCATTTTACAGATGAGGAAATCAAGGCTTGGAAAATTTATGCCACCACCTGAGACGGTGGAGAAGCAGAAGAGCAGGTGTTGATCATGGGGCTTGAGGCTCAAGACCAAGGCACCTGTTTCTAACCACCATCCACCTTTCCCCCAGTTTTGTCAACACAAGCTTAGTAAGTTCCTTACACGTTTACATACCTCACTCATAAATAAACTGGCACCAACAGCAGCTTGGAAATTAAACATTCTCTGGACAGAAAGTTGTGGGACAGTTAGCACTGTGATCGCCACAGCACGCATGTGCTAGGAATGCAGTCTCGCATTCTAGCTTTTCTTATCCAATGCTAGATTTTCTAATCCATTTAAGCTTATTTGCAAAGTCATTTTATTTCTGCACTAATGACTTAAAAAGAACTGGAATTTTTTTAGCCAAAAATTTTGAACTCTCAGATCTCTATTATAAGAAAAAAAAAAAGAGCCACTTAAGACATTCCAGAGATATGTAATGCTGAATTCCCTTTCTAGAGAACTGGCACAAATCCCTTAAACCTCCAACTGCTTTTTAAAAAGGGAATACTGCATATAGTCCTATAATGTGCACCGAAGACAGGGCTGATCTAGGATCATATCATCAGGGCCCAAGGTCATGTTACAGCTAGAAGACACTCGTGTGTGTTTCTTCTTTGGCTTCATTTCAACACTGAAGAAAAAAGAAGATTCCTAATCTCTCTCCTAAAGCAGCTATGTTAATTCCACTATTAAAAATTGCTCAACATGATGTTTAAGCTTCTGTCCTTTATAGAATCCTCCAAAGTCTACAGTATACCACAGATTTTCCAAAAATAGCCTGTTTCCTCCGCCCTCTGCAGGGGCATTTGCAGGTGTTTGCTTTTACCTTAACTGAGATCCAACCCAAGTTCTCAAAAGTGAGCAAGCTCTAGCATCACCTGGAGGGCTCAGCAAAACAGAGAGCAGGCTCTAGACCCAGTTTCAACCCACCCTAGATTTTGCATTTCTATAAATTCCCAGGTGATGCTGATACTGCAGGCCAGACACCACACTTTGAGAATCAGGGCCAATTCCCTGGCTCCCAAACTACTGCCCATAGTAATCACCTGAGAACAGTTTTTTAACTGTAAAAGTCCAAACACCCATTCCCAAAGACTCTGATTTCATTGGTCTGGTTGCTACTCAAACCAATTTTTTTTAAACGCTTCCGAGTGAGCCTACCACGCAGCAAGCCTAAAGAACCACTGGTCCACCTCAGACCCCAGCCCTACACGCCCAGCTTCCCGCTCCCAGACGCACCACGTGTGGATGCCACGCACCCTTCCAAGGGGACAGAGGAAGATAAGCTTGCGGGAAGTAAATCCGTGAATGCTATTATTCTCCTAGGCCCACCACTGTGAGGCAGAAATCAGCGTCTAGAGAACCCGTTTAGATTCATTAACACCCAAGTAACTTTGCAAGACAAACCCTGGCATCCCAGCCTCCAGCCCCGACGCGCGGAGCCCAGCTCCTGGTGCATCAAGCATTCAGCGCGGGGAGAAAACTGCCTTCTCAAACGCCAAACTGCAGCCCTGCAGGGCCAGCCCTGAAGCCCCCAATTTATCCTTCTGGCTGGGAGAGGGGAGAAATAGGTGTCACCTTACCTGGTACGGCGTCCAGGGTCGGGGTTTCCGGCGCAGCCAGCTGCGTTCCCCACCAGCACTACAGGGCGTCCCGGGCGGTGACCAGCCCCAACCCCGACCGAAGCTGGGCTGAAGCGCACGCTCCCCTCGGCCCTGAGCCTGTCCCCCTGCGGCGGCCGGAGCAGAGCGCCGCGGCTCGGGAGCTCGCTCTCAGCCCTCTGGAGGCGGAGCCCGGGAGACAAGGTTGGAGCTCCCACCCGCCCCCTTTCCGGGGCGAAGGCCAGAGGGTGGGTTTTGGATCTGGAATTCGAAGTGCCAGCTGCTAGTGGAACCCTGATACAAATACACTCACTTCATATCCTACTGGGGCCAGAGCACCCGTGGGAGGAGGCAGAATGAGTGGCTACCAGGAAGCAAGAAAGATAAGGGCAACTCAGGTTGAAAGGACAAGCACAAGACCCTGGGCGCATCACCCCCAATCGCCAAAGGAGGACCCCCCCCCCACCTTGGTCTGTGAGAAGAGCAGCTTAGGTGCCTGGTCCGTCACCCTAATCAACCATCAACAAACTGATGAACCTCCCTGTGATCTAAGATCATAGCGGCGGGATATCTGAGAAGAGTTCACTTTTAGACACTCAGATATGCAGTTTTACCTTTGAGGATTTAGGAGATGCAAGAAAGTCTCGCCTTATGACAATAAACTCATGCTCTGTGCTCTGCCCCTTTTTGTCTATTCTTCACAGAGCAGCCAGAAGGTACTTTACCATTCATGTGCTTAAGATTCCCTTGTTTTCTGGCCCCACCTGGGACTCTCACCTTTCACTCCCCCATCTTCCCACTCTGCCTCCCGACAGTCTGGCCTGCTGGCCCTCCCTTACACACAGTGTCTTCTCTCCTCCTACTTGCTGTTTCTCTGCTTCCAAAGCTCCGTTCCAGAACCTTATCCTGATTGCTTGCTTTGCTTCAGTCAAGCTTCAAATGTCACGTCCATGGAGTCCTTCCTGAACAACCCATCCAAATGGAAACCCCCACCAACATGCCCATTCTCTAACCCCATTTTTTTGAAATTTTGTTTGTTGCTCTTTTCTTTTGCTTCTATCTCAAGATAAGCCCTATGAGGACAAAGAATTGGCCTTACACCCAGCTTTATCTTTTGCATCTAAAGCAATAGCTGAAACATAGTAGTTAATAAAAATCAATGGAATGAATATATAAAGTAATATCTCCACAAGAGAGAATCTTGACAAAGAATGCCTTCCCTCAATATCTCAATCCTACTGAATTCAAGCTTGGATATAAATATACTGCAACGATAATCACGTGCTGCACTTCATTCATTCATTCATATGAGTCCAGCTCTTCTAGCAAGGTCTACATTTCCTCATAGCCCATTGTTAGGAAATAAGATTCTTTATGGGTTATATCAATGAAAATATAAAAATTAATTTTTAATGTGAAGACATAGGTTCCAAATAATACTTTTAATTAATGAAGAGAATACATTCCAAATTCTCTAAGAATGGCCTCTTCTACTTAGCAGAGGAAGCTGAAGGCTGCCCAAACAAAATCCATAACCAATTGTTTCTGCTTTGCATCTATTAAAATAGAAAAGGGGCCCCCCACTTTTTCTCTGCATCCCATATCTGTCTCCTTAGAAACCACCCCATTCATGGTTCCATCATCTCATATCATTAAACTAATAGTTTATTTGAACTTACTGCAGCCTCTCCTATCCCAACCCATTACATACTGGTCTCCTTTATACTTCCTGAAACTGCTCCAGCCAAGTTTGCTAACAAGCTTGCATATTCAATGGGCTAGTAGTACTTGATCAGATTCTGTTTCAGAAGTGTGGTGACTGGGACCTAGGGATCTGTAGTTTGCAGAAACTCCCCCCAGGGTTACTAAAGCACACACTTTTTGTTAAGACCGTTGCAAAGGCTACCTGTTAGTTCTTTCCTCTCTGAATCTGTTTTCAAACTACTTGGTCCATACCCTAGACATCTTGAAATATTCTCTTACCCTGTCCTTATAAACTTTTCACCTACCTATCTTCTCTGCCACAGGCTCCGCTTCTTCTGTCTCTAGATACTCAACCCAACATTTCTGTTCTGGTGAACTCTCCTTAAGGAATGCTATCCATTTCCACAGCTTCATTAATAGTTGGGGTTCTTAACTTGAAATTCACGTTTAGTCCTCAGGGAATCTGTGGATCCTTAGAATTTTCATCCAGTATTTTGTAAACTATATATATTAAGTTTTTTGAGGAGAGGTTTTTTTATATTCTTTTATTTTATCAAAGCATGGCCCTCTGACTGCTATTCTACCCACAAAAAGGTTAAGAGGCCTTCATCTACTCACATGTCTATATGTCCAACCTAGGTCTCTTTCCCCAAATTTCAGCCAGTATCCCAGCTGTTCGCTGGACACCTTCACTTGTATGAATGACGGACACTTCAAATAAAATATGGTCAATCCTGAGTTTATTGTCATTCTGCCTCCTCCTCCCCCCAAAAAAATCCCCTGCTCCTCCTCTCCACATTCCCTGTATTTCCCAAAGGCACCACCATCCATCTAATTGCTCAAGAGAGGTTTTGGCCATAGCCTCCACTCTAAAATAAATCTGACCCTTTCCTGATTAAAATGCCAACATGATCTAGTCTTCTTCGACATGCCTCCACAGCTGTTGTCACCCTGCTTACCGCTCCCCCTTCAGGACCTGCTGTCCCTCCCCCTCCTCCTTACCCGCTTATTCTTCAAACACTATCCACACTAAACTTCTGCTGCCTCAGACCTTCCATGTGCCCAGATTTCCTTCCTATAGGTACTCTGAAGGAATCCATTTATGCTGGCTTAAATTACAAAGTTGATGGTACTTTGTTACACAACTAAAAATTAACACAGTGAACTTGAGTCCAGCTCTTCTAGCAAGGTCTACATTTCCTCAGATATTCACTTTAATAAATACATCTTTTTGATATGCAAATATTCTTACATAAATATTTATTAAATTTTATTTGATTATTTACTGATTTGGTAACTTTAATATTTATTAAACATTGTATTTAAATACAATTTATTTAAAACTTGCTTGTAAACATTTAAATTTTTAAACTAAGGGACATAGATGCTTGGCAAGAATCATTTCTCAGTTTTTGTGTTAGAATATAATTGCACCTAAATTTACAACATTGCCTCTTCCTTATCAACACACAGACCTAAGTCATAGACTCTAAAATCAGTGCAGAAGAAACCAAAAGAATACTTCGTTTCTTTATAGTCCTCTTTGTCCTACCTTAGCACCACCCAACCTATGCCACTGATACAGAAGGGGCTGTTAGAAGATTGCCTGTAATTAATATATTGCTTCCTTAGAAATGCCTTCTGCTTTGGCTTTTTAAAGCTTACTTTTTCCACTCAGGGTAATAATTTGTCCTCTTTTCCAGAAGAATAAGCCCATATTACTGCTGTATTATTCTCAACAATTGAAGCATTATAAGCAAGTTACCACAATTGAGCTGAACAGCTACAACAAAAAGTCAGTACCGCTGCAAGTAAGTGCCATACTTGTATTGCTTACCATATATTTCGATGGAAATGATAAACACTTATTAAATGAATGAACCTAATGTGACCAGACAAAGGGAGAATAATGTCAATATGTGTGTGTGTGTGTGTGTGTATAACATATATATATGTATGTGTATATAACATATGTATATATATACTTAACATACTGATATATTCCAGGCACTAGGCTCAACTTTCGGGACAAAGCTGTAAACAAAACAAGCCCCTGCCTTCTCTCATCAAGATCTACCACCACTCTAAAATAATGTACCATTCTCCAAGCCACACAGTTCTCAAATGCTCTCTAGGATTGCTGACAGGGTCATCCCAAGAAAATGTCATGTTCTCACCCTTTCCTCCAGCAGTGCCATGTAAGTGAAATATAACTAAAACTTAAGTCAAGGGCATGTGGGAAAGGAGTGAGAAGTTACCTGGAAGAAGCAAGGACGAATGACCTGGTGCTCTTAGAGTCACAAACCACAGAAACCAGCTCTGGATGAGTTCAGCAGCAAAGGAATATATTGGAATGGCAGTGGCCACAGACTTGATAGGAAGGCTGGAGAACCAAGCTCAAACAAAGACAGAGAGATAGGCCAGAGTCCATGTAGCAGACACTGTGTAGACGGTCTGGAAAAGACACCACACCTATGAGAAAATGGCCCATACCTATTTTTCCTGCCTTCACAGCACTCCCCTTGAAAAGTAAAGTCCCGAAAGAGAGAGTCCAGTTATCCTGGCTTGGATTACATGCTCACTGCCCTAACTAGGGGAGGATAGGTCCAACAATCCCAAAGCTGGTGGCCAGAAAATATCTATCTGAACATAGGACACTGGGTGACAATCAGGAACTGGGTATTATCTGAGCAATCTGAAAATGAAGTAGGCCCTGCCCAGTAGCACTCCTTCAAAAGCAGAGTAGGCTTAAGTAGCTCCCAAAGCCATGGGAAGTTGCTTGATCACGGGGCCAACCTTGAAGCCGTTCCCCGAGGGAGAGATACCCAGAGTGCTGACCAAAGAAGCTTGGGTCACATGCTTCATCCTTAGAGCCAGGAATGGAGCTGACAGACTGGCAGAGGGAGATGGTGGTTCTTCGCATAGAATCAGGGCACCATTAGTTAAAAAAGAGGAAACAAACCCGAGAGATGAGGATATCAAAAAATTACAAAGTGCTCCAAGTCTACAGCTTTGCCAGCAAGCGCACCAGATTACCATATTCAGCTCCAAATTTTTCTTGGTCAGGATTAGATGGTCCAGCAACCCATGACCGAATTATCAAATTAACCAATATCAATAATGGAGAGAGAATAGGTAACTACAGTAAAGAACCCCCACTTGGAAAAGGGTAGAGAAAATGCACATTATCCCACCATCATTGTCCATAATGTATCCTGCCATTTCCTTACGGCATTTTTAGGGCCAACTCTAGGGGCCTCCTCCTGCCACTTTCCAATATCTATATCTTAGGATTAATGTCCAATCATTATATTCTATGCAAGAAGGTATGGCATATAATAACCCTACCCTAGAAATAACTGGTAAACACCTCCGATTATATTGTTGCTGACCTTGAGCTAGTATTTCTAGAAACATCACAGCCTAGAGGCCCACGATTTTCTAGATTCTGGCTCCCATAACATCACTGGCCCATTCAAACTGCAGAGGGCATGGTCCACATGGACTGACTTGGGAGTGATGCATTATTCAATTGGGCTAGAGGTTTTTCTAGGACTTTGAAAGGGAGGAAAAGAAAGGTTTTTTTTGTTTTGTTTTGTTTTGTTTTCTTAAATTTTGAACTCCAAAGACCACATAAGCCTTCCAAGGAGAGAGCTTGGCTGAGAACAAAGCAAAAGCAAAACTACAGAAAGAGAAAACAATCTACTGATGTCTTTTGAGTATCTATATCAAGCCATTACTGACACTAAACCTATTTCTAGATTTTTCCCTAATATGAGTCAATAAATCCTTTTTTATTTAAGCTAATCTGAATTGGATATCTGTTGCTCTCAGTGAGAAGAGTTCTAACTTAAACATCCAAAAACAATTCCAATGCTGAAAGACTCTTAAGAAAAATGTCAATATAAAATCCTTTTGTATCCTAAATGTTTCTTAAATGTATAGCTTTAAATATCAATATTTAATATCAGAGCATGGTATCAGTAATGAATATTTTTTTAAGTTCCCTTCAGAGTTCAAAAATTCAAGATAATTTGACTCATATACTTAATATGGTTGGATGCTCTTCAGGTCTTATTTCTGAGGGGATGTTCTTAGACCCAAATGGGACACCTCAAAATTAGCAGATAAAGATGCATAAAAATACAAATATCCCAAAAGTGCAGTCAGAGAAAGTTTGAAGAGAATTCTTCCATTTGATAACTTCTTTCTTCCTAAATTTTGGAATAACAAGGTCCTTTGGCCAAAAGAACAATAAATGAATTCATATTCCCTAGACTTTAGGTCATATTTTTTTATGTTTTTATCTTAGGGCTGCAAAAAAATTTTGACATTACTCAAAGGTAAGCCATAGCAAAAAATGAGAAATTAACCTAGTTCTCACTAACCATTGTGATGATTTTTGTAAGTCCTCTTCCTACAGAAACTCTTTAAAAGATGCTTCATTGTGGTTAGCCCAGTGAAGGGGGAAGACAAGAGGTGATTGGCCTCAGTGTTAAAGTCATTTATGTAAAGGATCTTCGAAAATAGAAGGAAGACACCTGCCTGAGAACCCAAAGGTTGCTGGTTTGATTCCCCAGCCAGGGCACAATCACCAGGTTGCAAGCCAGGTCTCCCGCCAGGCCCATAGCTGGACGCAGAGAAAGGCAACCATACATTGATGTCTCTTTCCCTCTCTGCCTCTCTCCCTTCCCCTCTCTCTAAAAATAATGAATGAAAACAATGAATAAAGTCTTAAAAAATAGAAGGAAGATACATTATTTGTTGGTTAATTCATTTATGATTAAAATGGTGCATTTAAAGTGAAACTACATATTCAGTCCTGGCTTTCTTTTGAATCGCAGTAAAACATTGGAAATAGGGTCCAACCAACAAGGACCCTGCAACTCTCTGAATTCTTTATAGAAATCATCAGTAACAGGCTTAAATAGATTGTTTAAGAGTCTAGCCTTGGCCATGGTGCTCAGTTGGTTGGAGCAGCCTTCTGTGTACTGAAGGGTTGTTTCAATTCCTAGTTCCTAATTCCATAAATCAGTCAAGGCACATGCCAGGTAATGGGAGGCAACCAATTGATGTTTCTCACTCACATTGATATTTTCTCTCTACCTTCCCCATTCTCTTTCTCTAAAATCAATGAAAACATTTCCTTGGATGGGGATTATTTTTTTTTTAACAGTCCAATTTCCATTAATATAACAAAATAATTGTTTCAAGGGTCAATACAGGTATGTGTGTAAAAATGAGATATATTTAATTATATACTTTATTTTTCTAAAAACTGTAACAACTCAAGTTCTTTTAACTTGCTTTACAAGTCATCTTTCCCCTTTTCCAACCATCTTATCGCTCTTCTGAGATTTCTTCAAGTTCTTTCTGTGCAGGTACCTGAATAATAATTTCTGCAGGAAATTATCAGTGATGACCACTTGGAGAAAACATTCACAGTGTGCTGCTTACATTAAAAAAGTACTATACTGTTTGACTTCACAATTCATGTTAACAATCCCCAGATAATTTTTTTTGTCATGGTAAGCCATTTATTACCCAACCTGCATTTTCCCCCAGGCAAATGATTCAGCATTCATTCTCTTAAATTTTAATTGTTTAATTCCCAATACATTTTTATAAAGGTCACTTTGATTACATTTAAGAGATCCTTCATCATGTGTCATATGAAAAAACTAGGATAAAGGATGAAATAATGTCTATGAGCCCCTACCAGCTCAAAGGTGCTTGAACTTCTGTGGGGACAGTCAAGTCCTAGACACAATCATACATTATAACTTGCCTTTTTTATCCTAGTTCCTAATTCCGTAAATCATAGTGAATTGAAAAAAAAAAACAAAACTGTATACTAGATCCATCACTTTCTTTTTCAATTCTGGGTATAAAATCTTTTTTTTTCCTAACCTTTTAAACTGATCGTTATTTTTAAAAGCAAGAGTATATATGCACTTAGTGTTTGCATGGGTTTTTCTCCAGTCTATCTGCACAGACCCCTGTGAAGCTAATCTTTTCTTAACAATACACTTTTTTTTTAATCAGATGCTGTCTCTGGAACTTGCCTTCGTAAGTTTCGCCACCTGCCTGCATGGCATTTTTGTGTAACAAGAGAGAATCTTTCCCTCTCCTTTTTGCCAAGGTTTCTTGTGGGCTGAAAGCTTGCTTGGGGAGCCTCCTGTAGCAGCAATGGGCAGGGGTGAGTGCCTGGTGCGATGCACACAAGCTTTCACAGATGCTGCCCCTCTACTGCTCCAGGGTCGTCTGCTAGAACCTGTGTTCGAGAGAGATGTGGCTTTCTCCTTAGCCCTTCCGAGAGTTTGAGTTCAATGAATTCAAGAATACTGCAATGTACCTAATAAAAAAACAAGGCTTAGAGGGGGTACCCGCCACACTGCTCACCCCAGCTGGTCTTTGACAGGAGTGGAATGCACAAGAGAACCTCTCTCAGCTTCTTCCAAATGTGAACTGAGACAATCCTAGGAGATGCTCTTGGCTCGGCTGAAAGAAAGATCCTCACAAAGGTTCTCGTCTAGTGATTGCTGGAAAGAGAATACTTCTAGACTTCCTTCTGAATATTTCTGATTTTTCCTTACAGAAAAGTTAAGGAGCTCCAGAGCATGTTTAGCAGAGACTTTAACCCTTAAACAAAGGTATAAAGGAATGAAGTTCTCTAAATGACAACTAGCCTAAGACCAGGCTAATATTAAAGGCAATTCAATGGTCTCATAACACATTTTAGCCCCAGTTACTCTCATTCAGCTCTGCTTTAGGAGCTTGGAAATTCTTATCTGAGGATGATCTTAGAGGACTTCAAATCAAGCCCCCTTCTCTCTCTGGTAGATACAGGGATCTGGACAGAGATGGGAAGTACTCTACCCATAAACACCATTCATTGCATTGTCCTTTCAAATCCTAATAGAATGCATTCCTAAACCTTTATTCTAAGTGAAAATCTGTTTTATCTCAAAAAAACGTTTCTTACTTAAAACATATTTTCCCTATGAATAGACAAAATTTAAAAGTTTAAAATGAGTGTCAAATTACAATAACAAGTGTTGAAGAGGTTGTGCTGGTGGAATGTAAACTGGTGCAGCCACTATGGAAAACAGTCTGGAAGCTCCTCAAAACACTAAATACAGTTACCATATGACCCAGCAGCTCCTCTTATGTCTATCTATCTAAAACATTTGAAAACATTATCTGGAAAGATATATGCACCCCTATGTTCATGGCAGTATTATTCACAGTGGCCAAGACATGGAAACAACTGAAGTGCCCTTTGATAGAGCATTGGATAAAGAAGATGTTGTGTGTGTATGTGTGTGTGTGTGCATATATATATATATATATATATATATATATATATACATGCACACAATGGATTACTACTCAGCCATAAGAAAAGATGAAATCTTTCATTTGGGACAACATGGGTAGATCTTGAGAATACCATGCTAAGCAAAATATGTCAGACAGAAAATGTCAAGACATATATGTCACATATGATTTCATTCATATGTGAGATATAAAACTGAAACAACAAATGAACGAACAAGAAAAACAAACCAAAAGTCATAGACACAGACAACAGTATGCTGGTTACCAGAGGAAAGGGGGTGGGAGTAGAAAAGGGTAAAGGGGGTCAAATATATGGTGATAGAAGAAGATTCGATTTGGATGGTGGGCACACCATACATACAGATGATGTATCCTAGAATTACACACTTGAAACATATATAATTTTATTAACCAATACCACCCCAATAAACGTAATTTAAAAATAAATAAGTAAACAAAAATTAGTGCCAAATTAGATTTTGGAAAACCCAACAAGCAAATATTCAGAATCAGGACCAAACTTAAATTCTGTGCAGTGTCAAAAGTAAAGCTTCCAACAGACAGAGATTCAAACTATATCCTCTATAATATACATTAGTATCATATAAAGGTGAGGTAAAACCGAGCCTTAGTATTTTGAAGCCTAAATATCTATTCTCCCAAACATTAACATTAACATGAGGGTGACTAGACCTGTTTCATGGACACAGCTATATCCTTTTTAGTTTCATGTGGGAGTGAAGCTAACAATGCTTCACAATACAGAAGGCAAATCTATTCATCACTTGAAGGAGAAAAGAGTGTGGGCAGGTTCAGTTAGAAGTTGTCATGCTGACTCTCTAACATCAATCATTCACAGTACAAATAATTTCATGTAAACAGACAAAGGAGCCCTACTCTCAGAATTACACAGAATCAGGTGCAGACTCCAATGAATCTTGTATCGCCATAATATAGGGAGACTTTTCATTAAACACTCCTATTTATAATGACTAAGGAGTAAGCAAGTTCTATGAGGTCTACAACAGGATGTGCTGGCAGCAGAAGGTGCATGGGTTCATGGTTGTGCTGAAAAGAAAAAAATACATAAAGCATGTGACACTCTTTCAGCAAATTCCCATGACTAGTAAGGCTGGAATTAACAGTGTTTTATTATTAAAGTTAAAGGAGTTTAAGACAGCATAGTACAGATTATATTGCCAAAAAGAAAATCTTTGTAGCTTCCATACTTTTGATGGGAGTGGAATTTAGTTTGATCTTTCTGAAAAGAAATTTGACATTACACATCAGGAGCCTTAAAATATCTATACCCTTTGACTTTGCAATTCTGTTTTTAGAAAAATACCCAAATAGAATAACGAGAAAAGTAGGCAAAGATTGATGTGCAAAGATAACAATGAAACATCATCTACATAATAAGCAAAAGAATAAAAACAAAAGAAGCCAAAAAGTTATAGATTGGTTAATTCACAGATTGGCATACATTTTTGTAAAGCTCAGAGTAAATATTTTAGGCTTTACAAACATGCTGTCTCTGTCACTACTACTACTCTGCTGTTGTGGTTGAAAGCAGCAGAGATAATAGTAAGTATGTGGACATGGCTGGATTCCAATAAAACTTTATCAAGGGAGACAAATTTGAATGCATATCATTTTCTAACAGTATTAGAAATATTATTCTTTTGATTCTTTTGAATAATTAAAAGATGTAAAAAACATTCTTAACATGTGGGTTTTACAAAAACAGGTGACAGACTAGATTTAACAACCCCTGGGTTAAATGCAAATATCATTAAAACTTTATGTTCATTATTTAATGTAAGTCAAAGTGACACAATTGAGGGAGAGGGAGGAGAGAGAGAAGAAAAAGAGAGAAAGAAGGGACTTAGGAGGAGAGGCGAGGAGACTGTAAGCTAACATGCCAAAAGATTTCTAGGTTGAGATTATGGATAAAACAGCTTTTTATTATTTATTTTTTAGATTTTTTTCAACAACAAATAAAAGTATTTGTAATTTTCTGATTAAAAATTATATTTTAAGAAGAACTTTTTTTGGCTAAAAAGGCTCATTTTTTTTTCTCATTTTTCAGACATTACTCAAAAGCTTGGCCTCTCTGAAATTCTTGACAAAACTCACATTGTTTTCTAGCAATAACTTTTCAACAACACCATTTATTAAACATGAGATAACAATTCAGTTACATTTCAGTGGCACATTATTTTTAGAATTAAATATTTTAAAATCTTAGCCCCAGAGCCAGGGTCTGTTTCCATTTTCCTGCCAGCCATGTGGACCCTTCAACCACTCCTTAGCTATGTGGCCAGTTCATACTGACCCCTCTAGGCGCCGGGGCTGACATGGGGAGGACCTCCAATTATTTCACCCACCCTGCACCCAGTGGAGCATCTCAGACATGCCCATCTAATTGCAGATGCCACCATTCAAAGCCCACCACGTGTGCCCCATTCCCTCATCTCTAGCTCACATGCTACTGGCTCACAGTCAGTGAGCAAGCAACCTATAACTTGCTATGGTGATATACAGGATAATGAGCTTACTCTGTAAGATGTCCAGACAAATCTTTATGTTTATTTTAACAAGAGGTTTTGGAATCTGAATATCTTAACTAAATTTAAAAATTAGCTGATGGGTAAATTTCAGACATCCAAGCCAGCATTTCCCAAGCATATTTCACAAGCACTTGTCCTATGAAATACTACACAGAAAAAAAATAAGATCTGTATTCATATTATTTTAAAGAGATGCTGCATACAACATTTTCAAGACTCAAAATTCATATTAGCACATGAAAGGCTCTGCAAAGTCCAAAAGTAAGGAGGCCAATTTAACTTTATTCAATTCATTATATTCTAAACTTATTTTCAGCCTCCCCATCCTGCCATTTATTTTAATAGGAACACTTAAACATGTAGCAGATGCAAGGTTTCCAAGGAACACTCTTGGGAACACCCTGACCTGGCAAATTAAAAATCTACTTCGGAAAGGGGTGGGTTGAATAATATGCCCTAGCATTCCTCAAATCACTTCTCACTGAACTATGATGGTCTCAGACTCTGAATCATACCCATCCCGGTCTGGGCTGCACTGTGTTCTCCCAGCTGCTTCCTCATGGCGTATTTGCATTGCTACTTAGACAACTGAGTTCTTCCAACTTCCTCCTTCTCCACCTGCTGCTTTCCTTCCATCAATCTCTTTGGCTTCATGCCTCAGATGCTATCACTCTACTACATTCCCATCATTGCTCAAGGCTCCCTTAGCAATTGTGCATTTAAATTGTACATTAAAGCACCATAGCTACCTTTGGCTGCTGCCAAAAATTAGCATATGTTTTCAGTATTTATGAGATACACACAGCTGACATTTTAAAAAATTACATTATGTCCATAAAAACATATGTATCTAACTGTGGTGAGATTAGATGGTCCAGCATTTATTTTTCTAAGAATTGAGGACATCCAATATATACTCTTCTCTGAATGCATCTCATTGTTTCTATTTTGGCAATAGCTTTCAAATATCCAACCACCAGGGACAGTTATGCATTAACCATTAATTCAATTATAACTTCTTAGAAAAATATGTACTATTCCCTGATACTAATTTCTATATCCAGGCTGCCAAAGACATAGATATATTGCTGCTGCTTGGGACAGCTGTCACAAAACCAATTATTCCAGATTGCAAAGATGTGCCCTTGATAGGTAAAGCTTAGAGAAACACATGGCCAGTTCAGCATTTGTCAGCTTCCAAGCCACATTATGATATCCTTGATTTGTTCTGGTCATTTCCAAGTAAGTTTCTTTACCAAGGAGCAAAAGCATGCTTTCTCACATTAATATTTGGATGTTATCCCACTACCATCCTACAGCATGTTTCAAATTCAACAACAGTGAAAACCATGGAGCTGGAACCAAATAATGAGTCTGGTTTAACAGGAGAATATCCATAAACCTAGACTTAAGCTAAATTAGTTTTTTATGCTCCCTCAAGAAATAACTCTAAATGTGACAGAGGGGTTGGTTCTTCTGTCACTGTGAACTTCACTCACAAGAAAGCATCAGTGAAAGCTGTGAGGGAGTGCTATATTTATCACAGACAATGTGGGAAACTCCAGTGAGAATTTCTGAAAAAGTGGAAGTGGAGGCCATTTTATTCTCAAAGAAGATCTTTTGTGGAGTACAACTTTACTTAAAATAAAAGCAAGCTTTCAGTGTCTAAACGAATTTCTCTGGCTTTCAGTTTTCCTGAAATTTCCTTACCTCCACTTTTTTTTTCTTTTTTTTTAAATTTTATTGTTGTTGAATTACATCCATCTCCTTTTTGCTCCCTTCTGTCCCCCTCCCCACCCACCCATTCCCCCCAAAATCAATCCCACCTGTTGTCCATGTCCATGGTTCCTTTATACTAGGTTCTTGTCTAAGCTGCTCCCCTTCTTTGCCTCTGCCTCCCCCCTCCCCCCAACCCCGTTCCCCCTGACCACTGAAGGCCTATTCCTTGTATTCATATACTTGGTT
>PVIW01000453.1:292825-498826 GCA_004026585.1 Noctilio leporinus | reverse complement strand
CCCTCCCCCCAACCCCTTTCCCCCTGACCACTGAAGGCCTATTCCTTGTATTCATATACTTGGTTCTGTTTTGCTTGTTGTTAGTTTTGCTCATTATTGTCCTGTAATGGGTGAGATCATATGATATTTGTCCTTCACTGACTGGCTTATTTCACTAAGCATAATACTCTCCAGTTCCATCCATGTTGTTGCAAAGGGTTCAAGTTCCTTCTTTCTTTCTGCTATATAGAATTCCATTGTGTCAACACTGAAGTTTTAATAAGAAAAATAAGGTCCGCTCTCCCATTGTAAATATGCCCACTTTTACATGGAAAAATACAGATAAATATTATTCTGCATTGTCCCATAAGTTCAGCCCTCTTATCAGTACCTCTTTGGGGAAAGAAAACCACTTTGAGTTGCTGTAGTAGTTCACACTTCCAGCACATCACCATTTGTGTAACTGATGTATTATTTTAGGATATAAACTTAGCAATGGCTATTTAATGAGCCTTTGCTTTCTGACTGGCAACGTGCAAATCACATCACGTGCATTATTTCAGTTCATCTTTGGTGTACGTTCATAAGGCGAGTCTTCTTATTTATCCCATTTTACAGCTGATGCAACTGAGGCTTGGTGAGTTTGTTGACTTGCCTAGGGTAGCACATTCGGTGACAGCATTTTAAATTTTTCACTCTGTAAATGGCACTGAAATGCCCACCTGTGGCCATGAACCTTTGGCCATGTGCTTCATCATTTCCTTATAATTCATTCAGAAGAGGGGGATACCCACCTGATCCTGTGGCCCATCTGGACAGACCCTATTCCCTACCTTTCTTTCTTGGTTGTCCTGGTTCTCCCAGGAGCTCAGGGCTTTCAAAGTTTCTGTTCCACCCATCCCCCTGCTTTTCTGTGACTACCTTCCTGTCCCAGATCAAGGGAAGTGAGCCCAGGCCCCTGGGAACCCTTATTGGCCTCCGATGGCTCCCGATGTCTTTTTGGGCAGCAACACGTAAAGGCCAATAAGATCAGGTCAGGGTGATTGTGTGACAAGGTGTCAGCACCTATGGCTGCACTTGGATTATGACAGGCACCTGGGCAAGCTTCCTACATGACCCCTGGATGGTAACTGACAAACAGCATCAGTCACCAGAACATCGGGGCAGAAAACCGAAGAAAATGTGAAATGCAACTGAGAGAAAGACCCCTAGGCCTCCTGTCACCATGAGCCCCTGGGAAACTGTTATTAGGAAAACCTTCCTAGGTGGAGGCACAACACAGGGGCCTGCGGGATGGTGTAAGCTCCCCTCCCCCTGGGGCTGCCAGGGAATTTGTAGGCTCGGGGGTCCCAACTTTTAGAGGTTTCATCCTACATCATCAAAGACGATTAAATGCACTCACATCTCAAATTCAGTAAGCAAGTTCAGCTGTGTTCAGCAGTTGCCATCTGCATTCTTTTGCAGGCATTTAATGAACATTTATTTGTTTCACATTTATTTCTAATGATCTGTGGGAGCTACATTTCTAAAAGCCCTAATATTTTCAGAGGTCTTTGAATGAACCCATAGTCCCTGAGTTTATAATGCCCAGTGGCTAAAACCACCCTCCTTTCCAGGAGGGCGTCTCCTGGCTTAAGTGCAAACTGATCCTCTGGGACCTTCCCTACTCACCCCCCAGACTCACCTGGTGTGTCCCGGCTCCGTGCTCACCACCCAATTCCTTCAGTATGCAGAATGGTGTAGATTGAGTAGCTGTCCTATCGGCCTCCTTGGATGGCACGTGAGCTAGGACTCTGTCTGAACCCCCAGTGGCTTAGCTGCAGCGCCAAGTGGTGATAGCCAGACCTCAACAAATGCCCATTAAATGCATGGAAGGAAGGAAGGGTGAACGGCTGGAGCTTTGGGGTGGCTTTCAGATCCTAGGTTCTCAAGATATGCTCCCTGAGCCCGAGACACTCGCCCCAGACTAGCAGCAGCCAGCAACCTAGACATGCAAATTCTTGGGTTTGCATGTCTACCCCAGAACTGCGGAATCGGAAACTTTAGACTGAGACTCTCTCAAGATGGAAGACCTTCTCTGGATCAGGACTTCTCAAACTAACGTGCATGCAACTTGCTCAGGGGTCTATTAAAATGCAGATTCTGATGTAGCAGATTTGGGGTGGCACCCGAGAGTCTGCATTTCTAACAAAGCTCCCAGAGGATGTGATGCTGGTCCATGGACCACAAGTAAGAGTAAGGCTCTAGACCACACCACCTTGAGGTGCAGCCTAGTCATCGCCAGGCAGAAAGAAGATAAATCTGTACTTGGAGGTGATGTCAGTTTCCCAAGCCAGTGTTCTAATTCGTCACAAGGGGATAATGAGGCTGACTTCATGAGGTTATTATCATGGATAAATGATAATAACATACACAAAGCACGGGACTTGGAGCGCAATAAGTGCTTGGGAAATATTTTCTCTTCCCTCTGGCTCCTCGACAGAACTTCTTATCATTTTTTATCCTTTCTCATTCTGGCCTTAAACCTCTTAAACGCAAAGATTACACTTTTATCCTTCTATAACCAGCCAGTAAATGTAGTGCTTTGAATGACTGATGTGAAATAATGAGAAAAACCCTTAAAATCTCTAATTTTTCTTACAATCTTTTGGGATTTGACACACTGGATTGAAAAAAAAAAGTGGAGTGACTTCAGAAGAGGTGAGAGTTAGGAAGAGAAGGAAAGAGGGTCTCTCAGCAGAAAAGCTGGAGCTCAGGGAAGCAAAGTCTAAACACACACGTGGTTCAGAGCCCAGAGCCGTTTACCGAGCACCGCCCGCCCGTGCCCAGCATTTGGGCGCATTGGGGTAACTGGGGAGGAATGGATGGAGGACTGGAATGTGAGGGCCTCAGAGGCATTTTCCTAATTGGGATCATTTGTCTTCCTGTAAGACACAGACCCTCATTTGGACCTGGCTGGGGATTGTGTGGGCCGGGGAGGCACGGGTGTCGGGGGAGGAAGTTACCATGAAATTAATTCTCCGCCTCTCTTCTCTGGAATGTCAATAATGTGCTGAAGACAGTGGGGAGTACAGTTGGCTGCCCGCCCTTTCCCTGACCAGGGCTCAGGGCTCAGAACCTCTGAACCTTCTCCCCAGGCAGTTTGGGGATTCTCAGGTTCCCAGGCCTAGGGCATCATGCTTCTCCTGTCCTGGAGAACCTTGCTTCCATCACCCACCGGCCGCGTTCATTGCTAGGGTTTCCCTCATAATGACTCTCACGGGTCACCGAGTGGGGCAGCAGCCACTGGTGACAAAGTCCAGCCGAACCTGTTTCAGATGGCAACACTGCGGCCAATCTGAGAGGCTGGGAGCCTCGCCACCCTGCCCCCAGCTCACTGCAGTCACACGGATGTGTCATCTTGCTCCAGTCCAAGTGCCCTCGCTAACTCTGCAGCCAGTCCCCCAACTGGCCTCGCAGGTGGGATTAGTTATCACATATTCAAACGGTCTGAAACTGTGTTAATATGTTTCACATTTAAATTGGTCTCACAGTCACATGAGCTTATGTTTATACAGGCTCATGATAGGAAAAGGGCTTGAAGGTGCTGTAGTGGATACTCTCAGTTGTGGGTGGGTCAGCTGCGGTGCAGAGAACTCAGGTAAAGCACCTGAGGTCCCACAGACAGGTGGTCAGTGCTGTTTCCTAGCCTAGTGCCTTTTCACCATGGCTTACTAACTTGGGAGCCAGCATGGGCTTGTCAAATTCTAGTTCAACAGACAGAGGACGGCAGATACCTCCCCACTGGCAGATGCTTCTAGAAGTGAGAGAAAACTCTATGACACATAGGTGCTGCTCACCTGTGTAGGAAGTGAGTGCCCTGTTCTCTGGCCCAGGTAGTTCTGCGCTCTGGTCAGAGAGGGAACTGATCATAGACAGTGAGACACGTTCCTGGGGTGGGAGAACCATAAAGCCTTGTGGGATGAGGATGACAAGGTGGGGACATAGAGAGAGTTGCTCATTCTGTGTGGTGTCTACAGTTGAGGTAGTGAGGGCCCCTTCAAAGTTACATATCCTGAGGACCACCGTATTTCTACATCCATGCCTGCATCTGTATCTATATCCAGGTCCAGATGCATATCTATATCATTTATGTAATTTTTCTATTAGAAAAGTAAGACCTGCTTGTTGTAGATAGCTTAGAAAATACAGAAATAGAAGATAAAAGGAAAGCACATATACTTTTGACATAAAGACACAAATCTTATTATCCTTTCGGGTACATTCCCATATTTTTTCTATGTACTGTTCTACCCAGTTGAGATCACAGTGAGTCTGTCTTTACAAATCTTGTTTTCCTTAACATGTTGTTTCCAATCCTTCACCAACAGCCCCCCTTTGGGGTGTAGTCGTTCACCATTGTTGGTTTAACCATTGATGGCTATTGACCCTTTATGTTGCTTCCAAAATGTTCACATGATGCTATAGAAATAAAAATCAACTCTGGACCCAGAATTTTTATATAGAAATAGTTAATAAAACTGATTATACTTCAATAGCTAATAGAGATCACAATGGTATTTTTTTTTTTTCCAGAAGGGACTCCTAGAAATGAAGGGCGACTTGGCCAAAGGTTGACTAAGTTCCTAATGCGCAGCCAAGTTATTTTCCACAAGAACAGCTCCAGGTTTCCCTTCCATCAGCCCTGTTGGGCAGGCCCATGAGCAGGGCACCTGAGTCACTAGCAAAGAGACATCAGTGCAGCACAGGAGGGTGGGATTAGAGGTCAAAATACCTAGGTTTGCATTACAACACACCCACCTGACCAGCACTAACAGTTCAAACGCAAGTTCTTTAGCCTCTGGGGGCCTCGCTTTTCTCATTTTAAAAAGTGGACTGGGATAGTCACTGCCTTTTAGGGTTTCTTCGAGAACTAGACAAGTGATTGCATGCAACATGCTTACACTGGTGCACATAGTAAGCACTCAACAGCCACAACAGCCAATAGTGACAATAACTAGTACCACGTCTTAAGGACCTAAGTCCTTGGTGCACACTCCTGGCAGACACACGGAGGCAGGGCTGCTGTCCTGCGCTCAGATGGAGTCAGTGCGCACTCCCCCTCCCCTTGTACATTCTGCCGAACACGTTCTTATAATTTAATCATGACGTTTAATGTTTGAAATGGTGGCTTTTACATTTCACTGAGGCGCCACGGCTCTGTGTTATACTCCCTGTTTATATTGCAATGCAAATTATTCCTGGTGGAGAGTTTACAAACTGCGCTTCCATTATTAATAGGGTTATGATTTTCCCCATTCCACTCTTATCTCTATGGCCCGTGTCATGCATAATTCATGCTCACTGCCCTTCGCTGGTCTCGGTGCCAGGGCACAGCAGTCTTGCGCCTCCTGATGACAGTAATTGGTATGCAGTGAGAATGCAATGATCATGTCCGTAGCTTCAACTCTCTCTGAAGGTGTTCCTGGAGGGGCTCACCCATAGGGGAGATGGAACCACTTTGGTCAAGGCTGGAGTTCCAATTCCACCTGAGCTCTGGAATCTTAGGCAGCTGTCCATTGGGCTTCCTGGGGCCCTAGAATGGAACTGACCCATCAGAAGGCAACCTTGTTTGAGGATGGGTCGCTGTGTTGGCCAGAGGACTGTTGTGGCCGGCAAGGGATCAGATTAGCAGGCCTCAGCTGGCTCCTTGTTAGGGTGGTCTGTGTGTGTTTGTGGGAAAGGAAGACTCCCCACCCTTCCCCAACTCTCACAGAATGTCCTTTCCTGCCGGTGGACAGATGCTCAGAGTTTTACGCATCCACAGTGATGTGGAAGCCCCTGCTCTAGTCCTTCTCGCTGAAAATAACCCTGAAGCTGAGTCCCGTCAGGGCAGCCCAGGGTGGGGCTGGCTAGCCATCTATCTCAGGATTGGGCCTCATTCCGCCTTCTTGAGCTTGGCAACCAAAGGCAGGCAGACCCTTCCCTGTCACAAAGCTCTGTGGGTTTGGCTGGGGGTGGACGCGGACCATCAGAGGTTTGCAAGGTCTCAGAGGAAACTGACTTAGGGAGGAAGACACAACCGGGGGCTGCTGAGCCTTCGCCAGAGGCAGCTGGTGTCCAGGGCAATTGTCCTCTTAAACAGCTTTGCCAGGCCCTCCCAGCTTGGGGGGTAATCACAGGACAATTGCCACCCTCAGGAGAGAATGAAGTGTTCGATGATTCACGTTCTGTAACCTTCCCTAGATGGGAGGGTCTGGGAGAGCCTGTTCCTTCTCTCCAGAGTGTCCTTCCTCACCTCACCCTCCTGCTTGTGCCCACCCTGGTCACTTTCTTTAGTCAGCCTAATGCCACAGTTGTTTCCTGACCGCCAGCAGCACCTCCAGCGCAGTCATTCCTGCGGGGGACTAACTCGCACTCATTGTCAAGCTTGGGCCCGGCTCCCCTAGGGTGGCTGCAAGGGCTCTGGATAGAGGGTACATGGCTTCTCTTGCTGATGACTTAACAGTGTGGTCCTGGGGGGACAGGCCAGGCCAGGTTCAGAGGCTTGTTCTTTTCTTAGATGCCCGATCAGTGCCCACAAGTTGGGGGCAGCGTTTGTTCCCCTCCTCCTGGAGGGTCTTACTTCCTGGAGTCAGAGGTTGACAGGTGGCCTCATGATTTCCTCTGATTCTAGAGTCTCCTGTGCAGGACTCACTGGGTCAGGCCCCCTGAGCAGAGCCACAGAAAGCCCCTCGGAGTCCCTGCTGGGCTTCTCTCTGCCCAAGGGGCTTATTTCCTAAGGCCGGAGCAACAACCTCAGCTGAGAGGGAACCCCATAGGCCTTTTCTGCGGGTCCTGATCGGACACTCTGCGGGCCTGATTCCTTGCCACACCCCTGGCAGTGACAGGAACATGTCAGGTCCCTGTCTAGCGCATACTCCCCTTTCCTGGCAGGCTCTGAACCCCACCCTTTACTCGAATGTCTGCTTCCCCTTTCCTCTCTCCCTGCTTCTCCTTCAAGCATGGATGAAGGGCGCTAACACAGACTCACACAGGGAAGTACACATAGGCACACACGCAGACATGAATACACAGGTAGAAGTTACACAGAGTCTCAGAAATTGAGGCAAAAATATACGGGCCCATATCCTCAGAAACCCACATGTGGGCAGACGTATGCATATGTGGGAACAGACACACAGAGGCACACATAAACACATGCATGCACAACCGGACACAGTCATAAACACACGCAAAGACAGGCTACGCTTATGTCCAGAAAACCCTGCTCTTTCTCCCTCTCTGCCCCCACTCTGGGGTGGGAAGAAAGCCACAGCCCACAAACTCGGACCAACCTCGAGTTACCCACTGAATCATAACGCACTTTCCTGTTTAAGTTTACAGTCTTCTGGCAAAAGGGAGCTACGCATTTCCAAGAAGTGGCGCGGGAGCTTGCTGACCTGTGAGGTGACTCTGGCACAGGTGGGCGTGCTATCTGCCCACACTGCCGTACCTTGGAGGCTCCGCTTCCGGGCCCGGCCGAGGGAGCTGAGCAGAAGAGAGCTGTAATTTCCAAAGCTGTAAATTTCCATTTATAAGACCCCGGCCATTGCCAAGGACCTGTGGGTGACGTCTGCTACCTTCTCCAAGAGGCTTAATTCTTAGCTCCAGGAACTGCCAGTCAGTTTCAAGTCCCTCTTGTTATGGCAGGTGGCTATGTGAAGAATCTCCTTTGGCCCTCTCGAGAGGTTACGCTCTGCGAGGGATACCACCGTACATGAATTAACCCAATCCAGGTCAGGTTTTTCCCCCCTGTTTTGTATGCTTAGCCTCTGGAACAGTGCCGGGCACCTAGGAGGAGCTTCATGAATATTTATTGCAGGAATGATCTAACTTGACACAAAAACACTTTGAGTTAGGTACTATTGTTTTTTTTAATTTTGCAGATGGAGAAACTGAGGCCCTAGTGGAGCCAACCTTAAATCCATGTTCAGAAGGGGACCAGGAATTGAACCCAGGTTACTGGCCTCATAGTGCAGGCTTGTGACCACTAATCTGTACTATAGGAGAGGTTAGACTAGCTGGTCTCAGAGAAGCTGAAATCTGGGGACTGTCTGGCTAGGTCTGGCTTCTCTCCACTCATGGCAGCCTGGGGTTACAAGCTAGAGTTCTTTAGAGAGACACACATGTACTTAAACTGAGCCCAGTTGTGTGTAGCTGCACTGGACTCACCCTGTGAGTCTCATCCTCGGTAACTCAATAGTTACGTGATTGTGATGATCGGGATTCATTCATTCACTCATTCATTCACTTCTTCAGAACATTTTGATTGAGCACCTTATGTTCTGTATTAGACCCTATTGAAACTGAGTGGAACTGGATATACCCATGTCCTTGAGGGGCTCATTGTCTAGTGGGGGAGATAGACGTAGGGTCAAATAAACCCTGGACCACAGGATGAATGCAATGAAAAGATCTGGGCATTCAGAAATGAAAACAACTTGCTGTCTAATTCAGATGATCAAAAGCACTGAGCAACAGAATCACAGTAAAATGTAGATTCCTGGGCCCCAGGTAGTCCGCTTCCGAAAGTCTGGGCAGAGGATCCAGGAGTCTTTCAACTTAACCATCTACCATCTACCCAGGCAATTCTGGGACAAGTGGTAGGAGGTCAGTACTTTGAGAGAAAACCTGCACCCGGAGGGCAGAGAAAATGTCGATGGGGAACATAGTGTACTTTAAAGGATATATCAAAAGGCCTGTCAACAAGCAAGAGGAGAAAAAACTTTACAACATTGTAATTTAAACAATATGCTTGTTGTAAAAATAATCAAGTGACAAAGCAAGAATAATCTAAAAAAAAAATGACTCACTCGGGGTAACCACTGTACTTAGTTTAGTGTGTATCATTTCAGATATTTTTCTAGTGACATCAGATACATAAGCGTAATTCCCCTGTAGCTAAATCTGTCTGTATTTGCTTCTATAGGTACAATCAGTAACTCGCTGTATTTACAAATATGGGCACCACCGTTGCTGTGGCCCGCACTGACACTGATGCCGGGACCAAGATTGGGACCCTTAAGATGCCCGAGAGAACAATGGGCTCCTCTCCTTTTGTTCTCTTAGGGTCTAAAGGAACCTCCCTTTTAGGTTCTCCTTGTCTGCTGTGCCTAAAAATAATAGATAAATAAAAATGGATGCAGCTCTTTCTATTTTACTTAGTTGGTTTTAGAAATAATTCTTACCTTTAGCGTACAACTGCTGATTTTTCTCATGACCACACCCATGAGACCAGCACCCGGTTCATTCCCATTCTTTGCCCTTCTTCACCCCTGGGACACAGGCAGAAGGGTTTGGGATAGGACTAAGGATGGATCTGAGGTTCAGTCACCACACTGTACTCTACACTAGCCTTATCCTATCTCCCTTGCGTGTCACTTCTCTCCCAAGGCGGGAAGTGGTGGATGTCCCAGCCACTTCCTACAAGCAAGGACAAGGCCTGGCTCTCACAGGTACATACAGTGCTGATAACTCGAAGCCGGATCATGGGTGCTTGAAGATGTGCAGTCCTGAGAGGTTTTCAGAGGGGCTCAGGCGCTGTTCACATTAGGATCTTAGTTTCCTTGACATCTTGCTTCTCCTTTGCGCAAACACGCCACTGGACAGGCCTAACCTGCGGGCTTGTTGGAATTGAAGCCTAGTGCCGATGGCTCTCTTCTCCCTTCCTCCACCCCCTGTACCACCCCTTTTCAGATCTTGGGGAACAAGCTCCCACATCCTTTGAGGCTTGATTCTTCTTGAACTATTGGCAGCACTTGCCACAGCGAACTCTTTGCTCTGGCGCCCTTCCAAGGTTTTCGTTAATTATTTTTTATTATATGTGCTTTCTTTTAATTTCAAAAGGAGTGCATGCTTGTGGGAAAATATGCTAATTATATAGCAGCGGACAAAGTAAAAAGTGAAAGTTTTCCCTATTTGCTCATGGTGCCCTACTCCCACTGCCCACGGCCAGCTACCATGAGCAGAGATGATGTGTACATCAGATTTTCTCTCGGGTCTTTTTTTTTTTGCCTAAACAGGGATCATATTATCCTACTTTACATTTTGTTGGCATTAACAATGTACCATGAAAATCCGTCCAAATCAGTCCATACAAATCTACTTTGTTCTTTTAACTAATTTCATAGAAGTCAGCAGTTTGGATGTGTCAGAAATGATCTAGCTGCTGGTTTATTTATTTGTTTATTTTATTATTTTTAAAGAGAGAGGAAGGGAGAGAGGCAGAGAGGGATAGAACCATCAATGTATGGTTGCCTTTCACCTGCCTCCAGCTACGGACCTGGCTGGAGACCTGACTTGCAACCTGGTTATGTGCCCTGGCTTGGAATCGAACCAGCAACTTTTGGGTTCACAGGCTGGCACCTTTAGCTGCTGGTTTTTATTTTTCCTTTTTATTTATTTATTTATTTATTTTTTGGGGTTGGGAACGTTTACTTTTGACAAATAAGGCTGCAGTAAACATGTGTGACATATATATTTGTTTGAGATCTTCAGAGAGAAAGAATCTGGGAAGTTTGGTGGTTGAGATCAAAGCAATCCATCTTTAAAAGTTAATGTTATAGCTCCTTATGTTCATACCTACAGAGTCATGCACAGCCTCGTTTCCCTCTTTCATCATTAGATGTTCTAGATCTTTTAAAATGTTTATTGTTAATAGGTGGAAAAGACTATCCCCTTTTAATTTGTGTTCTCCTGTGCACTGATAAAGCTTGTGGGGATGGACACAAGAAATCACATTCAGGAACCTTATTGAGACTTTCTTGATGGCATATTTGACATGGGATTAATGGGGTGGTGGTGGGGCTTGGACCAGAAAAGGATGGGTCAGACCTTCTGTAGAATTATGTGAACCTTTCAGTTTCCACTTGATGAGGGTAGAGCCTGGCCTATTGCCACTCACTGTGGCCTGTTTGGGGGCTGCTTCTCTGGATGTCAGAAGCAACATCACTGAGATCTTCTTGATCCAACAGGGCAATGCCCATAGCTCTTGGAGTTTCAGCCTAATGCAAGAGTGTTGGTAGATTGGGTCCACATGCAAATGCACATGAAAGTACACACTTCACAGCCCTCCAAGGACTTCCTCCTGGGTGATTTCCCTTTGATGCCTCTTGGTTGCTGGATGCCTATAACTTAATATGACCAAGACCAGACTTTTGATTCTCCCCTTCAGAGCCTCAAACAAAACCTACTTAAACTTCTTCAGTTTTGAATATGATGCCATGATCCCCATCCACTTGGCCAAAAAGCTGAGAGTATCTTTTCACTGTTTCCTCATTCTTATCCCTCATTAATATTTTATCCCATGGATCATCCATATAGATGTCCCATAGGTCATCCTATCTATATATATCCACAGTCCTCCCACCTCTCTCTATTCTTATCACCACCCCCATGTCTTAGCTTAGCCTTCTTAATTACCTCTGTGTTTCCATTTGGGCCCACCTAAAATCCACTCTCCATATAGCAAGCATGTGATTTCTCCTTTTAAATATAGACCAGCTCATGCCACTCACATGGTTCCATCCCTTCAATGGCTCCATTGCAGTGAGAAAAAGAACTCGAACTTCTTGCCTAAGAGACTCTATTTGATCTGGCCCCTGATAACCTTTGGGACCTCATCTGGGACCAATCTCCCTAGCTTGCTGTTTTCACTTCCTCAAATAAGCAAGCTCCTTCCCTGTCCTTTGACTGTGTTCTTCCTTGTGTCTGAAACTCTCTTCACATGCTAGACTCCTGCGTGGGAGCCTCATCAGCTTAAGGGTTACAGGAAGTCATTTCAAGATCACTGTCCTGAAGGATGAAACGGTATCATTCTTTAATCTTGGCATCCTGTTTTTCTTCCAGATTGCATTGCTTTCCTTTTACTGAGGTATAATGGGCCTATGATAAAGTACCTTAAGCACACTAATTTTTGTGCCCAGTTCAAGGACTTTTACATACGCATACATATATGCAATTTTTCTGGTACCACCAGCTCCTTCCCAGCACTCACATGTTTATTGTTACTTATCTGATTTGCAAAGAGAAAGGATTTGATAACACACCATTATGCCACAATCATAGAGTAATGGATACTGACTGCTGGCTGGGTGTATAAATTCTTACCACCCCTTTGGAGGGCAATTTCACAGTATCTATTCAATTTTAAAAGGCATGCATCCAAGTGAGACAACAATTCCTCTTTCAGAAATTAATCCTACTGATATGCTCTTATTTACGTTTGAAGGTAAACGCACAAGACATTCATTACAGCTCTGTTTCTAGAGAGGAGACATTGGAAACACCCTAAGTGTTGTTGCACGGGGAAAGGGGATGGGCAGGTTATAGAAATGAGAGTGAATTTTGCAAAAGAATGCTACAGCAGCTGTCATCAAGAACGTGGGCTGTTATGGGAACATCTTCAAGCTACAGTATATCAATGAGAAAAAAGGTGCAGGACACGGCTGATGGAGTCCTCTCATTTGTGGAAAAGAAGAATATATTTAGTTGCCCGTACTTGCTGGTTTGAGTTACTCTCTGGGGAGAATTCAGGAACTGGTGTTTCGGGTGGGAGGGAGATGTTTCCTACTTTAGCCTTTTAAAGTGTTTGGTTTTTTCCTTCTATGTCTATGTACTATCTTTCAAAAAAATCAAACAAAATAAAGATTTTGGATTGCAAGGGAAGATGGGTAGGGAGAAGGGTGTCCCCTGGGCCAGGGCAGGACTGCGAGGGTCAGTTGGCCTATCTTGGTCTTCAAAAGCATAGAGGGGAGCTGGCTGGCTTAGAACTTGGCTTACAGGGGACACTTTCGTGTGCTCTTGAAGACAGCAGCTGCCCACAGCTGCAGCAGAAGCCGGTGATATTCTGCTGGGGGATAAGTCAGTGGAAGGGAATCGCCTTCTTCCCTCCCGCACCGCTACACGGGGCAACCAACCATACTCTCCCCCTTAGCAGCTCACCCCACCTCTTGTCTCAGGTGGAGGCAGAGTGAGGGAGAGGATTACCGAGTAAATGCCTTTTTTCAGGTTCCTGTAACTTGTAGGTAGGCATTTTTTTTTTTTAGAGTGAGGTCACAGCTATAGAACAAAAACTTGCTGCAACAAGCAACCAGCGGTCCCTCTAGGAGGCTCTAGATGATCTTAACGAAGATCATCGTGGGTTTGGGAGCGAGCCAGACACAGATTTGCGTCAGAGCGCAGCCATCCAGCAGCACTGCACCCTTGGACGTGTCAGAGGACTACGCTGTGCCTGGGTTTTCTCGCAGGTAAACGGGGCCCAGAGGTCCTGCCCAGGTAAGGAACACTCCGCATGACGTCTGTCTTCACCTTGTGCAAGGTGAAGGGCTGTGCGGTTCAAATTGTCGAAAGCATTTGCTTCCTAGGGTCGCCGTAACAAATTACCACCAACTGGATGGCTTAAGGCGACAGTCATCTATTCTCTCTCTGTTCCGGAGGCTTCAGGTCTGAAGGCAAGGGCTCAGCGGCGCTGCGTTTTATCTGGAGGCTCTAGGGGAGGGTCCTGTATCGTCTCTTCCAGCTTCTGTGGCCATGACATTCTTGGGGCTGCATCGCTCCCATCCTGTGCTTTTCTCTCTTACAGGGATACTTGTCATTGGATTTAAGGACCCTGTGGATAACCCAAGATGACCTCATCTCAAGATTCTTCATTACATCTACAATGACCCTTTTCCCAAATAAGGCCACATTCACAGGTTCTGGGAAGTAGGGCATGAGCAGGTTTTGGGGGAGGCCACCCCTTGACTCATATAGGCGAAGAAAGTGGGAATAGATAGAAGCCACCAGGTACTTGCCCAGATACCACTGGACCTGAGTGCCGTGCTGTGGTTGGTTCACTGATGGTGCCAAGTCAGATTTCACTGTGCCTGAACCGCACAGCCTGGACACAAAGGCAGCTGAAGGCCTGGCTGCTCCTCGTTCTCTGGTCTTTCTCTCCTGACCTCTGTCCACCCCCTGTCCTGCCTGCTAGTTAAACCAACACCAGCCTTACTTCAAGGTCTTGGGAGGTGGCGCAGCACCATGGGGATGTCCTATAATTGTGAATCATTGACTCAAAGCCTTGCACACATTTGGAAACGGAACAAGGGCTGTAGCCTCGTTAATAATATTTTACTGATGCCGATTTTCTGGTTTTGCTATTGTATGGAAGTTACAGATGTCACCATCGGGGGAAGCTGGGTTCAAGGGACTCTGTGTGCTATTATTACTAGTATGATTATTATAACTTCTGGTAAGTCTATAATCATTTCAAAATAAAATGTGGAGAATAAGACCAAACCACTTTATAAATACTTGAAACCCCTGACAGATAATAATAAATAACCCCTATTAAAAGGCAGAGGAAGGTACGCCTCTCAACCCTGATCCACGTGGGCTGGATGAATCCTCTCAGGGTAGGTTGGGAAGCTATCCACATGGGCCACTGGGAAGTGGCCTCACCCTGGCCTGGCCCCTCGCCCACCCCAGGCCTCCTGGGAGCCTATCCTGATCAAGCTCCTCCCTTGGAAGAGAGTTCTGCTGGGTCCTCCCCTCACCTCCCACGGCTCCGGGCCTGTCTGGTTTGCAGACACTCGGCTGGGCTGTCCCAGCACCACCCTGCCCAGTGGCCCGGGCGGAATGAGCCCTCTGCTCCTGCCTCCTCTGCCACTTGCATTAGGCTCCTGTTGGCCTCGCCCCTGTGCTTTCCTGGCAGGCATGACAGCCTTGGTGACCCCCACCTTGAGTCAGATGCTCCGGGCTCCTGGGAGGTACTCCTCTGGCGAGGGGCCAGCCCACCCTCCCCTGACTCCTCCTTCACCCAGGACTCCGTGCTCCCTCCTGTCTTCCTCCTCTGGGCAGACTCCAGCTTCCACTAGTCTGGGCAAGCTGTAGGCACCTTCCCTGGACAACTCTTCTGGTTCTTTCCCTCCCTTCTTACCCACTTGGAGGCCGTCAGTGAGTTCTGCCCATTGTGGACTGGTGGTTCGCTGTCTGGGCGATTTATGAACTTGTGAACTTTGGGGACTCTGGGAACCTCCTGAATTGCGTCTAAAATGCCTGAACATTTTTCTGACAGAGAAATGGATTCTCAGAAGATCCCAAGACCCACAAATGAGGGTCTAAGGGTATGTAAGGGACTATAACGTAACTGTTAGACTTTTTTTGCTGGTCTCAGTTTACCTGGGCTACAGCACTGTTTCTAATCAGCCAGCTCCTCTCCTGCCTCAGTTTCCTCCCAGGTGACAGGTGATAGGTGATATCATGTAAATGAAATGATAGCACCTACTGTGTCAGGCTGCTGGGAGGAATAGGTAGAAACAACAACAAAACACATCAAGTTCTTAGCACATCTCCATTATAAACCCCCCAATAAAGGTTATCTGTTATTATTATTATTATCTGCCTTGGTCATGAATGACTCACATCAGCCATGTGAAACAGGGATTATGAATCTCCTTCTGAAGACTGCATTTGCTCAGCATCACACGGATGTTGAACAGCAGAGCTGGGATTGGAACCCATAGCCTTACTTTCTGCTCCATTTGGTTGCCACTCATCTCAAGGAGAATGAGAAGAGGAAAAAGGAGATGGGGCGAGAACATGTTGAATATTTGAACACCCTTTTACGTGCTGCATTTGGGAAGTCTGTTACGTTCTGCTGTCTGCGGTGAATGGAGAGGCACTGCCCCAGAGCTTAGACTGGAGCAAACTTAGAACCGTCTGGCTTCCGGAGAAAGACCAGGCACCATGCCTTGTGACCTTTGCAGGTGTGCTTCCTCCTCTCCCTAAGGTCCACCTGATCATCTGTCAAAGCCCATTGCATGTGTCACCTGCCCTGGGAACCCTGTCTCTAATGTTGTAGGTGTTTGTTATACACCAGCATCTCACACGCTTTTATGACGCTGAATTGTGGTTTCACTGTTTACTCCCCATTCTCACCTCTTCAACTATGTAAGGTCTGTGTCTAATGCATCTTTTGGCCCCTGGGCTCACCCTGGTGCCTGGAATAGAATAAATGTCCGATGAGTGGGATGCCCTCACTCCTCAATCATTTCCTTCCTGACCCCCTGTGGGAGATGGTGACGAGCAGTCAATGTGCTCCAGAAACTCCAAGCCAGAGATAGGGAAAGTCACATTCCCTGTGACAATCTACCAGTTTCCACTGCGCTGCCTGTGAGAGCCCAGAATTTCCAAGGGCAGGAGAAGTCAAAAGCACCCAGGAGTCAATGGTGTTTTCTTCTTTCTTTTTTTTAAAGTTTAAAAAAATTTTTTAAAAAGATTTTATTATTTTTAGAAAGAAGGGAAGAGAGAGAGAGGCAGAGAGGGAGAGAGATATCAATGTATGGTTGCTTTTCATCTGCCTCCAGCTACAGACCTGACTGGAGACCTGGCTTGCAACCTAGTTATGTTGCCCTGGCTGGGAATCGAACCTGCAACCTTTGGGTTCACAGGCCGGTGCCTTATCCACTGTGCCACCAGCCAGGGCCCAATGGTGTTTTCTTTAAGCACTTATTTGACATTAGGAATAAACTAAAGGGCCTCAGTATGAGTTGGGGAATTGGCATTTCCTTGGGGAGGCCATGGGTGACAGAAAAGAGTGAACTTAATATTCCAGGATCTGAGACCTGAGAACACTCGAGCCAGGCTGCCCAGCATGTGAGCACTGGCCTCTGCTAAGGTCCCGTAGGTTTATGGTTTTCCTTCTCTAAGAGGATTGGAGAATTGCCAGGCCGGGCCAGGTCAACTCCCAGCCATTCCAGAAGTAAAAGCAGGCGCTGTTTGAAAGCTGGAAAGGTGAGGTTCCAGATGGTGTCAAAGTAGATGAGAGTGACTCAGAATTCTATTCTGGACCCCAGGGGACAGGTGGGACTGTCCCTAGGGGTCCGTATGGAAATGCTAACCAGTATTGAAGTCTAGAGAAAGGCTTTTCCCTAGGAAGGGCAAGGTAGTTCCACATTCTGTGTTGTCTCCTAACTGAAGTCTGCACCTGAAACTTCATGCCCAGACCTGCACTCATGATTCTCCCCCAATGCCATGATCAAAGTCTGGCTCTTCTCAGAGAATGTGGCACTATTCACCCAGAAATCTGGAAGCCAACCTGACCCTCCCTGTCCCTTGTTGTCCCAAATCAAATATATTTCCAAGTCCTGTCCATTTTACCTTTAAACCAGCTCTTAAATGCATTCTCTGCTCTCTGCCCCTGTGGTCAGACCTTGAGTCCTTTACCATCTTTTCTTACAAAACCATTTTCATAGTCCCTCCCTCCAAAGAGTTCTCTCAACAATCCCATCTCTCCATACCCCCCAGCCATTACCTGCCCCAAAGCGGAAGTAATCTTAAAGAAATGCAAATCTGGTCAAGTTACTCCTCTATTTAAAAATCTTTTAATGCTCTTGAACTCTACGTGAGACTTACGATTTCACATTGTGGAAATGTTCCCCAGAAAACTGTGTACAAATGTTGAACTCTAATTAGTGACATGCATGCTGCAGCATTTGAATCAAGCGTACTGATCACTGTTATTTATCATAAAATGCAGCAGAAATAAATAGGCAGAGGAAGAGACAAATGGGTGGCTTGATGGGTAAATTTAAAGCAAATATGGCAAAACGCTAACTGGAGAATCTAGGTAGTAGGTATATGGGAATTCATTGCGCAACCCTTTCAGCGTTTTCCTGCTAAAAAATTCACAATGACATGTTGGGAAAACTTTGTCTAACAGCTCACATTAGATCAGGATTAAATCCACAGGTGTTAGTGTGGCCTTCAAGACTCTGCCTGATCTCCCTACTTTCCTCTGTGGATTCGCCCTGTGCCAATTTCTCTCTAACATTTCTTGTGCTCCAGGCACAGGGCTTGTCTTTCCATTTCTAAATGGAATCTCCCCTCTTGTTTTAGAGTGTGTCTAGCTCTAATCCTCTTAATGTAGTCGATTGTGCAATTATAGGTGGAACTATATAAATGCCATTTATATAGGTGAAAGGGTCAAATGTTAGGCATTTCGTGTGACTCAGAGAACTGTTTGATAAACCCTAGCTTCCAAGCTCTGGGAGGAATAGTGCCTAGCACAACACCTGGTGGTTGATACTCAACATTTTCTCTTGAGAGTTAATTAAATTCGTTAATTAATTGATGGACAGTAAGCCACCTATGTTTTTACCATCTAATTCCTTGACTATAAATAGTCGAAAGTATTAAGGGTCATTTAAGCATGTAGAAATTATTACCTTTCCCTGACCTAGGCCATTTCTTTGTTATACAAGGAAAGTAAATGAAAGTAAACAATTTTATCCCCCAAATCTAGATATTTCAACAATTCATCTTAACTTCCCCAAATTCTCCGGTCAACTGGGTCTAACCTCTAGTTTTGTTTTCCACAAACATGGGCAGAGTGAAGCGTTGATGATTATTAGGGTTCAGGCAGTTCCCAGAGCACGTCCCAACACCAGGAAAGGGAAAAGGATTTTTGGCTGGATCTCAGATGGGCCACTTTTAACCTTGTTAATGGGCAAAGAATCATCTTTCTGATTCCTGGTTTCCCCAAATGAAGCAATATGTAAAGAGCCAGACTAGTAGGTTCTTTATTTCCTTGTGACTCTTACCCATTCATTGCAGTCATAAATATTACTTTACATGGCCAAAGGGAATTGTCTAGGTGAACTCTATATGATGACACAAGGACTTAAAAACAGAGAAGCTGTCTTGGCTGTGGTCAGAAAGAGGTGTGACAATGGAAGAGGGTCAGAGAAATGCAACCTTGCTGTATTTGAAGTTGGAGAATGTGGTCCACGAGCCAAAGAATGCGGTGGCCTCGGGAAGCTAGAAAAGACAAGGAAATGGTTTCTCCAGCAGAGCTTCCAGAATGGAGCGAAGCCAACTGTTAGCTTGAGTTTAGCTGAGTGGAACCTGTGTCAGCCGTCTAACCTAGAGAACTGTAAGATAATAAATTTGGGTTGTTTTAAGTCACCCAGTTCAAGGTTATTTGTTATTACAGCACTAGAAAACGAATGGGGTGGTCTTCTAGTCTTTTGTTTTCCTTTTTCTTCCTTATTTATTTTTTTGTTCCTTTTCTTTTCTCCCTCCACCTCCTTCTGTTCCTTCTTCTCCTGTAGTTGTGTTGTGCTGAGCCCCAGGGAGCATGTCACAGGTGATGACCCATGATTGCTAACAGAGGATGGGCCAACAGTGTTTATTTGGGGCAGCTTTGTGGTTTCTACAGACCTGGCAGGCAGCCTCTGATGGAGGCTTCTGTCTCTCTTCCATTGGTTGATTTAAGCATGTGAGTCAATTTCTCCGCCAATTGCCAGCATGCAAGGAGAAGGTGGGGAAGGCAGCTACTGGTTAGACTCCAGGCTGTAGAAAAGTCAGCTATTCACTCCAGTCATTCCTCACTGTGCGGAATCATACTTAGATAGAGAATTAAAGAGGAGATAGTCAGTCTTATTCAAAGAAGAGTAAGGCTCAGGGACACATGTATATCCTTGGGTTTCTCTTTCATTGGCCTGAAAACTGGGCCAATTTCCTTGGTTACAGAAACCCAGAGTTGTAAAGGAAAAGGATGGTGTAGACAAGACAGCTTAGAAATTTTGAGTGTCAAGCCCTAAACTTTCAAAGTGGACTGTGTAAGCCACCACAGTTATCCCATGCATGACAGTAGGCTTGGTACTGAGCATTCATTCCCTCATGTTTCTTCACAACTGCTGCCTGAGGAAACTGAGGCTCAGAAAAGTGAGTAAGTCACTGTATTATTATGTACCCAGTCAGAGGTGAAGGTGGGATTAGAATCCAAGTCTTTATGACCAGAGAAACAGATATTATTTTAGTAGACAATAAATGCTACTGCTCTTAAGGAAACAAGTTTCTTTCTTGGCCACCAATCTAATCATAAATAAATAATGGATCACTGCTAGAGAGCCCGATTCCTAGATTTACACCCAGGTAAATGTCCCATTGGCCTCAGTAGCAGTTAACTTCAATGAGAGATTGCCTGATTAATAATAATACCACCACCTGCTATTCATAGGTAACCATTCTTCAAGGAGTCAAAGTGCTTTGTAGATATCATCTAATTCAGTTTTGCTATTTTTTCTTATTAAAAAAATATTTGATTTAATATTTCCAGAGAGAGAGGAAGAGAGAGAGGTAGAGAGGGAAAGAAACATCAACGTATGGTTGCTTTTAACCTGCCCCTAGCTATGGACCTGGCTGGAGACCCGGCTGGAGACCTGGCTGGAGACCTGGCTGGAGACTTGGTTATGTGCCCTGGCTGGGGAATCGAACCAGTGACCTTTGGGTTCGCAGGCTGGCGCATTATCCACTGTGTCACCAGCCAGGGCCCCAGTTTTGTTATTTTACTGGCAGTTGGGTCTTTGCTTTTTCACAGAGAGGATTCATGTTTAAGGAGGGCTAGGCTAGGTCTTGTCAGCCTCAGTCATCAACCTGTTGGTGGTCCATCAGTGGCTTGTTCCACCTCATATGACTTTGCTCTCTATGGAGATTGGGGCCAGGCTTGTCATCATGGATTCTGCTTTCAATGAGCCCTTGGCATTGGTCATACCACAGGAGCTGGATGAACTGCTTCATGTGAATTTTCAAGGCTTTGTAAAGGGTTTATCTAACTCATTTCCAGGTAGAGGTATTTATAAATATTTCTTGGAAAAAGCATCATCATCATCATCATCATCATCATCATTATCTTTATTGCCATTGTTGTCCTAGTGTCTGTCCTCTCCTCCCTCTCCCTTACCTATTCCTCCTTTTCTTTCTGCTCCTTCTCCAACACAAATTCTTATTTAATGATAGCTATATTCCAGGTCTCTGTGCTAGGCACTTTAGAGGGATAACTTGACTCATTCCTTGTTATCAACTCCATTTTACAGAATAGAAAACTGAGGCTCAAGGTGAATAATTAATTTATTCCATTCTGATAATTGACAGTGAACTATTAGCAAACTGTTTCAATTCAACTTGAGAAACTTTGAGACTTTACCACCCAGCATAGAGCCAGGCAAACATGAGACCCAGTGAGTTGATATTTATGAGGATAACAGAATAACTATCATCTATTGAGTGTGGACACATTATACACCATGATTTTCAATCCTTCCAACAATCTTCTGAGGTATGTATTCATATCTCAATTTTATAAAAACTGAATAAGGTCTCAGAAAAGTAAAAAGTTTGTTAGGATCATACAATTTAAATCATGGTAAAGTTGTATTTTAATTCCTATTATTTTCAGATTCCAAAATCTCTACAATCAATTCATAAACTCATTTGAATTATTGAGGGGTTGAATGGTGGACAAATGGATGGATAGATGGATGAATAAATGCATGGATGATAGAGAGAAGAAAAGACAGAGCCAGGAATTTCCTCCTATGCTTTTCTGTCTCAAATGCTAAAGTCCTCATGACAAAAGAATGGTAGTAACAAAAATACATGTGCAACACACTCTTAAACCTTCAGGGACTTATGTAAATTGGCATGGAGCGGCTTAGCCATAGAAGGAAACTTATATTCTAAAACAGGAAGTGAAATGAGTTCTGACTCATGAAACTCAGATCCGAAATCTGCTGACCTCACGAAGGTCAATGGGGGAGCTGGGCTCTAGGGTAGGAGGCTGCACGGTGACACCAAGTTGAGGCAAAGCAGAGTGACAAGGGTTTTCCTTGCATTATGAATTATCTCAACAATTAAGGTGTGGGGCTTTGACTGATTCCATCTGGAGAAGAAGCTAAGGCATCCTGGAACACATTGATTTCTTAATCTAGAGTCAGGTGTCTGGACCAGACAGACTTTCAGGTTCCATTTGCCACTCTGGACATTAGAGAGACCCTGGAAGGAAAAGCTGTTTTATTAGGATTTAGTTACAATTCAAGGAGAATAAGGAAGCCACCTTTCAGATTAGCATCTTGCACAAGAATGTCACTTCATGGCCAGGGTCCAGCTTCTTTTTGGCAGTAGGTCACCAGGGGCTAGCTGACCTGGGGGCAGAGGCTGTGGGATTTCTGCAGCTCAGAGGAGCTTGCTTGGTGGCCCTACATCACCGTCACCATTCAGTGATGTGGTAATTGAAATTCCAAAATAGATGAGAAAGTTCTTGGGGTTAAAGTGATAAGTTGGTAAATGCCTTTGATAGGATAAATACAAACACAAGAGAGTAAGTAAAACTTCTGCCTCTCCGCTGTAGACACTGCCCTTGCAATTGCCTGGACAGGCGTAGAATTGTAGCAGGAACTTCAGTCTTCAATGTTCTGATTTTGCCCAGGCCAAGGGGAACAGTCGGAGGCTACTGCTTACAGAGCCAAAACTGCACTCCTTTCTGCTCAAGGGGTCAGAGTAACCCAGGAGTCGGGGTGCATTGGCTCACTAAGAGAATTTTACTCATGCGGTGCATTCTTCCTCCATGCAATGAAGTTGCAAACACTGCTTTATTAAAAAACAGTTGAATGTATTGGGGTGACATTGGGGTTAATAAAATTTTATAGATTTCAGGGGTACAGTTCTATAGTACATCATCTATATATTGCATTGTCTGTTCACCAACCTGAGTCAAAATTCCTTCCATCACCATTTATCCCACCTTTACCCTCTCTACCTCCCCATCACTTTGTCTCTGGAAATCAGCATACTGTTGCCGATAAGGTTTTATTTTATTCTTTTCTTAATTCCTTCACTTTTCCCACCTAGCCCTCCTACCCTCTTCCTGCTGACAGTTGTTAGTCTGTTCTCTGTGTCTATGGGTCTGCCGCAGTTTTACTTGTTAATTCATTTTGTTCATTAGATTCCACATATAAGTGAAATCATATGCTAGTTGTGTTTCTCTGACTGGCTTATATTTTCTCCCTCCTGCTCTTCTTCTCTTTCTTCATCAATGAAGAAAGAACACCCACTATTCTGGTCATCTATTGCTAGGTAGAAAATGACACCAAACTTAGTGGCTTAAAACAATAACCACCCTTTATTTTTCTCATGTACCAGCAAGTGGGGGAGGTCTTGGTGGGTCAGCTTCTCCCTGGACCATCCTGTCAGCTGAGCCAGCTCACCTGGGACTGAAGGGTTCCCTTCCAAGATGGCATATTCACAGGGCCAGGAGTTGGCATCATTGGTCACCAGGCACTGTCAGCTGAAGGACTCAGGTCCCTTGGATTAGATCTCTCCAAGGGGTTTTTTGGACTTTCCCAGATCAGGGTAGTGGTGTTCCAAGAGTGTTCCCAGAGGTCCAGGTGGAAGCTCAAAGACTTCTTAGGACTTCACCAAATCTCAGAATATCATTTTTGCAGCACTGTGTTTGTTAAGCAAAGCTGTGGCTTTTCAAAATTGACCACCGTTAGCTCTAAAGGAGGTGGACATGTGGTATGAGTGACTTCACAGTAACAGTTATGGCAGACATTTAGGGCTCCATACAACTTAATATAAGGTGTTAAGTTTCTGAGGGTTAGCAGCAGAATTCAGTGGGACTGGAGATCTGGAAGGTCCCTCATATTAATCAAGAGTAATGAGTCCATATCTGATAGACCATTTATAGCTGAGTAACTTTAGATTATGCTACTCAAATTACATAGACCTTAGTTTCCTCAGGTATAGGAAATAATCCTATCTAACTTTATTGCCTTGTAAATATTAAAGATGATAACAGAAAAAAGAGGGAGGACACTTACTGAAGTGCCTGAGTTATAGCAGGCATTTGACAAAGGTAAGCCACGTACCTATTTGGTTAGTGAAACATTTTCCAGAATTTTTTATGATCCCTTGAATTTGAGCTTATTATTTATTTTTGTCATTGTTTTCTTGCTTCACTATATTTGTAATTCAGTTTTTTTCTTATTATAAGAACAATACATGTACACTTTAAACAATTAGAAAATATAAACAAACATTTAATAATGATACAATATTATCTAAACCACAGTCCATATTCATGTTTCATCAATTGGCTAAAAATACATATTTCAACTGTTTAGTTTTTCCCAGCCAAGGACTGGGAAAGTCTATATCATTTACTCTTAATCATTATGCATTTTTAGTTGTCTTTAATCTAGAATGGTTTCTTTGCTTTTCTTGCTTTTTAAAAATTTTCATATTTATGAAGAGTTCAACTTATTTTGTAAACAAGTTGGGCTGGTCTGATGTTTCTTCATAATTAGATTCAGGTGCCAGCTGAATTCCTTTTTATTTAGTTATTAAATACAAATAGAGTTATAGTACTAAAAGTTCGGTTTTTAAAATTTTATGGTTTGTACTTTTATAAAATGGGTGCATAATCCTTTCTAAGGCAATTATTATAAATGTATGCAATATGTATACAATAAAGCACACAAAGTGTGAAGTATACAGTTCAATTAATTTTTAGTGGAAAGCAGTTTTTACTTACATAACCACCAGTGTGACTACCTCCCATTCCAAAATATGGAAGTTTTTCAGTCTTTTAAAAGACTTTGTAATCTTTTGATACATTTTTTCATTTAATAGCATTTTGATAAAATGCATTTCCATGTTTGCGTGTCATATCATTATGCTCATTCATTTTGATTACTGTATATGACTCCATTGTATAAATATACAACTTTTACCAATCTACTCTTTTATTGCTGGATATTTGATCTGTGTGTTTCTGGAATTTCACTATTGTGAACAATCTAGTTCTTGGCTATGTATTCTGATATACATACATATATAATTACACCTCAGTGGAATTGTTGGATCATAGAATATATAAATATTTATTATTAGAAGTTACTATTCATTTATTTTCCAAAGTGGTAACACCATGTTACAGACCACCAGAAGTGTGTACAAGATTCCTTAGATCTAAATCTACTTCAAAATTTAGTATTATAAACTTTCAATTTTGGTCATCTGAACATGTATAAAATTATAGGCCATAGATGCCTTGATTTGTATTTTCCTGACCCTCAATACAGTTTAACATCTGACCAAAGGTTCATTGACTTTTCATGCTTCTTTTTGAAATGCTTGTTCTTGTGCTTTGCCCATTTTTAGTTGGTTTACTCATTATTTTATTTTTGACTTGTAGGATAATTCCAGTTTTTTTCTTGAAATAAAGTCTATCCTTCTTTGTCTTTACGATTTCTGTCTTTGTTTTCCAACTTAGCAATGTTTCTCCACCCTACAATTATTTAAATATTTATTTGCATGACTTCTTTCAGGGCCTCATGGTTTTCTCTCTGCTTCCATCACTAGTGAGCCCCACCTAAGGCACATTCCAAAAGGGGTGCAGCGTGGGACTTTGGGTTTTTGCACTGCATAATCAGGTACCAGGCCTTTCTGGGTCTCCACCCTGGCCCCTTGCAGGCTCCACCCAAGCTGGGCTGGGCCCAGGGAATTGCCTCGAGTCACCTGGTCTATTTCCAGCAGATGAGTCATTTTTCCTTTCCAAGAACCCAAAGAGTGTAACAACTTACTGGATGCTCTGGGAGATTCAGTTAAACTGCTTTCACAAAGGAAGACACTGAAATTCTAGGAGGTGACATAATTTGTCCAAAATTTCATAGCCAGAAGTATGAAAAAAGTGTGGAGATACCAACTGTTTCCTTTAGGCCAATCGGCCAATGTCTGAAAACTTGGTGTTGGATTTTGTGAACATGCATTCATTTAACCCTCCTGCTTCTGGTTCCCAAATCTGTGGAAGTCCACACAGCCTTCCATCAGTCTCTCTCTTTTCACCCCAGTCCCCTCCCTTTGCTCTTTGCACAATCTTCTAAGTAAAACTCTCACTGAAGCCAGTTTATGTCTCCCAGCAGCCTCAAATGCATAACTTGCTCCCCTTTGCACTTTCATTAAAAACTATATCTTCTGTTGCACCCTGTGTGCTTGGTACCTGTCTGCTGTTCTCTTTATCTCCCACCCTCATTTTCGCTGCTCACCCTCCCCCCACCTCACGCCCTAGCAGACCTCCTTCATGTTCTTTGAAGGTGCTGAGTTCCTTTTCACCTTCAGGCCTTTGTTCCTGCTCTTGTCTTTGCTGGGAAGGCTCCTCTTCTGACCCTATGCATGACCCATTTCTTACCATCCTTTAGTTCATGCCTGATCTTAAATGTCACCCCCTCAGAGAAATCTCTCCTAAGTATAGCCCTCCCTCTCCTTTACAATGGACCACAGAGCTTTGTTTCATTCCTTACTGGAGCAGTATTATAATCTAATTACTTGTTTATTTGCTTTTTCACTCCTTTCTGTGGGGCCCAGTCCTCCAAAGGGCTGCGCATGCCAAGAGTTGGTCTCATTCAGCTGTGTCCTCAGGGGCTGGGCCCGTGCTTGGCACCCTATTCAATCAATATTTGTTGAACTAGTGAATGAATCTGGAGGCAACTCAATAATTAGTGGTTTTCATTTCCTTCCCTCCTCTGAGCAGGAGTGGCCACTCATACACACTGGCACACACAACCTGAAGGAACTGGACCAGCACAATGGAAATAACAGCTCAGTGGATGTATCTAGTCTGTAACAGAAAAACCAGCTAAACCAGTTGGGTTAGCTACTGTCTTCTGCTTTGTTTTGTTGAACCAGTTCTTTGGCCTCTGAGCTTCTTCTGGCCTGGGTGTTCTAGTCATGGAGAAGGGGGGTTTACATTAATGAAAGATTAGGGTATATTCACATAATGAGCACTTTACCTGGATAAATCACTACTGAAGAGATTGATACCTATTAGGCTATGATAGCAAACTAGTTCTTGAAGAGATTCCAGTAGCTTTGAAAAGGCGTAGGAGTCCATTAGGTAAACTTTTCAAGTCCTTTATGTTTATAAACCCCTTTCTTAATACCTGGGGCTTAGTGAAGTGGAGACGGGAAAGTTCTCAGGGCTCCGGATTGCTGAGAGGAAGAAGACACAGAATGGTTTGTTCTCAGAAAGTATTCAGAGCAAAACTGGGATTGGCCATCCTAACTGGGATTATGAGATGCCTTTTCAGTAATAGCCCCATTCTGCTTTGCTGAGCCAGTCTGGCTGGAAGATCCAGAGGTTAGTGGCTACTTTTCAAAAGCTTTTGCTTCTTAGAAATCAGAAGTGAGGAAGCCTCTATATCCCTCTTGGTGAGAGTTGGAGAATTTCATGCTCCAAAGAATGGGCTGTAGTTGACATTCAGGGAGAATTAGACACTTTTATTATTCTTTCTCTCCCTACTTTTCTCCTCCCTCCCTTCCTCATAGTTCTCATTTTTTTCCCTTCTTTCTCCCCCCTCTCCTTCGTTCTGCCAACTCTATACCTGGTACTGTGGTTCAGTTAAAGATACCTGATGAAATGTCTTACCTCTTAGGTGTTCACATATTAGTGGTGGGGAAAAGCAAGTAGAGCCTTCTTGTAGCACAAGATAACAAAAACCGTACAGAAGGATAGGCACAGGCTTCTGGGAACATAAACAGTTGTGGGTCGATAAATGTTTAACAACCAGTTCTAGGTGGCTCTAGATTGGGGGTTGGGGAGAGACCTAGATTTGTAGCATCTGCTGATTTCTGTGGTGTAAATATCCCCACCTTGGCCATGTTGTGTTGGAAAGACATGCTCGCATCCTGCTTATCAGGGCTGGTTCAGCTCGTCCCTGAGAACATCCCTCAAATGGTACATACAGGAGTGGGGTTTGTAATGTCGGAGGGAGCATCTAGAAAAGGAGATACTTGACCTGTATTAACTTCTTTAGGAGTAAAGGGAAAGAGTTATAACTCTTGTTCTCTTTATTCTTTTTGTGTATATTGAAGAAAATAGAGAAAATGCAGACAAACCAAAATAAGAAAATAAAACTCACATGTAACTTAAAAAGGGGGAGATGAGCCACGGTTATCTTGGTGATCAATTTTCCTTGCATCTTTTTTTTCTCTATGTGTGTTGAACTGTTTGTTATTAGAAAGCAGCCTTCTCTGTCCCAGTTAATGTTTTGTCACATAGTAATATTGTGACTATGTTTTTAAAAAATTCATTTTAAACCCATTTTTTAAAATAATTTTTATGTTTCTTTGTTTAAATTCTGATTCTGATTAAATGAACCAATCTGTGTTTCTGTACATTTTAAAGACACATTTATACATTAAAATATAACTGTTAAATTCATTCTATCATCTTGACAGAATTTATTTTTGTATGTTCCTATATTTTTCTTGGTCTGTTACTTTTTGTTGGCTCTTTTAATACCTTTGCATTCTTTATTTGTTCTTAAAATTTATGTACCCTCTTTTAAATTTAACTCTTCCTGTTTGATTAAGGATTTTTAGCATATTTTTATCAATACTTTTTTCTTTATTGTTTTCCCATTTTTCTTTTCCACTTTGTAGCATTTGTTAACATGCTCAAGAATTTTATATAAAGGTATTGGTATAGAATTACTGTGATTTACTTTAAATATTAACTTTTCTAAAAATAATTTTGACTTTGGTATATAGTTTTATAACTAAGCTTATAGTAATAATTTAGTCTTGCCTGACTTTTCATTGATTTTAGTGCTTATTAGCAGTCTTTTTGTACTATTTTTGTGCTCTGATTTTAGCTTCGTTATTTGGTAGGGAAGAATGCCTACCTATGCAAGCCTTCCAAAAAAAGTATATCAGTGATCTACAATAGAACCCCCTGAATCTTTTTAATGGAATGTGGTTCTGTTAATGTGACCCACAAATGAAAATTTAACTGGTGGGAGGTTAAAAAACCCTAATTTAGTAGAGGATCAAAAAGAAATCACTGACATCCTTGAGGTCTTCCTCTGGGTTCTTGGAGAAGATGGATAATCTGTCACCATGACAGACACACAGGGGGTGACCTGTATGTTGTTACCCGCCTGTGGCTCTATGCTCCAAATCCTTTGGGGTGTGTGCTCAACCCACATTTTAGGTAATGATTTGTCATGGTTTCTTGGCACAATGTTTTATTTGCTTTACGTTGATCGTCTTATGCAGCCATCCAGAGATCTCATTATTCTCACAATGGATGAGGAAACTAAGGCTAAGAGAGATCATGTCCCTTGCTCAGGGCCACTTGCCTGGTAAATGGCAGAGACTGCATCAGGACCCAGCATTCTGACTCATTGTCATAAGCTCCTTAATAGCCTGCACTATAAACTGCCTTATTGTATAATTAAGGCACTCGGCTACAGAGCCTCCAAAGGCTCCCCCTGCATCCCTGCACTGTCTCCAGCCTCCCAGAGATCACCCCTTGTCTTGTTGTTACATGTTGAGGGGCTCAGGCTTTCTGGTCTCCTAGCAGTTTCAGTGCTGCAGGTTCCCCATCAACTCCCCTCCCCTGGAGAGTGGAGCAGGGGAAGGGCTGCTAGGGCTTCCTGGTAGTTTAAACTTTTAGTTTATTGATGATTCTTAAAACTCAGTTTGTTCTTTTCTTTCTTCTTATGAAAGCATGTTGCTTTTTTCTTTTTGCCTATGTATGGAGGAAAATGTCCCCAGTTAGGTTGTGGGATTATAGCTTTAAACATATACATCCTTGTGTATATTTATGTTAAAGTGCATTATCTTGTGTCCATCAGCAATACACGAAGATTCAATGGCTAATTAAGAGATTTGTTTACATATTTATGGTAACAACATACTGGAAACAACATTTATATCATATGTAAACTAGGATTACATGCTGAGAAAAGTTACTTGACTATACATGGTCTGTCCAGAAAAAGTCCACCCATTATTAATATAATGAGAATGATTATATTAACATCGATATTGCCTGGCAGCCAAGGAGAGTAGACTGGAATATGCATGCATGAACCATGATGACTTCACTGTACTAGTCAGTGTGGGTGTCGTTAAGCAAGTGTTCTGTGTAGCTGTCACATTCAAAATGAATGAGCAAGGAGTGTCAATGAATCTGCATCAACTTTTGCATTAAGCTTGAACACTCTTCTGCAGAAACTATTTGTATGATTTAGAAAGCCTTTGGGACAATGCAGTAAGTGCAGTGCAAATAAAAGTGTGGTACAAATGCTTCAGAGAGGGTTGAGAATCTGTTGAAAATGATCCATGTTCTGGAAGGCCTGCAACAAGCCAAATACCTGAGAAGATCGAACATGTATGGGCTGCGTTCAATAAAGTTTGGTGACTGATAGTGTGAGAATTAGAAGCTGATCTGGGAATTCCAAAAACTATTGTCCAAGATTTTGACGCAGAATCCTGGCATGAAACATGTCATGACAAAATCTGATCAGCAGCTTCTGCTACCAGGGCAGAAGGCACATTGTACTGCAGGTGCTAATGACTTGATTCAAAGAGCTATAAATAATCTAGATTTCCTCAAGAAGGTCACAAGCGGAGATGAACAGTGGGCCTATGGCTATGATCCAGAAACAAAGGCCCAGCTGTCCAAATGGAAGTCACCTGGTACTTCACACCCAAAGAAGGTGCAGCAAAGTTTCAGTAAGATCAAAATCATATTAATTATGGTTTTTGATTGGGAAGGTGTTGTCCTATAGGAGTAGGCTCCCCCAGGCCAAACAATTAATAAGTAGTGCTACTTCAGTGTTGTTTGTTGGTTGAGAGATGAAATATGATGAAAATGGCTGCAGCTATGGGCAATAGGTGATGGGCAGTTTCATCATGACAATATACCCATTCATGCATCATGTCTTATTTTTTGGCCAAAAATTAAATCACCCAGTGGACTCAGCCTTGCTGCAGCCCAGATTTGGCACCTTGTGACCTCTGGCTTTCCCCAAAACTAAAATCATCTTTGGAAGGAAAGAGATTTCAGACCACCAATGAGATTCAGGAAAATAGGATGGGGCAGCTGACAGTGACTCCAACAAAGGATTTGGAAGGGTGTTTTGAACCATGGAAGAGACGCTGGGAGAACTGTGTGAGGTCCCAAGGTGCCTACTTTGAAGGGGACTGAGGTGTCATTGTCCTATGTACAATGTTTCTTGTACAATGTACCTCTTTATGAGTCACTCACTGGATCTTGTACCTGTATCTTCTTTATTAAATGTCTATTTTGCAGAGGACATGGCTGGATACTTTCTGGATAGGCCTCCTCAGACATGTCTATACACATTGGAACGAAAACATTCTATTGAAAAATAGGCAGTTCTTTTAGAATGGTTACCAGCCAGGATGTTTTTCTTTATTGAAAAACATTTTAAAAATTAATCTTCACCTAAGGATACATTTATTGATTTGACGCAGAGAGAGAGAGAAAGAGAGAGAGGTCAATTGGTTGCCTCCTGTATGCATCCAGACCAAGGCCTGAACTGCAACCTGGGTGAGTGCCCTAACCAGGAATCGAACACTTAACCTTTTGGTCTTATGGGATGATGCTTCAACCAACTGAGGCGTCAGGCCAGGACAAGGATGTTGATTTTTCTGTCCTCTGGGCAGAGGGAAGCTAGATATGCTGAAAGCTCCCTGGCACCAGCAGCCAAGAAAAGGAAAGCGATGAAATCATGGTCCACTCGTCACACAATAAAGCAGCAGAGATTCAAGACACCCAATTACTGGGAGCCCCTGACTCAGGCTTCCTCCTGGTTCCCTGCCCCAGAGCCAGCTGAAAAGTGGGCCTTGGAACTGCATCCATAAAGATCATCGACGACCAGTGAGGAAGAGATCCAATAATAACTTCCTGAAAATACAAATTTGATCATGTCATCTCCCAGCCACTGACATTCCTTTAGTGGCGTCTCTTTGCTACTGGGAGGAAGACCAGGATCCTTACAAGGTCCTACACAGTCTTACAGAATGTGGATGATGTCTACTGCTCTCTTGAGCCTCCTCCTCATTCCCTGGGGAATTTGACAGCGCACACTACCACCTTTTGCTTTAGGCCTTTGACTATATATTTCGTCTACTTGGAATAATCTTTCACCTCCACCCTCACCTTAACTTCATTTCATTGGTGTTTCTCATCTTTTAGGTAGAAGCTCAGGGATTGCTGCCTTAGACAAGCCTTCCTTGTTATCCTGGGCCAGGCCAGTTTGGCTTATCATTTCCTTCAATAACACCATGTCCATCTTTTCCATAGCACGTTAACACGATTGTAATGTCATTTGTTTGATTAATGTCTGCCTTACCCATGAATGTAGGAATGGCATCTTTTCCCTTTCATTGAATCCTTTAGAGCCTAGAACTATGCCTGGCATTTCAAAGACCCTCAATAACTCAATTTTGTATAAATGCATGAATTAGAAAGGAGAATTTTACGCTCTCATTTAGGACAGCATAACCTAATAGAATAGGCTGCCCAGAGCTCCATTTGGGGAGAGGACTTTAGAATGAGTATCTGGCCCACTAGGTACAGAAAACAGCAAAAACTGACAGTGAGAATAAAAATCCTGAATGGGTAGAGAACTCCCTACCCCCATTATAAAAGTTAGGGTGCAGCCCTGGCTGGTGGCACAGTGGATAAGGTGCTGGCTTGTGAACCCAAAAGTCACTGATTCGATTCCCCAGCCAGGGCACATAACCAGGTTGTAAGCCAGGCCTCCAGCCAGGTCTGTAGCTGAAGGAAGGTGAAGGGCAACCATACATTGATATCTCTCTCCCTCTCTGCCTCTCTCCCTTCCCCTCTCTTTAAAAATAATAAATAACATCTTAAAAAAATGTCAGGGTGCAGTTCCCTGGATTGGTTCTGGGTGATGAGAAGGGATATAGGCAGTACAAGATGCATCTCTTAGATATCATCCAGTAATGTCCCGTGATTAAGAGGGCTATGAGTGAGTTGAGTGAGGGAGGCCATGATTTTTGAAAACTAGTAAGAGAGGGGCAAGACCAGTGAGAAGAGATGCCCCCCTCCCCCCACACGACATAAGAATCATGGTCACGTGGGGTTTTTTCCCAGCTGCCATGGCTGGGCTGACAAATTAACTGTGCAAAAAAGTTGGATTTCATGAACAAATAGGTTGAAACGAAAGACCTTTGTGGATCATATATATGTCCCCACCCATTCCCGGTCATGCATAATAACAACAGTATTTTTTTTTTTAACAGTATTAATAAATATCAATTATTGGCCGCCTACAGTGTTATGCCTTGGGTACTTTAAAACTTTACTTTTAATCTTCAAAGTATCTCTAGATGTTCAATTTATTATCTCTGTTGTATTAATAAGGAGAGAGAGGCTCAGAGAGGTTAGGTGACTCGCCTAGGACTCCACCACTATTAAATGATAGAACCAGGACTCAGAAGTGGTCTGTGGGTGTAGCCACGCCCCTTCTGTACTGTCAGAACCAGCTCTGAGGGTTGCCCATGAAGGCAGATGGACTTTTCCATCAGGTCCTGCGGTAGAAATAAACCACATGGACCTTGCAGCTTGCTTCTCACCAGGTTGCGAGGGCCTGGGGTACATTCTCAAGGCATTGCTCTTTCTTTCTCCTCAATTCCCTTTGAAGTTAGCGGGAAGTCAGCACCTGGGATCTGCAGAGGTTCACAGTGGGGCTTTTTGTTCATCTGGATTTCATGGCATTCACATTTTTGATAACAGAATCCAGAGTCTGCTTATCTCTCTATCTGTTTTCTATCTATCATCTATCCTCTCTCTTTTTAATAAAGTCCTATTCAATAATTTTCTAATTCAATGATGTAAACAAAACTTCTTCTATGTAAAGTAGGTAAAAAAAAAAAAATAGCTGCTTTAATTATTTAAGTAATATCCAAAGAGGCAGACATCAAAAGAAGCCGATGTTGCCACACAAAGAGGAAAAAAGAAATCTTAGGATCAGCAACTTCCATAAGGCACACAAGATATGGTCTCAGACACATGCTCAGGCTACGCTCAAACCTTTACTTAAAAATGATTGGAATTTTATGGGTGACAAGATCATTAATAATGTCATTACATTTCCATGGCATACTCTTATCCACCCAGCATACCTGTCATATTTATATACAAGCTACTTATTACCATGGGGATTCAATGAGGAAAAATCAATTAATTGCAAGCCTGGAAATTAATAGGAAGGACTGAGATACTGATGAGTTTTCCTCCTCCCTAATCATGGCCAGCTATGCTAACAGTTAGCTCCATTAAAATTCCTACCCCTCCTGCATACGGCAAGAAAACCAGGCAAACTCTTCTCCATTAAACACTAGGTTTCTCTATTCTGCATCGTTTAGTCAGTACAAAATCTCCTTTTCCCTAGTTTCCATCTTTTAACTTAAGAGTGTTTCTGTGGCCCAGAAGTCCTTTATTGACTCTGATGTATTTTCTACCCACTATCTAGTCCTTTTTCTCTCTGTCTCAGCTGAACCTGTTTTAAGCATCAGAAACAGTGCTGGACCCTGAGGAATAACACGAACTGAGGTCTCTGGGATCCAACCTGCAGCGCTGCTTCGGTTTGTCAGATTCCGCTCTCCGAGTTTCCATAGGCAGAGCCTGGCGAAAAGGAAATCCTCAACTCCCACTGGACCAGACTACCCTGGACACTTGGCAATTCACAGCCCTGGTCCTGGTGTTCACTCCCCAACCAATGGGCTAAAGAAAGCCTGTTTCTATTTCCTCCTCTGGAAGCTTTTGCCATTGAATTAGGAGACACAGAGGAAGCCCCTAATATGGGGGGATGGAGCAATGGTGATATACCAGCTCACTCTCCAGATACGATGTGATTTTTTTTCTGAAAGAGAGACATAGAGTTTGAGAGATACTATTGGACATCTGACTTAATAAGAGATTCTGAGAGTGGAATTTTATCTAGCAGGAATTTAATGATGGTACTATTCTATGGACTGTTTTGTTGCTGATCTGCAATAAGGTAAATACAGAATTTTACAGTAAGAATGGAAACCATGCTCCAACATCCAAGTGTTCAATGGACTCATCTCCTTGAAGAGAGTATAATTAGTACAGATGTTATCAAACATGTGACAAATGGCATCTAACATGGGTTGGGTACCTACCAGTCATGTGGAATAAGACCATGTATTGGTCCACCACCAACTGGAATTAAAAAAAGAGAAAACTTGTTCTACACTACAATGGCCTCTATAGAAGCACTATTCTATATAATGGTAATTAAATAAACTGGATCACCATGAAAAGATTCCATTGGTTGCTAATTTGGGGGTGGGGGTGGGGGAATAAATTCTCTATGCCTATCTCACTCACAGACTCATTTCTCACATCATATTAAATTTCTAAGAAATTCTCCATTGCAGAATTTCCTTTACTTCTGTTTAAGCCAGTGTTTCTCCAACTGAATTTGGCATAAAATATTTCCCCCCTGAGTCCTCACCCTGTGGGAAAGAGAGAGAGAAAAAACTCATTAACAGTGGGAGATGGCAGGCAGCTCCCACCCCAGCACTCCATACTTGCAAGGGGAGCACATCTGGTTTTCCCAGTCAAATTTTGACATTGCAACATTCCTTTCTGGCTTCTTCTGCCAGCCACTCCCCAAAGCCACAGTTCTGGGGCTGGAGAAGGCAGGCAGAGACAATACATCATCGGCACCAAGGTTTGCAAGGTTGGACAAGTCAAGAAGACTGTATGATGAGGCTGGAAGAACTGTAAAAAGAGAATCAACAAGACAATCTTTCCTTTGGGTGTCTATCTACCTAGGCTTTTCTTTCCTTCTCTTCCTTTCACCGTAATTACTGAGCCTCAAATGGGTGCCAGACACTGTCCTAAGAGGTTAAGGATATAGTTGAAAATAAAATAGACTCTATTCCTACTCTTAAGGCGCCCATGATCTTTAGAGACCATAGATAAGCAATTGAGCCATTTTGCTAACATGGATTAAATGCATGGTGGGGAGAAAAGGGGTTCCAGGTGTGACAAAGATCAAGGCAAACTACCCTCTCTGTAAGGCTGAGGGAAGAGATAAGAGAACCACGGTGAGTACAGAAGGGTGAAGAGGAGTCAGAGACGGGGTGTGGGGTGTGTGGGTCCCAGGTAGATCCCAGTTTCCTTGTGGCTTCTTTGAAATCTCTAGTGGCACAAGGGCAGTCTGAATCAAGAAGGCCACTCTGGCTCAAGTGGGACCTGATTTCCATGTCTTTTCCAGTTACTTCAGAAAAACCCAGCTTCCCTGCCCCCGGTGCCAGGTTATTGAGTCCTTACAGCCAGTTTCCAGCTATGTCCCTGCGCACGGTGGACAACAGCTTTTTGAACGGGACACCTTTAACAGCAGCAGTCACGTGCACCCTGCACTTCCCTTGATTGGTCGTGGCCCCATTTGGATCAACGAAATGAGAAGAGATGTTTTCTAGGAGTTTCTGGAACTGCACTTCCTCATTCTTCTCAGACAGCTTCTAGTAGTAGTTTCCTTCCCCACTCCCTTGACTTTTTCCTTGGTAAAAATCACAGTTACCAAGGAAACACAGATCTTTGGATGTTGTTGGAACCATCTTGCGACCATGAGTGCAACTGGCCTTCGGAAGAAGCCAACACCATGGCAAACAGAGAGAGACGGTGATGTTGACAGGGCTGAGCTGCTGAATTAAACCAGCACTTCCCTCCACCAAGACCTTCGTTATTCACCAAGATATCCTCTTTTTAGTAAAAACCACTGGGAGCTAAAAATCGTTTATTATTTATAATCCAAGGCAGCTCAAACGATAAAGAATTTGGTACTGGAGAGAGTTCATCGGTAATAACAAACTCGGAAGTACAGAACTGGTTGAGGTGGGAGGAGGGGACAGGGGTGGGGTTCCACTTTGTTCACCAGCTGCCTCTCGGCACCCTGGGAAGGCAGGTGATGAAGGTCGTAGCCTTTGTGGACTTGATAGAAAAAAATAGGGACGTTGGCGTATGCATAGGGAGACCTCGTAAAGCGAAATATTTAGGTTGCTGATGCCCTTTCTGAACACAGAAAGAGAGGGAAATGCAACTTTGTTATAAAAGCATTTATGGTAAGCAATAACCATCCTATTGAAGCCAATTTGAGTTGGGTTTTATGTTCCTTGCAACAGACACATGCAAACCATAGTAATCAAATAAGTGCCTTGCGCATCCTGCTATCAGAGCACTTAGAAAAGTAAATGTTTGCTCATATTTCTGATTACCCTGAGTATCTTCCCACTGTTTCTCTCTTTTGCAGGCAGGGATGGTAAAAATAAATCTTAGCATCTTGGCATCCCCCAGACTCTGTAAAGTGTCTGGCACGTAGTAGGTGCACATATCTACTTGCTGGAGGAAGGGCCTTAGCAGGAAGATCTTAAAGCTAAAGCATGACATGTGGAGATGGTTTGATCATTCCATTAACACTAATGAGCATCTTTCATGCGGGCTTTGAGGAAGATGATTGTCCACAAATCTGTCCCTCTGGTGAATATTCTTCTTCCCTCAGTCCCCCACACCTCCCTCCCTCTCTTTCCCCCCTTCTTCCCACCCTATGTTCCTTCCTTCCTTCTTTCCCTCCTTCCTTCCTTCCCTCCTACAAAATCATAGTCAGGAAGGGTAACAGACCCTCTTTCCCACCATTCTTTCAATACTGTCTGGCATTAAAATGACAGGCAGGCATTACGTCAGAAGACACTTTAGCTTTCCTTATTGAACTCAGATGTCAGCATCACCTCCAGTGCCTCTTGGAACAGACCCTGAAGAATGCAACCACTTTCTCAGATGGTCAGACCTCCACCCGATGTGCGTTAATCTGCTGAAATTGTGAAAGCTTTGGGCAGCTGCAGGAACATGCTTCTCAGATGTCCCTTCCTGAAAGGACCTGCTGTAAGGAGTGTGGTCAGCCGACAGATCCCAGCTGCTGCCAGCCTGAGACCACCGAGGCTTCTCCCAGGATCTACACAGCCAATGGCAGGCACAGAGTGGGTCCTAGAGCCCGATTGTTCCTGTGCAGGGCACGGCTCTTCACTTTGGGAGTCCTCATCAGCCTCACCAAGACTTTCTCAGAACTGAGTTGAAGCCTGTGTCTCCTCCCACCCAATCTTCCTTCCCTGCTTCTCTATCGTCATGGGTGTCAGGCCTGCACCCATGCAGGACTGCAGCCCGAAGTTCTCCCCAGCCCACTCCCAACCTCTGCCCCTTGTACCCTTCATAGGTGCATCATTCCATCAATCTCTTGCTGGCCTTGGTCCACTTTGGTGCCTATTATTTTAGAATACCCAAATCGAGGTGCATTGCTTCGACTTTTGAATAGTTGCTCTAGTAAATGTAAGCGTGATGCTTGGCGTACCTTTTTCCATGATCACAGGATCCAGGAACTGCCCTTCTCAGCATTTATATCATTGGGGTAGGAAGGGGCATTTTCCTGAACAAATTGAAGGAAGGAAGAGGACAAACCCAGTTGTGGGCAGCAGCTGAGAGAAGACACGGCGGCAATGAACAGGAAATGCCAGTTCCTTTCTTTTTAAGTAAGTTAAACATTCGAAGAGTTTGCATGCTATATTTTAACACGAGATGCATACACCATGGAAGCTTTGAGATAATACAATCTTGAGAACGCATCTCTTATTATTGATCCATTGCTTATTTTGCTTCCCCTTCCCCTACCCCTACTATCAAAGCTAACTATGTGCAGAGTGGAAGGAACATTAAGTGTAGAATAATATGAATCCAGATTCTCAGTTGGCTTTTGCTGTGTGGCCTTAGACAAATGACTTAACTTCTCTGAGTCTGTCTTCTCACCTATAAAAGTAGGATGATAACGCTGTCTTGACAGTGTTGTTAAGAGGATGAACTGAGGCCTCGTCAATATGAAAGGTCTAGCGCAATTCAGGGTATGTGCCCAGGGATATTAAACTGTGCTTTTTAGAAAGCTGAGTTTCATAATATAAGGGGCAGGAGGGAGCAAACTGAGTGCCCCTCCTTGGCTTCTCAAGAAGAGCGATGGGTCAGGAATGAAAGATACGATGTCCCTGTGGGTTCTTTGGCCATTGGACCCCTGCCTTTGATCTCTGGGTTCTTTTGCCAAAAATAAAAATAACTGCATCTACTTTCAATTTTATGCTTTCACCTTATTTTTAGAGAACCATTATGAATATTTGGATCTAACGCAGGAAGGGCTGAGGTCTGGAGTTAAATTTAGGTTCATCTAGTCCAGCCTGCTCTGTGGGGCTTCTACAGAGGAGGAAACTGAGGCCAGGCTTGGAGAGTGGCTTGCCCTGGCTCACTGCCCAGTAGGTTCCCTGACTCCCTACTGCAGTCTGTGTGTGCGGCTCTCAGTGCACCAGCAACATGCAGAATTTGGCTGTTTATTCTGGAATGAATTCAATCTGAAGAGGAACCCTGCTTTGGGGGGAGGCTGGTGGCCTTCTCTGTGGGTTTTTTTGTTTTTTTGTTTTTTTTTTTAGATTTCATTCATTATATGTTTTTAGAGAGAAGGTCAGGGAGGGATGAAGGAAGGGAGAGAGACATCAATGTATGGTTGTGTTTCATCTGCCTCCAGCTACAGACCTGGTTGGAGACCTGGCTTGCAACCTGGTTATGTGCCCTGGCTGGGAATTGAACAAGTGACCTTTGGGTTCGCAGGCTGGCACCTTATCCACTGAGCCACCAGCCAGGGCAGTCTGTAGGCTTTTTTTGTGATCTTCTTAATGTATGAATTGCTCTATCCTGTTCCATGTTCCTTTTTATACATTGTGTATGATCCTTTTATGTTCTGAGACACATTTCTTCCATGGCAAGAACCACCTGCTCTGCTCGGAGCAGTACCCCAGTGCCTGGTGCAGATTAGGACAAACATGCCCGCTGGCTGAATGTACCAAATTCACATCATTGATGATGCTGGGTCATCCAAGGAAGTTTCGGGCAGCATGAGTGAGAATGAGGGGCAGGGGGCAGAGTTCACGTCACTTACTTTGGGAACAGCTTCCTGCTTGTACACACACACCTAAGAAAGACCTTCAGCCAGGAGGAGCATACTGGTTAAAAACAGAGCTAATTGCCTGGGTTTGGACCCTAATTCTGCTGCATGCTGGTGGTGTGATCTTGAATAAATTACTTAATCTCTCTGTGTTCCACCCACAGAGAGGAGGACCCAGATCAATGTTCAGCTGGGAGGCAGGAGGATGTTTCTGTTAACCTGCGTGTGTACACCATGAATACGAGCACATACATAGACTGGCATGTGCACATGCGGCTGTGCATTTCTATGTGGGCTGGCCCCGATAGGTCTCACACACTGTCACTTCAAAGTTGTTTGGTGAGTTTGGGGACATCACTCCTTCATTCCATGAATAAACATGTATTGAGCACCTACAAGGTGGCAGACCCCATTAAGGAGCTGAGGAGAGAGCCATGAATAAACATGTCCCCTCACTATTTAAGGCACGCAGTCTGTCACCAGTGAATAGCTGTGATACCTGTGCTTGGGGCACGAGCAGAGCCCTGTGGGAGCAGAGAAGACAGTGTCACAGTTCTCACACATAGCAGTGTGGAGGGAGGCATGGCAGGAAGGTAAGGTACCACCTGAGTTGTGTCATAAGCACAGCAGCTGTGTGCAGGGCAAGAACTGAGGCAGGTGACATTCTACTGGAGCAGAGGTTACAGAATAAAGACAGGGCAATTGAGAATGTAGGTAATGGAGGTGACTGGGGACTTCTTTTCATTTATGTGAATTATCTCTTTCAAATGGCTGCTAAGTTGTTGGGACCTATTTAATAAAGAGAACAGGTTTTTCTTTTTGCTGGAGTTTCCATAAAAATATTACTGAGATACCAAATATGTCATGAACTGAAAAAGCATGGAAAATTCTAACCTAGGCACAAGCATGAAGACATTTTCCATTTTTTCTTTGCTGTTGTCCTCACCTATCTTCACATATGTAGCCTCAAGATTGTGTTGATTCTCTTTGACCAAGAAGCTGTGTGAACACATGCATGCCTGCAAACCACATGAATACATACACACATGTACACCCCCCCCCCCACACACACACGTGAACACATACACAGGGCAGGCAGAGCAATTCAGCTCTGATAGTAACTTTGGAGGGTAATTAACTTTGAGAAATGAAAATAATTAAAACTCAATTAAGGTGTCATTTCCGGAGAAATGGAGGGAATCAGTTCAGGGATTCCCAGGGAGAAATGATATCCTCAGCAAGGTGCCTTCCCTTTGAGGAAAACAAGACTGGATGCTTTCCTGGCCTGTGGGAGAATTCTACCTTCTGGATGTGTGACGAGCATGTGCTGCTCCCATGGACCCTGACCTTTCTCTGGGGCTCCTCACCTGTGCAATCTTATCAGCTTCTCCCACAGACCCACAGAATGAGACTCCATCACCCCAGCTCTGGGCTAAGGTCCCTTTTTCTGACTCCTGTCCACACTTGTGAACCAGGTTTTGTGTGGACACGTTTGTCATTTCTCTTTGGTATATACCTAGGAGTGAAGTTACTGGCTCTTATGGATGCTCATTTTAAGTGACTACAGCATTTTCAATTCTCACCAGCTGCACATGAAGATTTTCATTTTTCTGCATCCATTGCCAACACTTGTTATTGTCTGTTTGTTGTTGTTGTTGTTGTTGTTGTTTGTTTTTGTTTTTTATCAGCATCATCCTGGGAAGTGTGAAGCAATATCTTACCTCACTGTGGTTTTGATTTGTATCCCCTCATGGCTACTGATGTTGGACATCTTTTCACGTGCTTCTAGATCACTTTTCTCTTTTTTCGTATGCCTCTTCTTTGGAGAAATGCCTACACGGATATTAAACCCATTTTTACATTGGGTCACTTAGCTTCTTATCGTTGAGTTGTCAGTGGTCCAGCTTGCTCTTGATTGTCCCTTCCTGGCTGATTATGGGACTTTAAGCTCCAGCCTTGGATGCCAAGGAGCAGCCTTACCAAGACCACTTCACCAGCTCCCACAATGGCGTGATCACTTCCCTGCAGCAAATCCATACCTACCTGACTGGCTCTCCTCCGGGTGATCCCTGACCGATACAGTCTCAAGCCCATGCTGATGTCTCATCTCCCTTTAACATCTGTACACAGCTGTGCTTCAGCCAAATACATGAAGTAAAAATTTACAAATTACCTTTGAAACCCACCTCCTATTCTCTGTCATCCCTAGGAAGTTTAGTCATCCCACCCCGTGCCCTTTTTTGCACATAATGATATTACTTATCTCCTTCCAAGTCGGTTCCCTTTGCTGTAACCTCACAGTGGGCTGAGAAGAATCTCCAAGAGTGCTCCCAGAAATACCCTCCGACAGTGCCTGGCAGGTGGCAGGTGGTGAGTCATGGCTAATTCTATTCCTTTTCCATCCCCAGAGCATGTCCAGAGCTCTGTCAATAGTGCTGTATGTTTTCCAATTTTGCAGACCTGGAAATGAGGCCAAGAGGCTCGGATGATTCATGTTTCTCGCGTTTCCCTCTTTTCTGTGGCTTCGGGATCTTGTGGGGACACCTTGTTCTTCATGTTCTGGGTTCCATTTCTGGGCACGTCTCTGTTTGGGAAGGTGTGTGCTCGTGAGATGATGGCACCGATGCCTTCCAGCCATAAAATGTTTCCATTTATCTCATCAAATACTTGGAGCGGTGGGGATTCAATATATTTGCATCATGTTTCAGTTTCCAGAGCAGTTTTGTTCACTGGATCCTCACGGCTGCCCTGGCAGGGCGGTTAAGGACATTCTGCGGGTGATGACACCGAGGCACAGGTGGCTTACGTGATACATCTAAAGGTCACAGTGAGTAATGAGAGCTCACGGGTCCTGACTCTCAGGCTAGTGCCCCTCTCTCTGCCCGTGCCAACAGGCAAAGTGAAAAGGAAACTTGAGCTCGTGCCAGCGCAGAACCCAGTTTTGCATCAGCCTCTCTTACTTAATCCTGAATCTGGCCCTGCTGGATGACCTCCGTGGCGGCTGCGATTTGCTTTCATCCTCCCCATCCATCTTCCTGCCTCCACTCCCTCAATCCCTCTTCATTCTCACCCTCCAGAACCCCGGATGCTGATCACCTACATCAGGCAAGAGAAACAGACCATGCTGGCCAGTTGTTTTATCGATCTATTCCTACACGACAAACCATCTCAAAATGCAGTGACTGACAGCAATAAGTTATTTATTTTTATTATAATGACGTGGGTTGGCTGGGGAGTTGCTTTACAACCTTCAGCATGGCTCCCCTAAGTTACTGGGTTCGAGGTGGGAGGTGGGGTAGGTCAGCTGTGTTGGAAGCTACAAGATGGCCTCACTCCATTGGGCAGTTGGTGTTGATTGGCATCTGACATGGCCTGGTTTATCTCCACACGGACTGGTGCTCTACACTGTAGTCCCAGGCCAGTGCTCCAAGAGTACAAAGCCAGAAAATGCAAGATCTGTTGAGGAGTGGGCTGGGGACATGCACAGCGTCACTTCCATTGACATTCATTGGTTGAAGCTATCACAAAGCGACCTGACACAAGGGAAGAGAAAATAAACCCCATTTCGCTTTCTCTTTTTTTATCCTCACCTGAGGACATTTTTGTTTAATGCTTTTTACTAAGAGGAGAGAGGAAGGGAGAGAGAGAAAAATTGATGTGAGAGAGAAGCATTCATCAGTTGCCTTCCATGCATGCCTGGACCAGGGATTATAGGCGCCCAGACTGGGAACCTAGCCTGCAAGCCAGGTATATGCCCTGACCAGGAATCGAACCCACAACCCTGTGATTATAGGATGATGCTCCAACCAACTGAGACACACTGGCCAGGGCTAAACTCCATATTTTGATGAGAAAAATGTTCACATTCATAATGCATAGGAGCAGGGGTGAATTATTGTGGCCATCTTTCAGAACAATGGTGCATGGAGTCATTGTGTATTAAATAGGCCAGAGAAAGTGAACTTGGCTTTCTTTCTACACAGTGGGGAGTCCCTATTAGGTCCTGCCTGGTGATGTCACATGTGTTCTCGTTCTTCTTTCTCTCTCTCTGTTTCTTATATGGCAGCCAGAAAAGTTGACTGCCTGTATCCACCCTGAACTAACTCAGAACTGGATACTGTCGCACGGCCATTTCTTCTTGTGTCCCAGTGACAATGGTTAGGTATAAACCAATTGGAACTGATCAGCTCTAGAAAAAATTCTCCACCTGATCCAGCCCAGGTTAATGTGGTTCTGTTTTGTGATTTGTTAATTGTTAAGTGAACAGGTGCCCACCTTTAGGAAATCTCAAGATTGGTAGGAGAAGCTGCCTAATGCTGTCTCGAATATGTTGAGATCACTCAGTAAATGTTGAAAGAAACCACCGTGGGCCGCAGTGATTGAGTTCTCTTGTGCCCTCCGTGCATAGCTGATGCCCTGTGCCTCAGCGGTACTCTCTTAGTATTTGTTGATTGCCAAATGCACACACAAATGTACGCCCTGCTTAGGACCAGTTCAATGCATCAGAGTCAGCTGCTTTTGTGAGAACATGGACTTTTAAGGGAGTCGATCCAGTGGCCGGATGGAGAGATGATCAACTCTGTTCCCATTCTATTCTGGGCTCTCCTGCCACGGGGGAGCCAGCCGGCCGGCCTGCCTGCCTCCCTGATGGACTTAGCGTCTCGCAGCCTCACTCTGGGGCCTCCGGGATTGTTTCCCACTCCAGTGTGCTCTCTTTGGGAAATTTCCATTGCTTTTGAATTAGTTATAGGCTCAGCAGTGAGCGACTCCCATTATTAGAATGCAGGCTTGAAGATCACTCCATTTCAAGTTGCCGTCTTGGCAGTGGAAACCTGTCCTCTGAGAATGCAGCCGAGTCATGAAGGAGACACTTTTGAAAAAATAAAGCAGAAATGAACCAGTACAGTCAAGAAGTGAAGAAAATGGCCTGGGAAATACCTTTCACTTGCGTAAGCCACGCCTACTCTGTTTTTCCCTACTATAACATGGCAAACACATTGGACCCCCTTTTTCAGAATATGTTGAAGAGGAGTTAGTGATACACTATGTAAATCTATTTACTGAGTGTCATACTCTGCTGCAGTCTCCAATTTGTGTAGTTATTTTGAAATATTTTTAGTAAAGCTTATGTTCTTCCATACACAACAAACATAGCCTTACACCAGATACCAAAATGATGCATTTGGAGTAAATGGCATTATTTCCCAGCTATTTTGAGGTATAATTGACAAATAAAAACTATACAATATAAGGTATACAATGTAATGATTTGATATATGTATACGTTGTGAAATGATTACCACAATTAAGCTAATTAACTCATTCATCACCTCATATAATTACCTTTTTTGTGTGTGTGTGTGTGGTAACATTTAATTTACTCTCTTTGCAAATCTCAAGTATACAATAGTCTTGTTAACTATAGTCACCATGCTGTAAATTAAATCCCTTGAACTTATCTTATTTATAAATGAAAGTTTGTACCCTGCGGCTAACATTTCCCTCTTTCCCCTGCTCCTGGCAATTATTATTCAACTCTTTTTCTATGAGTTCAACTTTATTTAGATTCTACATATAAGTGAGATCATACATATTTATCTTTCTGTATCTTGCTTACTTCACTTAGCATAATGCCCTTCAAGCTCATCTGTGGTGTTGCAAAAAGCAGGATTTACTTCTTTTATATGGCTAATATACCATTGTCTATATAGATATCCACCAACAGGTGATTGGAAAATGAAAATGTGCTATATAAGCACACTTAGGTTATTTCCACATATTGTTAACCTTTGGAGAAACTGGAAATGGCATATGGCATCTCTGTGTGTTGTTTCTTAAAACAGTGTGCAAACTAAAATTACCAAAAAGAAAAACGTTTAATTAAGAAATAACAACAAAAAATAAACCGGAGAAATTTTTCAAATACCAAAAAATAAACCACTATGATCTCTGAGTGGTGAACAGAAACCGCAGGACAAAAATAAATGGAGAAAAAAATAACGAAGAGCTGGTTGACATAGGAAACTAATCTGCAAAAGATAAAATTGTCATTGGAGGGAATGGAGGGTAGAATTGTTCTGCTGAAAATCAAATCAGTAATTTGGAGGCAAAGTTGAGAAACTCAAAGTACAGAAGAAAAGAGCAAACATTAAATGACTTAATTAGTATATGCTGATCATTAAGCTTTTGTTTATATATTACCTTATATAGAAAACCTGTGGCTAGTGCTTGACATGTATTATGTAATATAGATGATGTATGTGTACATTCTTTTCTTACCTGTCAAAGAATACCTGTGAATGTCATCCCCAAGATAATATACGAAAATGTTAATAGTGATTTCATTTGAATGGTATACTATTATTAGTGATTTTAATTTTCTGTGTGGTTTTAGATACACAATTTTCTACTGTGAACATAAATTTTAGATGAACACATGATTAAAATCAGTATAGTTTTGTGCATATTGCATATTGCAATTATGTAAAATATATACAACAAAAACCTGGAAATACTGAATACTAAATGTTAACAGTGGCCCTGCCTGGTAGTTGGGATTTAGTTCTTTTTAATTTCTCCAAGTGATGCTGTGTAGTCACCAGATTTTATACAATGATCAGATGTTCATTTTATAACCATATAAATAAATTTAAAATTAGTATATAAAATTTTATAGGTACTGTATGCTAACGAACATGTAAAATATACTGCAAGTTGATGGTAAAGAAAACAATAAAATTCAAACCATTATAGATGAATTTTTATTACATCAGCTTTCATATATTTTCAAAATTTATACCATGAGCATATATTGATTTGATAATGGAAAAAATCCCCAAAGAAAATGGAAGTGATGAACTGATTTGAGTATGGAGAAAGATTCTCTAAAAATTATGGAAAATCATAATTAAAAAAGGAAATATTTAGATAGCCAATGAAATCCTTTAGCTGCCCTAAATGCAATTTCAAAAATTAATGTTTCTTAGACATAGAATCTTATCAATTTTTTTCTGTTATATTGAACTCAATTTTTAGATGATTAAACAACTTTATATTTTCATGATAGAATAACATGTATATGTTAAAGATCCTGTTTGAAAAAAAACATGTAACAAGGTAGGAAAATATGCTATAATTTCTGCGAAAAAGAAGAAACTATCCTGCATTTACAATTTGCCTTTAAGTTATCTAAGTATATATTTTTGTGAAGAAAATGAACCAAAATGTTTATAATAGTTATATCTTAGAAACATTTTATTTTTCTCTTTGAATGTTTCCATTTTCCACATATTCTAAGACCAAACCAGAAAAAAATGTTACATGCTATCTTAAATATAATAGACCTATATCAAGGGCCAACATGTTAAGTTTAAAAGGCACATGCCTTGCAGTGAACTTCCAATAACATCGGGTTTTCTGGAAAGTCTAATACTATTCATTTATTCATTATTTATTGAATGGCTGCTATCCATCACGGCCTGTTGTAGGTGATTGTGATACTATAGCAGGTGGTAAAGATTTCACCTCGATGAACTTTATTTAAACATGGAACTTAAAAACCATTCCCTTTCAGCTCGGCTTGCATTATTTTACTGGGGGTGCTATAACAAAATATTAATACCACAGACTGGGCAGATGGCTTATTATGTTGTAGTTCTGGAGGCTGGAAGTCCAAGATCCAGGTGCCAGCAGTGTTTTCAGCGGACACAAGTCAGCCTATAACACTATTCTGGACTTTAATTGACTTTAGTGATTGATCCCTCATCTTCTTGTCCAGTATCATGCTGGGTATCCAGAGATGAGGGTCGCACTAGACCACCGTCTATTGGTGGATAGAGTTTAAATGTTTCCAAGTAGGAGGCCACAGGATCTGGACCTCCTGGTGGGAGGGCTCAGTGCCAGCATCATAAGTAGCTGCTTGATTCTGCCTTTGACCTGGGGAGACTGCAGGTGGATAGCGAAGGAGTCAGCTATGATTCACCCTCCAGCCCCAGGTGACAGTCAGAAATTTCCAGCAGAACCTGATGAAGCTCTTCACTCCCATCTCTTCCCTTTATAAAGCACCTGCACCATATTTTGCTTCTAAGAGGGATTCTTTACTTTTACCTCTTTATTGGAAAAAAAAAAAAAAAATCACTGACCCACCTGGAAACTTTCTGGTGCTTTTACAGATGGAATCTCACCAGCAGCATTTTTGAATCTGACCAACTGAAAAGAAGCAGCTCACCCATCTCTAGCAGCAGACTTTTTAATCCTGGGTCCCACGTCACTTCTAATCGTGGCATGATGTTTGAGGCTGTCTCGGGCCTCCATTTTACCCAAGTAAATCTGTCCTTTGACAGCTGCGGAACTGTGCTCCGGAGAGTGATGTTTAGGTACACACACCCCTGCTGCACCCCTGCTGCAGGAGGGAGCAGTTTAGCAGGTATGGACCCCAGGGGTCAGCCACCTCCAATCCACTCAGTCTGAGCCAAACACTAAAGGAGGGAGATGGGGGTGGGGTGGAGTGGGAGAGGGGCAAGAGAAGGTATAGGAGCCTTGGCATTGGAGGCGGTCTTTCTACTTCTAAATAAGTGGCCAGTGTTTTCAGGGGAGAACATGCTGGAATGGCTGGTGTGATGAAAAATTAACCGGAGTCAAATTCTCACCAGCTATACCCAGTTGGGCCAAATAGAATTTGGGCATCTCCGTTAGAGTGGGGCCAATTCCCAAGAAAGCCATAGAGGTGATGTGCTCACCTGAGAAACATTCTCAAATATCCTCAGAGAATGTCAGATTTCCTTTTAGTGTGAAGTACCCTGATGGTTGTGTGAACCAGAAGTTATTTTTCTTACCCCAATACTCCTTATTATGCACAGTGAATACCTATAGACTTGCCATCTGGATTCTACTGTTAGCATCTTACTATACTTGCTTTGTTTTCTATGTATATATTGCTGCTGCTCCATCCACTGATCTGTCCACTTTATTTTTGGATGCATTTCAGAGTAAATCACAGATGTCACTATACTTCTCCTAAACACTTGTGCATGTAACCAGACTTCAATATTTGTTTACAGATATTTCTTCTTATAAGGTAAAATTTGCTTACAATGAAATACATATGTACATTATTGAGTTTTGGGAAATGCACAGAGCTAAGCACCCTGAATACCTTTTTATTTTTATTTATCTTTTAAAAAGATTTTATTCATTATTTTTAGAGAGAGGGGAAGGCAGGGAGGGAGGAAGAAAGGGAGAGAAACATCAGTGTATGGTTGCCTTTCACCTGCCTCCAGCTGGGGATCAGGCTGGAAACCTGGCTTGCAACCTGGGTATGTGTCCTAACTGGAATCAAACCAGCGGCCCTTAGGTTCAAAGGCCAGTGCTCAGTCCACTGAGCCACACCAGCCAGGGTCTGAAAAACTATCAAGATACACAATAACATCATTACGCAGGAAGTTCTCTCATGCCCCTTCCCAGTCAATCCCACCTCCCAAATACACTGTGTTCTTATACTATTCCTTCCTATGTTAGTTTTGTCTATTTAAATACTCACAAAAATGGAAAAATATATTATGCGCTCCTTTGTATGTCTTCTGGTACTCATCATAATATGATAGTATTGATTCCTATGGTGTGCACTAGCAGTTTATTCTGTTTTATTACCAAGTAGAATCCCATTGAAGTTAACATTACCATATCTTGCTTATCCATCACCTATTGTGAACATACTGGCTTTTTCCTTGTTTTTGGATAATGTGAGTAAAGTGACTATGAGTATTTTTATACAGGTGTCTAAGAGCTCATTTTGCCTTCCCATAAACACAATGTACTAGTATTCAGCTGTGTCCATCCATCCACCCATCCATTCATCAATCCATCATCCATCCTCCCTGCAACCCATTCAAACCCATGCTGTACACTTTCTTCATGCCAGGCAGTGTGCTGCCCATGGGAACACAGTATAAAGTTAAAGGATAAGTTACAGGAAAAACTCCCAGAAACTTGGTTTTTCTTGTGAAGAATTACAGATCAGTGAGTCTATTTATCATGCAACCAAGCAGGGCTTATTGGTGGGCTGTTCTCAAGGAAGAGAACAGGCCTTGCTGAGGTGGGAGAGAAAGGCAAGAGCAAGAAAGCCAAGGGCAGGGGTGACCTGAGGCCATGAGGCCAAAGGCCCAAGGGCTGGAGAGCAGAGTCCTTTGTTCTGAAGACCTATAGTTGGCGAGATGGGGGTGCAGAAGTTACATATTGATTGACAGGTTAAGGTGGTGCTAGCTTTCCAGAAGTGGGGTCTGAATACCCAAAGGTGTTCATTGTCTTCTTCCTTTAGGCACTATGGGCCTGAATGAAAGCAGATTCAAAGGTTTTCTTTCCTAGATAATGGCAAAGACACAGAGGGTTTCTAGGACTCTTGAGTCAGTGGGTGGGACATGCATCCCTCCTTCTCCCTCCCCATCTTGGCTGGCTTATCTGTCCCACCTAACAGATACATTCTTGTCCTTTAAAGAATCCAGAGAGTGAGCAACACAGGTTATTACAGCAACATAAAACTAGGGCTAAAATAGAAGCTTCCGGGGAAAGAAGGAGGGGAGCCAAGTACAGAGTCCCCAGCAACATTTGGGCAGTTTTAGCAATGGATATGCTGATATTCTTGCCTGTGGCTTCCTTCCGGCCAAATGCCTCCTTATAGAACTCACTTCAACGGAGGTCATTTTGCTAGGAGCCTCAATAGAGCCTCAATTACTCCTTCAAACCAACTTCCCTGGAGTTTATGCCTCTATTTGCATACCTCCTGCGGGTCTATCTCCAGGGTTGATCTCACTTGATTCAGACTTTCAGAGGGAGGTTATTATTCTAAGAGATTATTTTGTCCTCAAGTTTATAGATTTCTTCTGTATAGCTCTGCGGAGCTGACTCATAGAATCAGCCAAACTTTCTCAACTGCAACAATTCCAGAGTGTACCAAGTCGGAGATGCAACACTGGGTTCCTTCTGAGTCATTCGTAAAGTTGTCCGACAAAATACAGGACATCCCATTATATTTAAGTTTCAAATAAAGGCTTTTTTTGAAAGTATAAGTGTGTCTCAGATATGGAATGGGACATAGGTCAGCCCCAAATATTTGATGTGGTATATTTATACCAAAAAGTGATTAATTGTTTATCTGCAATTAAATTGAACTGAGCATCATATGCTTTTTTTTTTGCTAAATTTGGCAAAAAAAAAAGTCATTGGAGAAGGGAGGTTAGGAGGCTTTCTGGCCAAGTGACTTCTACCTTATTATGGAAGCAAAACTCATAAAACACCAAAACTTTAAAAAAATGGACAGAAATATTCACATGTAATACATCTCCCAGTCTTTAAAATTAGGATATATGGCTAATGACCAGAAGCCATTAGTATGAATATTAATTATTGCAGTGCGTAATGACCCAAAGTTACTGCAGGATATTCAGGGCCGCTTGTCTCTGTATTGAATGCTACCAGCCATCTGTAGTTTTTAAAATTTAAATCTGATTTTTACTATGGTTACATTTCTTTTTTTCCCTTACCATCAGATTATTAATTAAACCCCCTTGTAACAATTGGTTTTTATTTTCCCAGAGTCCAGAAACACTTAACTTTTCTTTTGCCTATCCTGGTATCAGTAAAAAATGAGACACTGAATCTCACTGGCAGTATGTACAAACGAAAATTATAGGCTACTATAAAAAAAAGATACATGGCCTTGGCTGGTAGCACAGTGGATAAGGTGCCGGACTGAGAACCCAAAGGTCGCAGGTTCGATTCCCCAGCCAGGGCACATAACCAGGTTGCAAAACAGGCCTCCAGTCAGGTCTGTGGCTGGAGGCAGGTGAAAAGCAACCATACATTGGTGTCTCTCTCCCTCTCTTCCTCTCTTTCTAAAAATAATTAAATAAAATCTTAAAAAAAAAAGATACAAGTTTGTGATAATTATTGAACATTTCTGAGATTCTTAAAAACGAATTTCAAGGCTTTTAATGTTATTTTAGCAAGCGTCGTTTTACTCACTCATTAAAATAATAATATTATTATCTAATAGACCTCTGCACCTTCAGCATTTTATGAAATGATATTTATAATGAGTCTTTAGAAATGCATATCTTTAAAGGGTGGAAGGGTGATTAAAAACTGAGTGTTGTGATCTAAATGTTACATGTCTTCCAAATATATAATCATTCAATTTACATAATTGCTTGAATCTCTTTAGTGAGTTCCCACCTGGCCTTCTGTTACCCCACTACGCCGAGCGGTGATATCTGAAGACAGAGCGCACAGTTTCCTTTCACCTAGCTGCTCTCAGGATACACGTTGGGATTTAACCTCTCCTGCACTTTTAGTGTGAATCTCAACCTTTCAGCCAAACAGAGAAGAAAAACCAAATCTTTTAGCTACATAGTTCATGGAGAGCACTTAGCTTTTAGGAGGAAGTTGACCCTACTCCTTAGTCCTTTACTGTTTCTTCTCTGGGGAACCTTTGTGCTGAAGATTCTAAGTCCTCATGACATTTGCCAGGGCACAATCAAGTCGCTGGCAGATTATCCATAGAAGCTGGGGTTACTATTCTTATATCAAAGTTCTTGAAAATGTATCCACGAGGTTACCCAAAGGCTGCCCTACACATTGGCAAAGGTCCATTGCCTGCAAAGACGCTGCTTCCAGTGAGCAAGGTGTCCTGTCCATGCCAGTGGCAACACTAGTCTGCACACCAGTCAGGTGAGACCCATGATGACATCATGTCCAAAACGGTCAGTCTACTTTGACCTGGATTCCTGACTTGGACTGGCCCTATACACCTGCCATGTCTTTTTTGGGCCATGTAATACTGGCATCAAACTCTACTAGCAAAGTGGTTCCAAACTGCAAGATGTATCCAAATCACCTGCAGAGCCTTGCAAATGCAGACTCCTGAACCTCACATTAAATCCACGAAGCCAGATGCCCTGATGTATTAAACCATGCTCCAAGAGACATTCTGCTGTACCCAAGTTCCATGAGGATGGGTACTGCTGGTCTTGCTTACTGCTGATTCCTTGCACTGGCCCAGCTCATGTCAGGCACTCAATAAATATTTCATCAATGAAAGAAAATGAAAGGATTAGCCAAAAAACCTGTATGCATGACCTTCAGACACAGACAGCAAGCAGTGTGGCGATGGTCAGATGGAAGGGTAGGGCTGAGTAGAGGTAGGGTAAGTGGGAGCATCTGTAATAATGTCAACAATAAAATAAAGTTAAAAATATTAAGAAAGACTGAAAAATGGTGGGTGGCATAGTGGCTCCAATGGCTAGTTTAAGGAGAATGCTTAGGTGAAGGAAGTCCTAATAACATGATGAATGAATTAGATAGTTATTTTTGAGGTTGTATTTATATTTTTATGAATTATCAATAACTATTCTTGATTTTTAAAAAATGTGTAAAAGTACTACACCAGGATGTATAGTTCCATTGTGGTATATTATTTTTTTCCCATTTTCCCTCTGTCTCTCCCTACTTTCCTTCCTTCCTTCCTTTCATTTTTTAAAAAGATTTTATTCATTATCTTTAGAGAGAGAAAGAAGGTCAGGGAGGGAGGAAGAAAGGGAGAGAAGCATCAGTGCATAGTTGCCTGGCTGGAGACCTGGCTTGTAACCTGGTTATGTGCCCTGATTGGGAATCGAACTAGCGACTTTTGGGTTCACAGGCCATTGCCTATCCACTGAGCCACCAGCCAGGGCTTCTTTCATTTATTTTTATGTATATAGAGAACTCTAGGAACTCAATGCTCAATTTTTAAGTGGTAAGATTTTGGGTAGCTTGAAAAAAATAATTTTCTGCATCACATAGACTGTCTTGGTAAATATATCATCAAAAGAAATTAAAGCCAATAATTATTTAACTTAAAAAAATGTACACTCTTGGACAGATTGTTTGAAAAGTAGTCAGTGAACATGTCTGATCTCAAAGCCTGCCAAAGTGGGTGAGAAGTCAGGGTGGAGGCATCAGAGTTCATTGCCATGGCTGGCATCTTCTTCTAGAGAGTTCTCCAATAAAGATCATGCCTCCACTGGTCTTCAAAGTTCCCTGCAGGTGCACATGAGAGTGGACAGTTTGCATGGGGTTCAGGGTGGTGGTGAGAGCTCCCCCACAGAGGGGGGTGCCCGGAACCCATTTGAAGATCTTTGGGTCTCTGGCTTTGAGGTCTGTCGGAACATGTGAAAACCAAAGGAAAGAAAAGAATAACTTACATTTTGAAATAGGCCAGAGCATCTGTTGTGGGAGCTTCTCTGGGCACTTGTCCCTTTGAGCAAGGAAGGAAGGCCACATGTGTAGACTCTTTAGAAGAAAAGTGGCCCCAGTGGGATGGCTCAGCTTGCATCCCAGCTGACCTTCCAGGTCAACATTTTACTTCACTGTTGGCAAACCCTCCTTGACAAAATCTCAAGCTCTGCCTATAGTGTCCTTGACTGGTTTCCAAACATATTTTTCTTGAAAGGCTCTGTTCTGCCTAGTGGTTCCACTAAGTAGGCACATACCTTGTGTTTTTTAAAGATAGACACCCATTCCTTTTCTTTGAAATGGATTGCCTTTTCTTTGATAAATCTTACTCTGGCACAATCAGTACAATGAATTAACAAAACTCACATTTCTAGTCCCCTGGGCATACAGGAAAACTACATTTCCCAGCTCCCTTTGTAGTTCAATAGAGTCATGCGACTATTTCTGGGTGGTATAATGATAGCAGTCATGTAAGAAAATTCTTGGCTGATCTCTAAAGCCTATCATGAGGTCTATACTCTGTTTCTTCATTGTGAAGATGAAGAGGATCCAGTGACAATCCAGAAGAATGCTGAGGTCCCAGGGAACAATAGAATCAATTAAATGATGTAGTTGGGATCTCAGGTTACTGTGCAAAGAAAAGCTACTGAGGACAGCTGCCTGACTGGAACATCTAGATCAGACTTTCCACAAGCAGAAAATAAAACTTATTCTGTTTAGATTTAGAAATGTATTGTTGTTGTAGAATAGTATAGCCAACTCTAACTACCCATAAAACACCTACTCCTATTTCAAAACCCACTGAAAACATTCCCAACTCTGCCTAGCTCTCCTGTGTACCACAGGTGAGATGAATTTAGATACATATCTTCTTCATTGTTCTTATACTATGCTATAAAACATTTCCCCACATTCCTTCCTGTCCCACTAGCCTGAAAGCATTTCAAGAACAGAGCTTTGTCTTATTTATCTTTGTAAACTTATCTGGAATCCTCCAGGATATCCTGGGAAATGGTAGAATCTGTATTGAGCCAAGGTCTGTTTGACTAAAGTCTGTATTCTTACATATTGCTTCTCAGAGGAAAAGGAACCCAAGGTGCAGTGGGCCTGAAGTACAAGTTCAGGCCTCAACAGTCTGCTTCAATGGTAAGCAGGTCTGAGATTCTCAGAGATGTACTTTTACTTTCTTCTCCCTCCACCATCCCATGAACACGGCTACAGACAACGGTCACGAGAAGGTGTAGCGTATCTTTCCAGAGTAGCTGGAAAGAGCTAGCTGAGAAGGACGCTGACCTCTCTGGATATCAAGTTTGGGAAGTGATCATGATCCCCATTTCCAGAGCCCTCAGCAGTGGTCCAGAAAGACCCTTTTCATGCTGCTGCCTATAGTCACTTTTCTGGGAAGTGCGGTGCACGCCTCTCATGGGGTGGAGAACTCCAAAGCACAAAAGTGCAACTGCAGCAGTTTCCAAGATGCGCTTCTCTCTCTCTTTACTGTAACTCAAGGAGAGTCAATGCATTTAGAAACCAGGGTGGTTTTCTTCAGATGTACAAGTTATATTTTTACTTCCTCAGTTTAGATCTCCAGCGCCTCATCTTCACTGGCCAAGAACTTGTGAGAAAAAAAAGAAAAAGTGGAGAAGGATTATACTGCTTTATTTACCTAGGACTTGAACTGGATATAAACAAGTCGAGGTCAGTATACCTTCTAAAAAGATTGTATTGTATTGAAATGCAGTTCCGCATGGCTGTAAGGTTCCCAGATGCAAAGACTGGTTCAGTGGTACATGGAGACAGTGAGTACCAGTGAATACTTGCACTAATCCTGGAAGACCAGCCCCTGAACTATACCTTGCATAGGTGTGCAATGTCTGCTTTTATGTTTTAGGAAAAAGGTGAAGGGTGTCATCGTTTACATAGTACCAACAATATGCTAGTTACTGTTCATTCATTTAATAACTGTTTACTAAGAGCTTACCATAAGCTGGCCACCAGGTTGAATGGGATTTGATTCCTGATCGTAAGGAGCTCAAAGTACCCAATTCAATTCAATTTCTCTCTAGAAAGTTATTCGCTGTGCCTACTTCATGTTTTAAATCAGTTTCTACTACATAGAGGTTATCCATCTAAATCACTGGAACTTGGACCAAATACTTTTGCATTGGAGTTGAAGGCAGAAGAGGGAAACCAAGAGTGTTCTTGCCAAGAAGGGGGGTTAGTTTTCACTTGCAGGTTTAGGTGAGGGTCTGAGAAGCCCAGGGCACTAGGAAGTGGTGACAATTTGAGTTATCTGCCCGCTACTGTGTGTTCCGAAGAGCGTTCTGCAAAACACTAGCCAGAAAGTTCTGAGTAAGAGTGTTCTGAGGTCGGAGATGTTTGGAAAACTTTGATGTCAAGACAAGCAATATGCCACATGTTAAGGCAAGAGCTCCGTGTTCAAGTTTTAGAGTGTTACTAGCTTTTAGAAGCTTGGCTAATTCTGACTTACTTTCAAGCTGTTGGTGTTGCAATACTGCGAACCCCTGTTTCATCTCAAAGTTATTGTCAAGGGTTTTTCTACCCTCACACACTTTGCATCAATGTTTTATTAGGTGGGGATTTAAAAGAGTTGTGTGGGTCATTGAAAAATGAATGGGGTAAGACACTAATGGGGTGAGCATGGCCTGAAATGAAGTGTTCAGTGCAAGGGGGACCCCAGGGGTCTCCAGGGATGTTGTGAAGTTCTGACAAAGCTCTGGATGTGCAATGAGGGTTTGGTAGCTGTTACCTACCTTTAACAGAACAGGAAAATGTAAATCTACACCTGGATGTGTAAAGGGATGTGTGGAGATAGAGAGAGATAAAAAGAAGAATAGGGATAATGATATTAAAATAGGGGTCTTTATAGCACCTTCAGAAGCTTAATCTTTAATTATAAATGTTTGGTAGCCAAAACAATTTGTAAGAAGTGGACTCTGCTACCCATTCACAGGCCAGCAATAGAAGAGGAATCAAGAATTCATCTATAGGAGCCCCAGCAGGGTCTGTCACCAGAGTGAAAGGGGAAGGGGAACCTGGCTCACGTGTCTCCTTCTGTCTTGGAATTACCTTTGGGCTCAAGTATAACTGTGAAGTCCTACTCTGAGGATAGAAAAGCCAATGTTAATGCAGAAGGTTAGGAGAAGGGACTCAATGGCACTGAGAAAGGAGACATCAGAGCCTGGATTTCAGTGTGGAGGGTCTTCCCATTGCACTGAGAATAAACTGAGCTCCTCATAATCTTTCCTTCTTCACTTCTTGCCCACCTATTCTTCCATTTGCCCATATTCTCCCAGTTGACTTCAAAATGTCTATTACATCTCTGATCAGATGTCACTTTTTGAGTTAAGCTTTTCTTGGCCTTCAAGATCAAGTTGTGCTATCCATTCTCATTCCACCTGCTTATTTCCTTCCTGGTATTTTGTTTCTAAACAGAGGACTCTACCCTGCACTGGCACAGTATCTAAAGACCAGGAGGGAGCCCTCAGCCTGAAGGAGGATGGGGGTGTCTGAGCAATATCCACCCAAGTAGCTCCTCTCCCCATATTGGGAGGTCAGGATGTTGGAATGACACCAAGGATATTAGCAGTCTCTGGAGTTGAGTGGAGTGTTATCTAACCCTCAGTCAGTGGTCTTTACACTGAAATATATAGACCTCTGAAGATTTACACCTGTTTTTCCAAGAGCTATACATGCAAAGAAATCTGTTTTTGGATCATAAAATTCCATATGAACTCTTTTCCAATATTGGTCTAGCTGAATTGGTCCTTGGCTTTCTCCTTTTATTTCACAGTCATTTCCCATGGGAAAGCAAAACAAAATAGACCACACATTTTACCCAATGAGAATCTTATTATGATGCCCTCATGCTAATGTGAAAAATCTCCAGGGATAATTCAAAACATATAAAATATTTTTGATGTAGGATCACTATGTTTTTGTTACATAACTCAATTATAGTAATAATTTGAGTAACCATAGTTAGAAGCTTCCATTTCTCTGCACTTGTTTTTGTGAACACATTTTCTGAGCCTTTAATGTCTATAAAAACAAATAAACAAAAAAGAAAAGATACTGAATCCTCTTCCTTTCACGTAATTAGTTGTAATTATTCTCAGAAACGTAAAAGCTTCATAGATCCAGTTCATTAAAAGATGCATTTTCAAAAATAATTATATTATTTCTGTTTAATAAATATTTATCAAAAATTTTAATGTCTCCATTTTGTTTTAATACGTGGCTTAGTAATAATAAAAATATCTCCATGTAGAAAAAATTATTTTTAGTACTTAGAACCATAGAGCCTTAGGAATTATAAACTATATTTAAAAGTCAATTTATGTACATATTATGTACATAGCAGATACACATGATCAATAAAAGATTTTAAAGCATTAAAGTATGTTACATGAACTTAAAACCCTGTGGGGGAAGTGAAATGAAATCATTCAGAGAGAAAAAGAGATATGTAAACTATCTGACTATTACACAAGAGCTTGTTCTTTTTTTTCCTCCATGGACTGAGGCAGTTATAAAATTATTATGGTTTTTTAGAATTTATTGATTGTGTTTTAATGAACATCTTACAGTTTTGTTGAACTATATCAATGTTTATAGTAACTAAAAATAATATCCTTTGCAAAGAAGGAACCACATTTTCAAAGTCTTTTTAGGGAATGAGCAGGCAAATACTTTGAAGGTCATGGCTCCTGGCACACTGGAAAGTCAGCTCAGCTCTGCCCCTTGGTAAGGGTTGTCACTGATACTCCTGCTCTGAATGCCATTCTTGTCAATGGCTCCAGCTGCTGAGCACACTCACACTGGACAATCTTCCTATAACCTTGAGTCTTCAAGTACTTTTTAGTGGAACATTTCCCAGCCCAGCCTGGTCAGCCCTAATGGGGCAGCTCTGGTAGGCACTCTCAGACAACCATGGTGCTTCCTGAGACCATTTATTATGTTTCAGAGTCATGCATTACAAAGGACTTGGCCAATATCCACATGCTATAGGACTGAAAGCCTAGTGAGGGCAAGGCCTTTGTCTGTTTATGCTTATCTTTTTCTCTTGAGCACGTGATACAGATCCTTGAGAGAAGCTTAATAAGTCATTTGTCGAATAAATGGGTGACATGAATGAAAAGCAAGCCTTTCACATACCAGTCCCCTAAGATTAGCAATGCATTGAGGTTATTTGTCTGTATGCATTTCATTCGTTGTTTCCTTATTTTCCAGATGAACTTGAAAGATTAACAGTGCACTTGCCATGTGCTTGTGTATTTGACTGTATAGTGGTCCGTTGCAGGCAGGAAAAAGTGGAAGAGTTTCCTCAGTGGGACTGGGAACAACCATGGCTCTCCAAGGCAGGCATTTGATGTCACATTAGCTACAGTGGAGGTGTCTTGTTGGAAAAGTGCCCGGGTGCTGGGGACCCAGAGTAAGGGATTTGCATAGATACACCCTTCCAGGAACATTCTTCTCTCCTGAATCTAGTAGGTCTGTAGGTCATTCTTTCTATAAGAATGGACACTGGGGCTGGGAGAAGAGATCTAGAACTATTCAAAATTGTGCAAATACAAACTACAAAAAATACCAAAAGTGCAAAACACACACACAAACAAACAAACAAAACACGGTTGCAGCTGCCAGCATTTCTGCCTCTTGAAGAAACAAGAAGGCTCTTCTGAGCACCTGATGGGCCAAATGTCAGCTTGGGCTCTCCAGACAGAGAAAACTAATTGCAAACCAAACTGCTCAAAAGAAGGCGAAGCGCCGGTGGCCAGAAGAGAGACATCTGAGCATGACTAAGTGAAACTCATGCTGGAGCCATGACTCTGCAATTTCTGAGTCTGTTCTGTGGAACAGACTCAACTCCTCTAAGTTTCGGCTTCCTCGTTAGTAAACTAGGATTTCACAATGCTCCTTAAATGAGAGAATGATTATGAAAGTTCTAGCTTCATAAGAAATTGTCCAGTAAATGGCTGTCAAAACTGTTGATACAGAGATTTCTAGAATACAGCTGGTGCCTAAATATCCATGAGCGGGCTTTGGAGAGATGACCCTTGTGTCCAATCATGCCATGAACATGTATGAATTTATAAACATATGTAAGTCTTTTAGTCCAGGATAGGGCTTCTCAGTGTTAGTGCTATTAATATTTGGGGGTGGGTAACTCTTTATTGTGGGTGCTGGGGTGGGTACACTGTAGGATATTAAACATCATTCTTGTCCTCTGTTCACTAGATATAGTAGCACTTCCACCCAAAGTTGTGACAATTACCAAATGTCTCCTAGAGGGTAAGACTTCCCCTTGTTGAGAACCACAAGTTTAGAAGATGGACTTCCATTTAGGAAACTCTGGTGTGCATGTGGGGGTGAGGAAGGGGAGCAGTGGCTAAATATTAAATGTGTCCATATCATAATAAGGTAAAATTTAAGCTTTTTCTTTTCTTTTCTTTTTCATTTTCTTTTTTTAGCTTTTTCTTTTTAAAGTCACCTCAAATAATTTATTGTTCAAAAGATAAACTTTAGGAAGATGATGTCAGTTATATAAAGCACTTACTATAGATTTACTTTGTAATATTTTTTCACACTATAATAGCCTATTTCCTGGAATGTCTCCTGATTATAAACTTCTTGAGGATAGAAGCTGCTTCTTCTTCTTCTTCTTCTTCTTCTTTTTAAAGATTTTATTTATTATTTCCAGAGAGAGGGAAAAGGAGAGAGGCAGAGAGGGAGAGAAACATCAATGTATGGTTGCCTTTCACCTGCCACCAGCTACAGACCTGGCTGGAGACCTGGCCTGCAACCTGGTTATGTACCCTGGAACTGAACCAGCAACCTTTGGGTTTGCAAGTCAGTGCCTATCCACTGTGCCACCAGCCAGGGCTCTACTTCATTTTTTTTTATGTCCTTTAGGACATGGCAGAGCTTCTGGTCCATGGTTTTTGAATGTAGGCAATATTTATTGAATGAATGAATTAAAAAGTCAGATAATTTTAGTATAGCTTAGAAGCCAACATAATGTTTCTTAAAGATCTATAGAGTAAGAACTCTGGAATATAATATGTGAAAAGATGCTTGTTTTAATACTTTGTAAGTAGGTTAACTTACCATAACTGAATAGTTACGGAGTTCAGAGATCCAACATCAACCCTGATAGTTAAGGCCAAATTCTGACTGGCTAAGTGGATGGGTAAGTGGATAAATAGATAGATGGAAGTGTGGATAGATGGATAAATGAAGAAGGATACAGGGCAAGTAAAGATGTATATAAGAAATGTTTAAATACAGAGAAGGATATAGAATGAGAATGATGTTGGGAGCAGCAGAAAGCAACATTAACTGAAAGCTGTCTGAGTCCTAAACCCTGTATCAGTGTTTGACATGTTATCCTTCTCAATCCTCATAATGATGAAGGTATGATTATCCCCATGTTAACACCAACACTTAGGGACTTAGGGACATGAAGCAGCCCACTCAAGATGGAAGGGTGGGCCTAGGAGGCCAGGCCGAAGTGCCCGTGAACACCACAGTATTTCAGCTACCCCTGGCATTTTGCAGTGAGACTAACATTCAGTCATTTAATTCATAAGTCAGACATATTTGTTTGGCTTCTACTGTATGTGTTAAGCATGGGAAGGAGACAGACAAGAGCATAGAAGTTGCATTCTGGTGGGAGGGAATAAAACCAAACAAATTCAAGGCCTGTCCAGAAAGTATAGAGCCAACAGCAACATAATTAAAACTGTTTGCATGGCCAATACTTTTAGGACAGACCTCATACAGAGGAAAAGTCCTGGGAAATAATTGGGTGATGGGATAGAGAAGTAATCAGGAGTCGGCAGAGCTGTATAAATTCAGGTGATCTGGGAGACTGTCCTGGAATGACAAGGCAAAGTGCTCTGGTTGAAGTCCTTGGGGAGGAAGGAGGTGGCACAAACTAGTTCAGGCCCTCAAAAACCTCCAGGTTCACAACTTATGGCTGTGACTGTATCAAATGATGAGATTCAATATACAAAATGAGAGAGAAAAGTGAGAGGATAAGGAAGAGGAATCAAAGTTGTTATGGGCTGCAGGAAGTTTGAGGACAATCAGGTCTAAGGTGAGAGCTTTCGCTCCCGTGGAAAAGGGAAGAAAATGGAAGATGAAAGAGGAAATTGAACTAACATTTGTTTAGTATCAGATAGTGTGCGAAATGCTTAACATACATGACTTGATTAAGAAAATTTTTTTTTAGAAAAACAAACAAATCCCCATAATATATCATGATGCCTATTTCACAGATGGAGACAATGAGGTTTAGGAAATTAAAAAAAAATTTTTGGTTGTCCTGCTGCGGTAGGCAGGATTCAGACCTAATGTTTTATTTTTGTTTTTGTTTGTTTTGCCTCTAAAGGCATTCCCTGTCCATGACACAATACTATATTTTTATGAGCAGGTGAGTATTTTGTTTGGGGTAGAGTATATGTATAATTTTATGGTGTTCAGAAGGAAGAGGGTGTATAGATATAAACTGTTCTTAGAGGTGAAGCATCCAGTGGGGAAGGGAAAGAGAATGGGCAGAAATAACTTGAGTAGGTAGGAGCCAGAATTCCAATTTTGTTGAGTACATGCAGCAAATACTGGATGGTTACAAAATCTACTTTCAGAATGCAAACACTGGGTAATCGATGACTTTCTCTTCCATTTTGATCCAAATGCCTGTTTTAGCCCCCAGACTTGAAGACAAGGGTCATTAATGTTTTAAAAAGAGGTAATATGTGTATATGGTACCAAACTCAGACAGTGTAATGCATTATATGGGGGAAGGCAAGCCTCCCTTCTCCTCCTGTCTTTGCTTCTCATAGCTTGATCAACTATTGTTATCAGTTAAGGAACATTTTAAAATTTAAGTGTGAGCATTAGGACTCACAGGTCTTGTCACTTTAGGGGATCTACTATACCTTTATAAGCCTAATTTATTCATTAATTAAATGCATAACTCCTGTAAGGGGCAAAGGCTTAGTTTCTTTTTCTGTTAAGTTTCCTATTGTGTTGTAACTATTATGAAGTTAGCGACTTAACACAATTTATTATTTTATAGTTCTGGACATCAGAAGCACACAATGAGGTGGTGAGGCTGCATTCGTTCCAGAAGGTCTAGTGAAAGATTGGGTTTCCTGCCTTTTCCAACTTTTAGAAACTGCCTGGATTCCTTGGCTCCTGGCCCCTTTCTCCATCTTCCAAGTCAGCAGTAAAACATCTTCAATTCTTTCTTTCCTTGACTCTGATTCTCCCACCTCCCCTTCTCTCTCTCTCTCTTTTTTCCTTGCTTATAAGGATGTTTATGGTTAAATTGGGCTAACCTGGATAAACTAGACTATCTCCTCATCTCAAGATTCTTTATTAACCATGTATTCAAGATCTCTTTTGCCATATAAGATAACACGTTCCTAGGTTTCATGGGTTAGAATGTGGATATCTTTGGGAGGTACTATTCAGCCTATCACACCATCTATAATTATACATATCCACATTTATAAAATATTGTATCTCCTAAATAAGTGGCAACTCATCCAGTCCTCTCCATCTCTTGGACACATCATGATGCCCTCTGTTATCACCTCAGGTCACTGCAAAGCCTTCTCCTGGCACCTGGATCACTCACTCCCCATCAGCCCTCCACTCTGCAGCCAGTCGGCCTTTCTCAATATTCATTTTGTTCATACCATTCCCCTTTTAAAGGGTCTCAGTGACTCCTCATTGGGCTCAATATGATGTAAAACCTCCTCTACAGAGTTAACAAGACTTCCCCTAATGTAGCAACTACCACCCTGTAGCCAACCTGAACTCCTCCATCTCTTTGGGTCCCTCTGCTCCCCTACCCCTGCCCCTTCCCTCACCCTCAGACCTTTGCATGTGCTCCTAGTCATGCTTCAGAGCTAAGTTTAGGTGTTTGCCTTTTGAGGAAACCATCCCTGATTCCCCACAACTAAGCTACATGAGATGCCTACCTCTTGGGTCCAACAGCAGAGCTACACCCCTAGAAAACCTCATTGTGCTGAATGGACCTGATCTGCTCACCTGTGGGTGATTAATATACATTTGTTGCCTTAGCAATGGCATGAACGAATGAATGAATGGCCTACACTTTTACCATAGAAATAGACTCTATATTTGGTCTCCACGTCACTCTGAGATTTAGAATTAATCTTGATTCTCTGAGTGCAAGGACTGGGAAGGTAGTAACAGTTATGGTGGTGTAGGTGTCAGCTTCTTGCTAATAAAATGGCCATATCTAAGAATCTGGTGTAAATTGTGTGTGCGTGTGTGTGTGTGTGTGTGCAGCAGGAGACACCCCAAAGCCTTTTAACTGAGCATTTAGAGTTGGGGCCTTGCTTGCCTTCCTCTCTGGCTCTAGACAGATCAGTTTTGCAGAACCTGAAACATCAACAGCTAGGATAGTTCCACCAGAGTATTTGCCAGTGTAGGCTTGTTGATGAACACAATGTCTGCTCACAAGGTTTTAATGACCAAGCACCCAGAGACTATTCTCTGCACACTAACCTTTCCATTTCACGGAATATTCAGGTCTTCCAGAAAGCAAGGCATCAGTGAGCTGAAATTCCCTAGCTGAGGGCAGAGAATGGAGCAGGGGACCCTGCTCCTGGATATGCCAGGGGAGGCAGTAAACCACACACATAGCTCATTTTTCTATAAAGAGCAGCCCCAGTGAAAGGCATGATGTGGTGGCATCTCTCTGGGATGGTTGCAGCTTACAAGATTCCACTATTCTACCACCAACCTGGTAGCTGAGATGGCGAAGCAGGCTCCATTTCCAGGAGAAATCTCTGCTTCGCACGGGGGGATGGATTACAGGAAGGATGTAGACACCCCCACCCTCACTCCCCCCTCCCCCTGGTTCATATCAGGAGTTCTTTGGTGGGAGAGAGCAGACAAGGCTGTGTGACAGCAGAACCTGCCAAATAACTAGGGCACTTTCAATGCAGGCCAGAAGCTCACCCAAGCCTTAGGTGAAAGTATTTCCTCCCTCTCCCTATCCTAACTTCTGGCCTGCTTGTTGGTTAACCTCTCTAACTGGTCATCCCAGATCAGCAGGCACTTGTTTAGACTGGAAGCAAGCTGTATCTCTAGTTCCTAAGAGAGACCATCTTCTAAGGTATAGTCACTCCGTAGTGTACAGTTCATTCTCTTTCCTGCCTCCAAATGACACGTCCTGGACATATATGGCCAGGGAGATGAGAGGCTATTGTATTATTTCCAGAGAAAAACCAAGAAGACTTAACTCCTTATCTGGTGCCACATCTTCCTAACTAAATCCTGGCCCAACAGCAGGATTCTCCAGGCCTACGGCCTCAAGGTTAATGATTACATGAGTCACCTAGTGCATTTGAGAAGGCCCAGCTGCCTGGGTTTTCCCCCCCAGACTTGTGAATTTGGGCATAAGTCTTAGGAATCTATAGAACGCAGGGGTGAGGAGGAGAAATGGGGGTGAAGTTTGAGCCAATTTGCCCTTGCACTTGAGATGAATGTGTGGATGAATAGGTTTTGATTTCAGATAGCTCTAGATAGGAATCTTGCTCTGCTACTTACTCAGTGTTACCCTGGTAAAGGGACTCACCTTCTCAGTCTCTGGTTTCCCAGATGCAGAACTCGGACAGTGACCGTATTTCCTACCAGTGCTGCTGTAAGTGCTCCATGAAGGCAGCTGGCCCGAATGGGGTGGCATGGGGTCATTATGCTTGAGTGGAGAAAGGATCACCTTTATTCTCTGGGCCTAACACCCAGTTTTGCTCTCAGGAAGGGGTGGGTCTCTGAAGTCTGGTGAGGTATGTTCCTTGTAAAAGTTGACATAAGGAGCTAGAGGGAGGTGGAGACAGATCTGGGTTTGGGTCTTGCCTCCATCTATGGAATATGTTGGGTAAAGTTCTGTTTCTCAGCCTCCTTTATCTGAACTACACAAATAACATTTGTCTTGAATTTTTTTCAGGGGATTGATTTGCATTTTATATATTTTAGTTTCTTTCTTCTTTTTTTTTTTTTTTTGACCTATTCTTGTTCCAGATGATATACTTCTCTGCTCATGGATTATACATGACTAATACTATTTAGGGAAAGTAAGCAATTTCTGAGTATTAAAATTTTATTTATTAAAAAATGTACATCGACCATGGAAACCCTGAGGAAACTTTGCTGATCTTTGGGGAGACAGATATCATTCATTCATAGTGCTGTGCATGGCACATAGAAAGCACTCACCAAAGGGTGTTTTTTAAAAAAATATTAATATTGTTAATAGAGCAACAGTTATATTAACAATAAAAGTCAGATTGGACTAGTACATGAGGAGGGCATCATCCCTGAGCTCACATCCCATCTGTTAGAAGCTGTGTGACTTGGATTGTGATGTGGAACCTCTCTAAGTTGTATTATCTGTAAGAATAAAAGGGTATACCCACATTGCTAGTTTGCAGTGAGAGTTAAAATGATACATAATGCTGCAGAGACACACAATTGGCATTATAGATAGGTATATACTTCTATTTATTGAATACCTATAATATAATATGTAATAGAAATATATTTAGATATCTTATTTATTGAATTTATTGATTGCATATTAAATATATATGTTTATAGCCACATGTCTTTCTACTTTTCTCAAATATTTTAGTAATGTCTTAGTTGTCTCCTGGATTTTCCAAATAGGTAACCTCAACTGCAGATAGTGGTAGTTTTGCATATGTATTATCAACAGGGAAACTTTTTTTCTTATCTTATTGTGGGGACTAAGACTTCTAGAACAATGCTAAACCATAATGGTATCAACTGCTTCTTCTCTAGTTTGTATCAATGGGAATGATTCTGATATTTTATCATTAAGCATGATTTAGTTATAAACCTCTAGTAGCATTATCATAGTCAATATTTCATATTTTTACTTTAATAAGATTTGCTTGTTCATATTTTTTTTTCCTAATCAGGAATCAACTACATTTTTAGCAGTTCTCAAAGTGATCCTCTGGTTTTTCTCTGCTATAATCCACTAAGCTGCATGATTGACTTGGCTAATATGCAACCATCCTTGCGTTACCAGAATCAACTCTACCTGGACCATTTAGTACAAACGGTCTTCCTTCCTTTCCATCCACTGGTCCCGTAGCTGTCCATCCAGCTCTCTGGTGTCTGCATCCCCCCTCCACTGCACCGCCCTTTTAGGGGAGGGGAGCCCATTTGCAAGTGCTCATGGGAAGAGGCCGTCAGGACTCAGCTGGACAAAGACAGGGAGAGGCCCATGAGTTCCTGGTTCCTGCTGTTAAAAGGTTTGGAGGACTTTGAAGACTGTCTTCTCAGGCCATCCCATTCCCTGCAAATTGCTGCTGCAGCAGCCTTGGACCAGCTGCTGGGCACCTGACCTCAAGTCCCTCTGACCACAAGGCACCAAGGCCTCATCTGCCCAAGGCTGTTTCCATAGAAATGCAAATATATAGCAAATGCTTCCTCTTCAGCCACCTTGTCCCTTTCTTCCCTTTTCTTCTAGATCTTTTAGGCAGTGGCTCTGATTTCACAAGAGAGAGATGTGTCACTTGGTCACGCAGTTCCCTATGAAGAAATACGTTGTTCTTTCTTCTTTCTATTCTTTTTTGAAAGCATAGAAAGAAAGACAGATGAACTTCCGAGTCTTTAAGAGGTGATCATGTGCATTTCTGCTATTTGCAAGAGGAGGGGAGAAAGGGACTAGGCATCATGGCATCATAGAAGACCAGTCTGACTTCAGGTTTGCCTGAGAAAAGAGGAGCTCCCTCTAGACATGGGTGGCATGACATCAGCCCCCATTGACAGCTCAGACCAGGAGGTGGAGGTTAGAGGTAGAGTTCCTGCCTTCCTGGAAGAGGTATGACTCCTTCCACCCTCCAGCTTGTCTCCCGCTGTTTCAATTCAAAACCTGTATGGTTCTCGGTGAATAGGTAAGAAGCAACTTTCAAGCTTCAAGCTGTGTTGGTTTTGGTTTGTTCATGTTCACCGTTCTATATGACGAAGCTCTGAGAAGGGCTGCGGACAGGGTGATAGCAACAGAGAATTGGAGCCAGGAAGCATGATGCCCAATGATGAAGGTCCATTTGTAGGTCACCTGTGAAGAGAAATTGGCAAGAGAAAAGGAAATCAGATAGGAACACATAGAGGGTCAAGCAAGCGTGGGATCTTAGGCAAAGTCCTGCAAAGGTTGACATCAGTTTGCTCCTGCAAGGATGCTGACCTATAAGGTGAAACCTCAGAGGTGTCCTGCCTCAACATAACAGAGCTGGGTTTTCATATAACCTCACATGACAGTCCCAAGGTCCCCAGGGGTATAGAATTGCCCAGGGAAGTTTCAGCTTTCTGTGCATGTGGCCAGAGTGGGCTCCAGTAACATAAGGATGGGCCCCCTGAAAGAAAAACTGCAGACACACACAAACAGTAAAGAGGGGTGTGGGTGGAGGGTGCACATCTGCAAGGAACTGAGCACATCACCATGATTATTTTTCCAGCAAGGGGTCAGTCGTGTAATGGATCCAGGTTACGCCTGCAGGTTCCCAGCTCTCACCCAGGCAGATGGAATTCCTCTTTGCAGGGGTGGAGCTCAGAACCCTGCATGCTGTCCAGTCTCTACATGATTCCAATGCCTCTAATGGTGAAGAATCACCACCTTCAGTGTTGCAATGGGCTGAGGATAAGATCACGGCAGACCGCAAGTTGGGGGACAAGGCAACAGGAAGCAGTGCTCTTTAAATAGGAAGAAAGAAGCAGCGGTGTGAGACTGCAAATGACGCAGGCTTCGCAGCCAAACCCACTTGAATTCCTCTCCCGGCCCAGGGATTCTGGCACTTGCAGAAATCCACTTCACCTCAGTTTCTTCGCATCTATGAGTCATGAGGTTTAGCTCACGGAGCTCCGAGGGGCTCTTCCATGCATTTAGAGAAATAGGAATGGTACCCTATGCATTTTCCAGCCACTCTCCCAGGTACCAGAGGCTTATGTATGGACAAGACAAGTAGGATTCCTGCCCCAGTGGGGACCAGGGACTGGCTGTCACATCCCTGCCTTGTGATGTGACATCAAAGCCTTGCCTTCCTTAAAATCCCCCTCTCAGGTGCCAACCTGGGGTTTCCTCAGCTTTCCAATTTTTTTCTAGTTCTGCAGGGCTAAGGACACATGCCAAATGATTGGAGGTGTTGCTGTAAGTTTTGGGACAAATGTTGCTGTGGAAAGCCCACTGGAATAGAAAGCAGAATCATGTAAGAGAAAGAATTGTCTCTCTGAATGACGAAGGTATTGTGGAGGGTTTGGTTACATGAATGAAGTTAAAGGTGCTAAGAAGCTTCAAGATAAATGGTAAAGGTTACCAGGTTTATCAAAGGAGACTTTATATTGTAAATATAAAGGGAAGGGAGCTTGAACAATGAGTTATTTATTTGCTTGTTTGTTTATTTATAAAACTCTGAATGTCGGCCAGCCTCTTTCGGTTGGGGTAAGATGGCTTCAGATCCCATTTTTGTGCCTTTCTCCAAGATCCTCCTGAATTCTCATGTTTCTGACTCAAGGTTTCCTTCTTTCTAATATGCAATCTTTGTTCTGAACCACATTGATTTCAAAGCCAGGCCTAGACTCTTCGCTTCTTTTTACCAAAAAAATCAACGACAACACACACCCAAACAACCCCGACATACGCTCAGCCATGTGCTTTTGTCAAACTCTGAACAGAGGAAGGGTTTCTGTCATTTGAGGGGGTAAGAAGAACCTCATTTTGCAAATGACCGTTTCATTTTATAGAGTTTGACCCACTGGGCCCCACTGGGCTGCCCTTTCTATCATCCTTCCACACTCCTTCTCCTGCCCCTTTTCCTTTCTCCGCAGTATTATGAGCAAAGTCAGTGGTCACATGTCCATCCTTGGCAATGACAGCAAAGCCAACCCCTGGGAAACTCATTGACTGAATGTAGGGGAGAGGTGGTTCTCCAAAGAACGTGATGGCCCTGTTCCCACAAGGGGGAATAGATGGGAACAGACTGCAACAGCAACTGTCCACCAGACAGGTAGTCACTTCCTATCAATCCAAGCATCTTTCATGCTTCCTGCCCCCCCCCGCCCCCCCAGCTGGTTCAGCGATGGGTACACGCTGCAGCTCAGCTTCTCACACTGGGAACACTCTACTCATCTTCTGAGACCAGGAACTTGAGTTGCCTCCCACTTTCTGCGACCACAGAACACGTTGCTGCCCCATGCATGCAACCCATCATACTGGATCATCTTCCTCAGGCCACAAAGTGCAGGGACAAAGATTATTTTTAACTAGCTACCAGCAGATAGCAGGGAAATTGGCCCGTGGTAGGTACTACGCAGTCAAGTTTTATTCCTGTGGGGAGGGTGTTGAGGAAAGAGGGTTATATCTTGTGAGTGGGGAGGGTCAGGTTAAGTAAGAACAGGGTCAAGGGCTCTGGGCCTCACTTCAGATCTGCTCTTCAAAGAACCTTATTAAGAAAACAGCAAAACTGAGAATTGCGCTGATGTCTTGGGCAGACCTCCCAGTTCTCATTAATGACTCCTATAATAGCTTTTCATTGCCTTCTCTTTCCTTAAGAAAGTCTCACATTGTCATCCCGGCCTGTTAAACGTTCTGTGGGCCCATTATCAAAATAGCATTTTCAGCTTCACTGAACACATGTAGGAAATGTCGTGTTTCAAAAAAAAAAAAAAAAAAAAAAAAGAAAAGAAAGAAAACCAACAACAACAACTATGAGAATAAGCACAGATTGTATTGGGGTAATTATCTCCTCTCCAACAGCCTTTTGGAAAAAGAGGATATTTCTAATTTTTGGAAAGCTGTACATCTAAAAGGGTAACTCACCACTGATTAGATTAGCAGTTTAACAATTGAAACCTGACACGGAGTTAATTTCTCCTCCGCCTCTCTGGCCAGCCTTTCCTTCCCTGTCATAAAAAGGGAAATCACACGGATTTCTGATGGATGCCTGGCGCTAGGGCCATTCCTGAGTGTGTTTCTGTGGGAGAAGAAAGCAAGTGTGTAAATCTAAGTGGTGCATGGATCCCACACTTCTGATGACGATGCTGGGCTTCAGATCAGGGTCACCTTGAGTCCAAAGCTTGGCTCTCCATCTTGGATGGGCTGCAGGCTAAGAGGGGTCCTCAGGGACTAAACGGCACAGCAGAAGAATCAGGATCTTTGGTTCCTCGTCAGCTGTTTTATGACCACTGTCTGCAGCTCGCAGAGTGATGTCTTTACCATATCTCTGCAGACGTTATGGGAAGGAGCTGCTATAGCTATTATGGGGTCTCTGGTGAAGCTGAAGTTCAAGGCCAGCTCTGCTATTTACCATTAGGATTTTGCAAAGCTCTAGTCTCCTAGACTTGTGAAATCTGAGCGACAACACTCCCCTCCCTTTAGAAGGAAAGGATCAAAGCTGTCAATACATACAAATGTGACTAGCGGCTGTTCAGGTCATCTTCTGGCCCCCTGGCCACCCCCCACCCCCGTCTGATCCGAAGTAGAAGACCCTGCTTGGGTGGCTCCTGATCCCCAGGCCCAGCGAAGACGTTGAGCCATCACCATGTGATGATAAGCATATTGCTGTTAGAATACACGCAGAAAGGTATGAAGCCGCTTGTCTCTCTGGAGCCAACGGGGCTTGCTAGAAGGGGCGGGGAGGAAGTTGCACCTGGGAGGCAGGACAGACATCCCCCAGGTGACAGAGGAGGAGCAGGCTCCTCTCTGGGCAAGGGGCTCAGGTGGCATTACTCAGGCATGTGGGGGAGATGAGGCTGGAGAAGACTGAACTCGGCTGCCCAGTGCATCATTCTGATCACATGACAAGGGTTGTAGGTAGGTGGTGGATCTCAGACTTCATGGACTTGCAGGTTGTCTTGTGACCCTGGTAAAAATCCAGCATTGTGGCCCTGACTGGTGTGGCTCAGTAAGTTGTCCTGTGGACCAAAATGTTGCTGGTTTGATTCTCGGTCACGGCACGTCCCTGGGTTGCAGTCCAGGTCCCTTGTTGAGGGCATGGGAGAGGCAGCCAATTGCTGTTTCTCTCCCTCTCTTTCTCCTTTTCCTTTCTCCTCTCTCTAAAAATAACTAAAGTCTTAATAAAATACAGTATCCTGGACCAGGGTCCAGGAATCTACTTTTTCCTCCAGCCCCTGGGTGACACTCCGCAGTTGGCCAGAGGAAGCCAGGGAGAAACAGGGCCCCTGCTGACGGCAAGTGAATGCAGGGGAAGAGTTGAGTCAGCTGGCTTCCCCAGGTAGAGGAGTGGGTCAGGGGTTTCCAGATTTGGGTTTGCAGCATGCTAGACCTTGGCCCCCGTGCCAGTGGCCTTGAGAGGACAATCTGAGAAACAGCAAATATGGGAGTCTAGCACTGGAACCCCAGGTAGCTGACTGTAGTTCTGTTAGGAACCCTCAGAGGCTGGGTAGAGAGGGCAGATTCAGTTATAAGAGTTTCTGAGCTGGAAATGAGAGGGAAGGTTGGACGGAAGGTGGGCATGAGCAATTTCTGTGGTAATCACCGTATAGTAACAAGCCTTCGAGGCTCTAGGAAGGGAGATTAAAAAAAGATAGTGGTACAATATATACTAGATACCTGACATTATTCTAAAGACGTATTAACGCATTTAATTCTCATAACCGCTCTAATTAGAAAAAATAAATAGAGAGTTATCCTCAATGAATAGGAAAAGAAACTGAGCTTCAGAAAGTAATTTGCTTGATGGTGGAGCAGCTTCCCAAACTCAGACCCGGTGTGGAGAGAGTGCGGGGCCTCAGCCACCACACTGTGCGGCAGCTGCACCTGGGACTAAGCCCGTGCTGCCTGACAGAAGGTGCCAGGTGGCCTGGAGGTGGAGAGGCTGGAGGCACGGAGGCCAGGGAGGGCTGGGACCCTAGCGCAGGTGAATGATACTGCAGTCCAGCTAGGGCGCTGAGCGATGGCTTGGAGTGGGAGCCCGACAGTGAATGTCTTGCAGATGGATAGGACAGCACTTGGTTGTGGCCTGCAGGTACCTGTGAGGGCCTGATGCTAGAAATCACCTTTCTTTGCGGTATATCACACACACCCCGGTGTCGTCTGGGAGGACTTTGGTGGGCAAGTCAGAACACTAAACTCAAAACTTGGAGTATAGAAGAAGGAGTTGAGAACCCTACCAGGTAGTACGGAGTTGCAAGCAAGCTACACTAAACTAAACTTAACAACAAACAAACAAAAAACCACTAGCGAGCCTGCTCTTTTATATGTAGCAAAAGCTGGGGGCCAGACCCTTGGTCTTTGGAAGCCCCTGCAGCTCTTTAGAAGAGGAGAGTTCAGGTGCCCAGAACCTTTCTAGCCCAGACCCAACCTGTCCTTCAGAGGCTGGCACTTGTTCAAAGCACGATTCTTCGGCTTCCTGACCATATGACCTGAGCAAGCTACTTTACATCTCTGAGCTTCAGTTTTCTCATCTGTCAAATGGGCATAATAATCGACTATGGATTGACGTGGCTGTCTCACCTGCCTGTTGAGACAGGGAAAGTGCAAGCCTTTTCTGCACAGGTGCAAAGGGAAATCATTGCATTTTCTTCAGAGCAAGTAGCATGTGGGTCCTGAGCAGAGGGTGTCCCTTTAATTCAGAAGGGTGGGCTCCCTTTAATTCAAGGGGGTGGGTTCTTCCATCAGCCAGCAAGGCGGTGATGCCTCTGCATGGGAACTATACTAATTGGGAGAATCCACTGGGAATTTCAGGCAAGTTACAGTCTGAGCGATGCTGAAGAAGCTTAAAAGCTGAAGGCAACGTTCAGGGTGTGTGTCTGCGCTGGTGGGCAGGGTGTGAAGTCACAGTGAATAATAATTGGCCATTTCGTGGGTGACAACCAGGAGGTGGGGACAGCCAGCCAATATCAAAGACAGCCCACGAACCTCTGCCACTGTCTCTCAGTGAACACCTGTCAGCTGGCACTGATGGTTTTTGGCGTGTAGAGAGAAGGGGATGGTTTGTATGAGCCTGGGGGCCTCCGGGGCTGAGCTTAGGGTTCAGTCTTGAGTCCAGGCGCACTGGGAATTCACCGAACTGCTTTAAGCAAGGCAGGGTGTACAATCAGTTTTGTGTTTCACCAAGCTCATCCAGGCTGCCGGGTGGAGAAGGGAAGGGATTAAATGAGATAATCCACACCGAGGCCCGTGCTCGGGGCCTGGACGGCAGGAAGTGCTCGGTAAGCATCATCCAGCTGCTGTTTGTTATCAATCTGTTAGCTGCCAGGAGCCTGGTGGGAGTGGGTGGCAGCTCAACAAAGGGGTCTTTGTCGCTTTCTCTCTCTCACAAAGGGACCGGGTGGTTCTAGGCTCACTGGTCAAGCCTGGCTTAGCCTGGCAGGTTTCCGCATCTAGCCGGGGACTCTCAAAGAAAGGCCCAGCCAGGCCTCAGACAAGGGTGAGTAGAAGCTTCCAACATGAAGGCGAGGAGAACCCTTCCTTGTTCCTCAGGGCTGCCGAGAAGCCTCAGCAGGGAGGGTTGTGCTCTGACAGGGGTCAGGGGGAGGGGGCGGGGAGGGAAGAATCCTTGCCTTGCTGGCCAGCTCACAGCTCTCCTGCTGGTCTGGGACACTTGACCACCCCTATAGGTTCTTGACTCCCAGACCTGGAGGCACCAGGCGACAAATCGTGCTCTTAACACGATCCTTGGCCAGGATTCCTTAGTGCCACACTTTCTATAAAGCCAGGCTGAAGCAGCCAGTTAGTGAGAGCTGGTCCCTACCATGCCTCACTCAGTCTCCAATTCTTGAAGCCCACTTAACACCAGGTTGGCTCTTTTCTGAGGTTTCTCAGAGTTCCTGCTGATCTCCAAGGGATGAGGGCCTCTTGTCTGGTGTGTTGCCTCCCTGCTGAGCGTGTCTGAATTTCAGGGGACAACAAAGTGAAGGGGGAGCAGACAGTCAGGGTGTGCAAATGGGCCAATGGGGTCTCAGGATGGGGGTTCTCCGCACAGGCAAAAAGGAGGCTGGGTAGAATGAGGGTCTGTGAAGCCCACCATCAGTTTTTATCAAAACCCTGGCACATGCTGGGTACTTTCATGTATCCCTTTGAAGCCAGGTCTTACTGACTCAGGGTCAGGGTCTCTCAGGGATCCAGCTTTGTTTTAAACCCAAGTCTCTCTTACTCAAGAACCCTATGCCAGGCAGCCTCTGCCCAATGTGCACAGGGGGTGTGTTGTTAATATTCTCTGCCTTTATCTATCTCATTTGCCAAAGACAGCCTCACGGGCTGAAATGAAAGTTTAGGCGATATTGTTTGAGTTCGTGATGGCTTCCCAGTCCACATCACCATGCATGGTTTCCCTTCTTCTCCCCTCTGGCCAGACGTGGTGGATCTGCATGGTACATCTCTGGGGCACAAAGATATGCACCCACCAGAGACGTTTGTGCTGCTTCCCAGCTTCGAACTACTTAGGAGGAACAGGTGCCTTAGAGAATCTGTTCTTATTGAATGTAGGTGTTGGGTTAATTAAATGCGTTGACATTTGAACCTGGTTCAAACCAGGGCACAAATTACTGGCACGATCCCTTTTAAAGAGATATGATATACAGTATATAAACATTTTCTCCCAGGACACCTGGTTTATAGAAAGCATTCGCTAAATTCTCAGGATGGATAAACCATTATCAATTAGTGTGACCTTAGCAAGGACAGGGTCTACAGTTCTCCATTCTGGGTGTGCCATGGAGAGTCCTTGGGAGATCTTGGAAAAATGTATTGGGTTGGCCAAAAAGTTTATTTGTTTTTTCCCCTACAATGGCTCTAGTAGTGCTAAGTTGTCCTTAGCTTCATATGAAACAATTGTGTGAGATTTTATTGCGACCGCGGTCATATCACCATGCATTTGAAAGAAAACTTATCAAAATTGGTGAATTTTTGTGTAGCCATTTTAATATTGGGGGTGAAAGAAAATAGGTAATATTTTTGGCATGTTATGCTTTATTATTTCAAGAACGGTAAAAACGCAACTGAAACACACATGAAGTTTGTGCCGTGTGTGGAGAAGGTACTGTGACTGATCCAACATGTCAGACGTGGTGTATGAAGTTTCCTGCTGGAGACTTCTTGATGGATGATGCATCATCGTTGGGTAGACCAGTTGAAGTTGGTAACAATCAAATCAAGACATTCATTGAGAACAATCAGTGTTCTGCCACCCAGGAGCTAGCCGACATACTTAAAATATCCAAATCAATAGTTATTGGTGAAAATGAAAAATGTGTCTTTTATTTTTATGGATAAAAGTAGATGGACTTTTTGGTCAGCCCAACAGACTTCTGTGGTCTCTCCTCCTTGCCATTTTGAGTCAGTAAATCATGGGTGGAGCCCTGGACTCTGCATTTTTATAACATCTCCAGTGATTCTGATGTGCATGCTCTGTCTGGGTTACTCTTAAAATTTTTTAAAAAATATTTTATTTATTATTTTTAGAGAGAGGGGAAGGGAGGGAGGCAGAGAGGGAGAGAGACATCAATGTATGGTTGCCTTTCACCTGCCTCCAGCTATGGACCTGGCTGGAGACCTGGCTTGCAACCTGGTTATGTGCCCTGGCTGGGAATCGAACCAGCGACCTTTGGGTTTACAAGCCAGTGCCTTATTCACTGAGTCACCAGCCAGGGCCTGTCTGGGTTACTCTTTGGCATTCACTGGGCTGGGTTGGAGGGTAGATCAGAGACCCTGGGACAGAGGCTAAATAACTCCTACTGGGAGAGGTGTTCAGGTATGAGAGGTATAAACCTGGATTTTGGGGTGAAGGCAGAGAGGGGGTTATAGGAAATGGGGTGGGGGTAAGGGGCAGGATGGTGTTGGGAGGAGGGAAAAGGTACTCCATGCAGGACTGGTGGTACTAGAATGCACACACTTACTGGGCACTATGCCTTATGCCTCAGAGTCCTCATGTGTCTCAAGTTCTACCCCTGCTCTGCTGAAAGAAATATTAAGACCCAGTTAATTTGTGACCTCCCCAAGGAATCCTGCCTTCATCAACTATAATTTAGTTACTACACATTCAGCACAAGGTGTTCTCTTTCGTTTCTTTCTTTTCTTTTTTTTTTTAATCCTAACCCAAGGATATGTTTTTATTGATAATTTTGAGGAGGGGATTGGGAGACAGAAAGAGAGACATCGATGAGAGAGAAACATCAATTGGTTGCTCCCCATATGTGCCACAACTGGGAATGGAACCTGCAACCTAGGCATGTTGCCCTGTCGAGGAATCGAACCCTCAACCTTTTGGTGTATGGAACAATGCTCCGGCCAACTGAGCTACCTGCCCAGGACAGTTCTCTTTCATTTCTGTATTCTCCGTGACCAGGACAGGGCTGGCATGTTGGAGGGGCTTATCAATCAATGATAGTAATCGCATGGCTAATCTGCTTTGCAGAATAGCTAGCAGAAACCTTGACCAATATGACTATTTGGTGCAAGGCTGCTTAGGGAATGCCACCAGCAACATGAATTTCCTGATCTTATAGGTTCCGCACTGGGGGGATCAACACATGTGCTCTGGTGAAAGGACTGAAATATTCCAGGTCAAGTGAAATTGTGTAGGGATGAGCCATCAGGACAAGTGAGGGGAAGAAGGCTGGGAAGACTAGCCAGCATGAAGAAAGCATAAAGGGAAAGTGAAAGAGTGAGGGAGAAAGGAACATCAGGAGGTGAATGGAGGGAGAAGGACAGAGGGAGAGACTTGATACTATCCTTATTCTGTAGCTAAAACGAAATGCCTGCCTGCCTCATTCTCAGAGCTTATTCAGAGCAGCCTCTGTTTGTGAAAACAAGGAGTCTGGATCTGGAATGTTAGATAACTTGTCTGAAGCCACACCATCCATGAAGGGGCAGAGTCAGGCTTCGAATCAACTCTTGACTTTTGTCTTGTATACCACATGGAGAACAAAATGAGCAGCATGTTTGCCTTACAGTCAATTTCCCATTTTTGTAGCCATATTGGACATTGACAGTTAATGTTCATCATCTTTTTATTTTATTTTATTTTATTTAGGCCATTCAGCCTAAGTAAAATCTCAGCATCTTTACTTCATCATGTTTTTAGAACATACTATCTTTGTTAAAATTAACATGAAAAATCAGTCTTCCTTGTTATTTTGCACAAGATCAGCCTGTTCAAGAGTGCAAGGGAATTTATTTCCAATAGCTATTCCATTTGCAAACTCTGAGTATATGTATATCAATTCATTGTGTGTGTTTTGTTTTGTTTTGCTTTGTTTTAAGAGACAGCAACGTATGGTTGCCTCTCACCTGCCTCCAGCTACAGATCTCGCTGGAGACCTGGCTTGCAACCTGGTTATGTGCCCTGGCTGGGAATTGAACCAGTGACCCCTGGGTTCACAGGCTGGCACCTTATCCGCTGTGCCATCAGCCAGGACTCATTGTGTTTCATACTTTATATTTATTTGGTTTTATACATCAATTATATCTTAATAAAACTTGAAAAAAATTAGCATTTGCCTTTTGCTAAACTGAAATAAATAAAAATGCAAAAAAAAAAAAAAAAAAGAGAGAGAGAGAGAAATCTTTGGGACTCTGACTATATTTACTGGGAGAAAGAAGAGAAAAAAGAAAACTAGGGTGTTGAATAGTGTTTGATTCTCTAAACCTAGACTGTGAAAAGACAGGATTTATGGAGAAAAGGTATGAGCTCCATTGTCAGGGAGAACTGTCAGTGATAATAAATAAAAATAATGGCAATTGCTAGTATTTATTGAGTTCTTACTATGAGCCAGGGACTCTAGTAAGTGAGTTATATCATGAGCCCTTTACAATAACTTTATGAAGTTTACAATGAGAAACTGAGACACAAAAAGGCCTTAGACCAGGTCACATGCTGGAAGGTTGGGGCCAGGAGTCCCAGCCAGGTTCTGGAGCCCAGGTATTGACCATTAAAGATGCCACGTACAGGGTTAGAAGGGATTAGCATTTTCAGAGGCTCTAGAGACACTCAGGTCCCTCCTTCTGCACACATTTCCTGTCCAACCCCTACTCAGAACAGTTCTGGAAGTTATGGGATGGGGGTGGAGATCCGAATCCTGGCATCCCCATGGTTTATTCAGAAGTTAGTCATGACTGCCTTTCAACCCTGGCCACTCCCTTCCCACTGTCATGGGCCAGGGGCCTTGTAACTGGGCGCCCTGAGGAGGAAGTTAGCACATGCAGGAAATGACTGGACAGTGGATTTCTGGGACCCTAGGCCCAATGAGTGTGGGTTCCTGTCCTTTGCTTTCTTCCGCCTCCTTGGTGGGGTGGAGGGAGCGGAGAAGAATCATTAATTGTCCCCTCTGTGTGGGCTGCATGAACTTTCCCCTATGGTCCATTCTCTCATCAGCTCTGCGAAGTGAATCCTACAACTATCCCCAGTTTTAACTTCAGTGTGAGCAAGCTGAAATTTGGGGAGCGTGGGTGTGCAAACTGGCTTCTGTTTGACTCTTCCCTGGGTCCCCACAAGGAGAAATCAGGCCTGCACACCAATGACAAAAAAACAATGAGGAACCAAAGAGATCACAAAGGCCAGAGGGTTCCAGTCACATGAGTTTTGCACTTAGAGCCAGGTTCGGATTTAGCTTCCCTGGGCCTCCGTTTCTTCCCTTTTCCTGTTGGGTTTTAGTGAAGGTCAAATGCAATTGCATGTACTTAAATGTCAATATGAAACCTTTCTCCTACTTCCTGCCTTAATCAGGTTCCTTGTGAAATTACACAATCTTTATTTCTCCTAGAACCATAGGATTTTATAAAGATGTGCAGGGGCAGAAAATTGGTTAGCATGGATGCCAATTAAGAAAAACATAAACATATTTATAAACCATTACTTGTTGTTCCAGATGAGGGTAGCTTTATAGAATCTTCTGGGGGCCAGGGAGTATCTTTTCTTTCTTGTTTTTAAAGATTTTATTTATTATTTTTAGAGAGAGGGGAAGGGAGAGAGGCAGAGAGGGAAAGAAACATCAATGTATGGTTGCCTTTCACCTGCCTCTAGCTACGGACCTGGCTGGAAACCTGGCTTGCAACCTGGTTATGTGCCCTGGCTGGGAATTGAATCAGCAACCTTTGGGTTTGCAGGCCAGCTCCTTATCCACTGTGCCACCAACCAGGACTCTTTTTATTTTTCTTGGGTGATTTCTCTTTTTTTTTTCTTTTAAACTTTATTGTTGTTGTATTACATCTATCCCCTTTTTGCTCCCCTCTGTCCCCCTCCCCATGATTTCTTATATGAAGAGAGATTGGCTTGACTATTGGGCTCCTCATGGCTGAACATGCATGTTTCAGGGTGGACAATTATAAAAAAGATCACCTCTTTCCAAGGAGCTCATGTGGACCCCTGATACTTAAGGTGTGACCAAGGGGCTAATAACATCATCATTTGGAATCTTCTTAGAAATACAGATTTTTAGGCCCCAGCTGACCTACTGAACCAGAAATTAAGTTTTAGGAAGATCCCCAGGTGATTGATGGACACATTGTAGTTTGAGACATGTTGATGTTGATAGCTTCATTTTTCTTTTCTTTTTTTTTTTTTCACAACCCTTAGCTGTGAGTGGAAGTTTCCATTAAAATTAGATTCCAAGGCCCTGGCTGGTGTGGCTCAGTGTATTGGCACTGGCCTGCAAACCCAAGGGTCACTGGTTCGATTCCCAGTCTGGGCCCATAACCAGGTTGCAAGCCAGGTCTTTAGCCAGGTCTCTAGCCAGGTCTGTAGCTGGAGGCAGATGAAAGGCAACCCTACTTTGATGTTTCTCTCCCTTTCTTCCTCCTTCCCTGCCCATCTTTCTAAAAATAATGAATAAAATCTTTTTAAAAATAAATAAAAATGAAATAAAATTAGATTCCAGGCCATTCAGGGATCTACCTATAAGGGGCTATATTTCAGAGGATAGGTGCCCACCCTACTGCTCACCAAATGTTTGCAGGGGCCAACAGACTTCCTTCCTTCATTGTTATGACTCTCAATCTGGTTCCTTTGCTGCATGAGAAATTCTCAGTTCGGCATATCTTGGGTCAGAAGATGCTTTTCTTGCAAAGGAAGAAAACATATCTTCATTCAAAATCAATCAGTGTTTAGTGCCATTTTTATTGTTATGATTTTAAAAGAATAATGAGCCCTTCCTACTTTTGCTGAAGGGGAACCAGTTTGAGCGGTTGTTTTGAGCATTATTTGGCTCTTCCGTGAGCCACCAAAGGCGACAGCAGGAAAGGAAGAGGACTGGCTTTTGATGTGGGTGCCAGGCAGATAGACAGGGGAGAATGGCAGAGCGGAGGGCTGAGTCTGAATGCCAGAGGCCCTGACAGAGTTGGCAAGAAGTAGGGAGTGCAGTGACTGGGGAGGTGGGGAGAGAGAGGGCTGAGAACATGACCCGTGCGTGGGAAGGGGGCGGTTTGGGTATCCTCACCTGTGTTGGTTTGGAGACCCAGACTTCTAAGCTCTAGTCTGGTCTGTCTGACACTTGTGATTAACCACATCCAGAGCCTTCAGACAAGTGGGAGCCTGCCTAGCCTTCTCCGATGTCCTTTCTAGCCACTGAGAAGAATACCTATTCCATTCCCCAGGTTCCTCCTTCCGTAGGGTCTTTCCAAAGGACATACACCTATTGCTCCATTATAGCTGGAACTGTGTCCCTCGAATCAAATCCTAATCAACAGGACTTATGAATTGATCTTATGAGGGAATAGGGCCTTTGCGGATGTAATCAAGTTCAGATGATGTCATACCGGATTCCAGTGGAGCCTAATTCGGTGACTGGGATCCTTGTAAGAAGAGAGACCTTTGGATAGAGACTTAGAGGAAGAAGGCCATGTGACAATGGAGGCAGGGATTGGAGTGATGTACCTATAATCCAAGAACACCAAGAACTGCCAGCAACCAAGAACTAGGAAAAGACAAGGCAGATCCCTTTTTAGAGTCTTGAGAGAAAGCATGGCCTTTCCTGCATTTGGACTTTAGAATTCTAGGCTCTAGAACTGTGAGAAAATCAATTTACGTGATTGCAAACCTGTCAATACGTAGTTTGTTGTGGCACCTCTTGCAAACTAATGCAAGCTCCCGAGAGCTACGTTTCAGGGCAGGGTTGTTGAATGGAGGACCTGCCAGCCCTCAGAAAGCACTGCCCTTCCAGGACAGCTACATGGCTGGTGAAGACATGGGACCCTGGCCAATAACACAGGCGTCTAATCTGCCCCATACTGGTGCCCAGTCTACCGCAGCATGAGAACATCCATCGCTTGGCACGTCTGATCTTGCACGAAACTCACAAAGCTCTTTGCTGTGGATTTAGGAAGGAAAAAACAATGTCCCAGTCTCTAACTTTCTCTAAGGCTTTGGTCATCTGTAACTGGCCAGAGGAATGGCCTTCAGGGGCCGAAAGTTAGTTATGGTTTTGGAGCAATTTCCCCTATTTATGATTTTGCAACTGCAGAATGCAGCCTGCCGTGCATTTGCATAAGCTACTTTTATCCTGGGCGCTGTAAAGCCACCCAGCACCCTCCACGCGTGAGTCACCAGCAGCAGTGGCCCCGAGGGGGCGGGGTGCTTTCCCCAGCTCCCTGAGCTGTGCCTCATTTGCTGCCAGGCAAAACTCAGCCTAGCTGCAAATTTGGCGCCTGCCTGCGTGTGTGTAATTGGGTTGGATTTACATTAAGAGGGTTCCCTGTGGTGAAAACCGCACTGCTATTTCCAATCCGAAGCTGCATAAAACATTCCATTTTCGAAGTATCCATCAGCTGTTCGTGCTGGGAGAAACGGAGGCTGCCTAGATGGAGGGGAGGCTCCCATGCAGTTCTGAAAACTCCCGATTATTTGTGCGACCGGAGGGGATCGTATTGTAAGGTTGCGGATAATGAAGCCTTCTTCATCTAGGTATCCGGTCACTCATTCAACGCACACACTGGAGAATCCAGGCTGAGCTAGACACTGTCCTGAGTGTCTAATCAGCTCACATCTTTCCTCAGCTATGAACCCTTCCAACTGGCTTCTTTTTTTTTTTTGCCTAACCTAAACTAGGGGGTGGCACGCTTTTTCTGTAAAGGGACCGAGAGTGTAGCTGGGCTTTGGGGCGTTTGTGACAAATGCTCAACTCTGATTTTGTAGCTTGAAAGCAGCCAATATGTGGATGTAGATGGGTGCGGCTGTGCTTTCTAATATACTTTTATTTGTAACAATAGCCAGCAAGCCAGTCTTGGCCTGTAGGTCCTCGTACTGACCTCTAATCTAAATACCTTTGTCCCAATGAGCCCAGTGACCTGCTTCCTGCCTACACCCCATCTTTACTGTACTCAGCTCTCCTAACCAGTCATTCTACTCCAGTGCACTAACTTTTATTTCAGCTCCAACAACCACCAAGTTCTGCCCTGCCTCAGGATCTGGGCAGATTCTATTCTCTCTGCCTGAGGAAATTCTCTCTGCTTGTCTTTAGCAGAGATACCCCTTCTCCATTCTTGATGTTGTAATAGGAGCTCCTCAGGAGTTATCTTATGTGTCACCTGTGACATTCTCCTTGAGCACTGCTGCTTCCTTCGGTTTCTCTCCTCTCCAGCTAGAAGATATATTGCAGATATTAATTATCTGATTGTTGACTTGTATTTTAGTTCTGGTTTCCTGTCTTCCACTCCTTTTGAATTTAAGCCCTAAGAGGGCTGGTTTCCTGCCTGTCTCGTTACCTGCTCTCTCCTATTCCTTGACGTGGTGCTTGGTATATAATAACCTCTTGATTTAAAAAGCAAATATATAAGGCCTCTCAAGAAACAGTTATTTAATCAATAAAATATAGCCCTGGCAGTAGGGAGCTTGCGATTGAGTAGCAGGGTTAGACACATGAATAACCCCACCTAGGACATGAGGAGGATCATGGCAGACACATGTCTGAAGAACAGGGTGCTGGGAGGATTATGAGGTGGAGAGCTGTCAGAGTCAGGGTGGTCCCACGGCTGAGGAAAGATAAAGCAAGGTGCAAAGAGACAGACGCAGAGTGAGAGGCAAGAACATGGAGCAAGGCCTGCGGACACACAGTTCCAGCTTGCCCAGATGGAAAGGAGGAAGGGAGGGAGAAGGTAATGGATATTTATGGAGCACAAACGAGGTGTCAGCTACTCTGTCAGGTATTTTGCCTACGTTCCTCCTAACAGCCTTTCGGTGTAAATATTATTGTTGATGATAAATGTCAAGAACAAGTCATCTTGTTCTTATTCTACAGAGATAGAAGCTGAGGACCAGTGAGTGGAAGTGACCAGGCCACTGTCACACAGCTGCTAAGTCAGGAGTCTCACCTCAGTCTTCTTTGGTCTATAGAAGTGACCCCAAGATGTGGGTAGGGGCAACATATGTGTTAACTAACCTGCAGTTTTCCTGTCATCAGGAGGATGTTTCCTTCTCCTTAAATTCTGCCCTGGCTTTAAATCTCTCCCTTTTGTTTTTAATTCTCACCTGAGGATATTTTATTGATGTTAGGGGAGGGGGTAGAGGGAGAGAGAGAAAGAAAGGGAAAGAGAGAGAGAGATGAGCAACACCTATTGGAAACATCAATTGGTTGTTACCCTCTCATGCACCTTGAGCGGGATCGAACTTGCAACCTTTTTGATGTACAGGACAGTGCTCCAACCAACTGAGCCGCCTGGTCAGGGCTAATTACCTTCCTTTCATCTCTAATAGTCTGGTGAAACCCTTGGGGGTTGCTGTTTGCCTCGTCCTGGCGCCCCTTGCCGGGGTCTGGCCTGTAACATGAACGAGAGGAAGATGAGGGGCCTTCAGTGAGCAAGGCCCTCATCAGCTGTATGCGTGCAATTCCATGATTCCGCTTACTCCTCAGGATAGTCACACTGTAATGGAACCAGCTGTCCCATTTTACAGAAGCATTAACTGGGGCTAATGGCCCACAGTCTCCCAGCCGCCAAGAGCTGGACAACTAGTCCCCGCGCTGTGCCCTCTTGCCTCCCGCCACGGCTTTGTCACCTTGCAGGTTGCATCAGATGGGTCACAGGACTCAAAGGGGGTGACAAAGGGGCTAACTTCTGCCAGCCTCTCTCGATGGTGGCTGTCCCTCCTAAGTAGACTCTGAGAGGGGAAAATGAGAGCACACCTGTCTAAGCAGAGCCATCAAATTGCCCGAAGAGAAGCTATTAGATATATGAGGAAATTCTTAGGCGATCCTACTGGGAAAAAAATGCTTACTGTTTTTTTTTTTCCTCCACTAAGTGTTCATATAAACCTTCTGGGCGAGGGAGCCGACAGGCAGCCGCGTCTGAAAGCCGGCCGGTCTCCTTCTCCCCTGGGGACTGGGAGTGATTTGATTCTGCAGGCTAACGTTGTTCGAAGCCGGCTTCATCTCCCCCAGTACTCATCAGAGCTGCTAATAGGCCCTTCAGAGCTCATAAAGAGATGACCAAATCTGGGGCTGGGGGACTCCAGCTCATTTATCTTCTGCAGGCCCGATCAGATCTGATTTTACACGCTGACGGCTCAGTGCTCAAGTGTGGTCTAGCCCGCATCTCAGACACCTGCTTGGCGTGGCTGGGCCCTGAGGGCCCCCGGAGGGCTGAGAACCTCTGACCCGTTAGGGTCTCACTCTTCTGATATGGCGGGCAGACGCGCACTTACCTGCCAGCCCTATCAATCAGGGGATAAGGAAATAAAAGCATTTAGGCTTGGGAGGAAATGATGAAGTGTTTCCTAATGGGAGTGTCAGTTACCACTCTGGGTTCTCCACGTGTGCCATTCTCTGAGCGTAGGCATGTGTACACCATTGTGATCCCTTTTCCTCTTGCTCTGTCTAGTCAATCACTTTGTCAGTGTATGCACGGGGAGACTGTGAGGCAAATGAAGTCACAAGTACCACCCCACATGGCAAATACATTTCCCTAATCCACGTTAGCACCTTTTAAATCCCTAAACACATTCTGCAACTTATTCATAAATATCTTGAATTCATCTAGGTAGAAGAGCAGACTGCATACAAAACAGTTGGGGATATTCATCAAATTTATTTAACCCTGCGTTCTTCAATGAATGGAACAGTGAAGAGGATGATAATAATCATTAGCGTTTGAGGGCTGACGGTGTGTCAGATACATGGAGATCAGTTACTGTTCATAAAAACTCTATAAGGTAGGCAATGTTAATGGCACCACTTGCAGATGAGGAAACTGACATTTAGGGAATGTTACAGCTAGCTATTGCTGCGTAACCAATGATCACACAAGTCAATAGCACAAGACAACATCTATTTTAGTAGGCTCATAGATTTTTGTGGGTCAGGAACTTGGGAAGAGCACAGAGAGCAGGTTTCTCTGCTCTAGGATATCTGGGGCACTGGCTGGGTTTTCATGAATGTCAGGAGTAACCAGAACAAATGGAGGTTGGAAAGCGAAGCTGGAGGATCCATGGTGTCTTTACTCCCATGCCTGGTGCCTGGGCTGGGTTGGCCTAAGGCTGGGCTTAGCTGGAGCTGTAGATGGAGGTATTTTCCATGGCTGCTCCAGCATGGTGGTCTCAGGATAGTCAGTCTTCTTACGTGGTGGACCAGGATCCCAAGACTGAATGTTGCTAGAGAACCAGGCAGAAGCTGCATGGCTTTTTACAATCTGTATTTGGAAGTCACAGAGTGTCACTTCTGTTGAACTGTATAAGTTGAAGCAGTCTCAAATCCACTCAGCCTTGAGGCAAGGGGCACAAATCACCAAATCTCAATGGGAACAGAATTAAAGAACTGAGTATCATGTTTTAAAACTGCATCAGAGAGGTTAACCAACTTGCCCAAGGTTTCAGAGTGAGGGAGAGGCAGCATAGGGATTTGAAGTCAGGTCATCTGACCCCAGAGCCTTTTCTCCTAGTGTCCATGCAATCCGTCAAGCATTGCTAGATGTGCACTAGATGCTAAATTGAAGTGAGTGAAAAATGATCCATTTTAATTGATGGTATCAATCTGCAGGGCAGACAGAGAAATGGACAAGGTGCATTTTTACAGAGCAGATGTTACGAGTGGTGAGAATCAGGAATCAGGCTGTGAAAGGAAAATTTTAGGAAGGTGTGCTATCAGGAGTGTTTTCATGAGCAGAAATAAACCCAAGATGCCTTCAGACTATAGAAGAATTGAAAAGTTTTTCTCTACCCAAGTCTTTGCCTTCTTAGTTGAAAATACAGTATCCAGGAACCAGCCAGTTGGCTCAAAGAGTTTCCATGAATCCTGGGCGAATGAATAGGACCCGAGGCTGGAGTTTGCCAGGAACTTACGTGATTCTACAGAGCCTGTGTCTGCCTGAGCCCAGCCCAGAACCAGCCTTAGGGTTTGTGGAAGGAATAAAGTGTGCTTCCAGAACAGCTGGGCTGGGCTCCGAGTTTGCAGAGTTTGCAACCTGCCTACAAAATTGAAGGGTCTTTGTTGGTAATACCCCCTGCAATTTTCTTTATGGGAGATAAAGTTATAGGAAATGACTTCTGAGGATGCAAAGAGAGAGGTACAGGCAGATTCATGGGCGTCGCTGGTGCCCAGCTGAAGCTCTTAATCCAAGTGTTGGACACAGTGCTTTGGCTTTGCTTTTGATTGGCACCTGGACCAAAGGAGCAACAACTGGCCAGACCTGTTCTGGGCGGCTGGGGCAGGTCAGGAGAGCTGCCTGCCTCTCCTGCAGAGGCAGGTTTATTCACAGGCCTGCACTCGGCTTCCTTGGAGGCTGGAGGGGTGCGCCAGGGGTGAACAGCTTGGTGGGTCCTTGGCCAGCGGTGAGCTCACCGTGCAAGGAGGTAACCTCCCTGGTGGGAACTGCAGGTACCACAGGGCTTTGCTGTAGGCTCCAGCTGATGGTTCCCTCTGACGAGCTGTGTGTTTGGGTAGTTTTTGGAGTGAGGCCTTGCCCACTGAGGTGAGGCGAAGGCTTCCCCTGTAAGCATCAGAGGTGAGCCATTTAATATGGAGGGTTTATAATGAGCCTGGTGCTACACCGAGAATTTTGTGTTTGAGTGGGTTCTCCCTGAAGCAGACCCCAAGATCAAGATTCTAGTACAAGTAGCTTATTTGGGATGTTGAACCAGATAACGAAACGGGTGAATGATAAAGGAAAGGAAATGATAAAGGAGAGCAGAAATAAAGAGTGTGGTATCGAGCCCGTTATCACAGCAGGCCATTGGTACTTCCTCCTGGGGGCACATCCTGGAACACAGTGTAAAACATCCCACCCAGGGAGTTGGGGGATTGGGCTATTTATACACCAATGCCAAGGTCACTGGCTGAAGCCTGCTCTTGGGGGCATATTTCCTTAGTCCTTCTGGCCTTCTGTGTGCTTGCATATGCATGCATGTGCATACACACACACACACACATACACACACATACACATACACCAACAACATGAAACCTTCTGTAATTTTGTCCAAATTTGAAAAGCAAACTGACCCTCAGGCATAGAGATTCTGGTTGTGAGAGCTGGAAATCTAACTGGGCTCCTCGAAAGCTCCAAGAGGCTGGGTGGAGCACCAGTAGCATTATATTACTTAACCCTTACACAAGGAAGGGACTGTTTGTTTGCTTTGTGGAGATAGCCAACAGCTTCACAGAGAAGTCACTTGGGTTCAAGTTGTGCATCAGTGGAGTTGCTGGGGTTTGAATTAAGAGCATGACCCCCCATGTTAAGAGCCCATGGTTTTAATCAGTCAACTCTACTGCCTCTTTAAGTATAAAGTTATATGAATTAATAGGAACTGGCCCCCACATTTCTCTTTTCCAGAGGTAATCAGACCTGATTCGATTTTAGGCCATGGGACGAAGATAGTTTGACCCCAATGAATGGAATCTGTGTTACAGAACCCTCTCATCTCATGAGAGAACCAAAGGTAGGAGCATGCCAAGTTGGGCATGCTCAAATGAATGCCTCATGCATACATGCCCATCAGTTTTCACAAGTGAGGACAGGAATCAGAGACAGGCAGAGGTGGGGATCTGAGCCCAGCATTGATGGGAATGGGCAGGGAGGAGATGAAGAATAAATAATGGAGATCCTCACAAAGTCCACTGGGAAGTATGTGGTTTTGCCAAGCTGGCCAGAGGAAGTGGTCCAGGTGACCCTGTGTCCCTCCCATCCCTGTACCATGTGTGGTGAGTCCTAGGTGAGTATAAGATTATCACCACCCACATCCTATCCCGAGTGTTCTCTTGCTCTTCTGAAACTGCTCTCAGGTTTATCAAGGAAATGCCCCTGAAGGCCTCCCAAATTTCCCTTCTAAATCATTCAGTCTGAAGACCCGCCTCCTTTCTGGACACTTCTTTCCCCCTGTCTCCCAAGCCATGGAGGCTGCCTTTAATTAAACCCAGGCACACCAAGCCCCCGAGGATCAAGTGGTTTGGGTTGTAGGCACACCCACTAATGGACAGCCTTCTAATTATCCTCATTACATCCTTCTTGACTCTCACTAACTAACCTCCCCACTGGCCACCATTGCCACCCTAGCATACCTCAGAACCTAGCATCCTGGAGTGGTAGCTTTGGTTCAATGCATAAATATGGGGCATGAGAACTCCTTTCAGGTATCATCATTTCCTTCCTTCCTTCCTTCCTTCCTTCCTTCCTTCCTTCCTTCCTTCCTTCTTTCCTTCTTTCCATCTAATGCTCTACCCATCCAATTTATTATTTGTCCAGGACTGGGCATGTGACTATGAAGAAGGAAGTCAATGCTTATGCCCTAATGGAACTAAGTGTCTATTTGAGAAAATAGGAAAAAAAAAAAAAAAAAAAAAAAAAGAAAGTATAAAATACATTCTAAAAATAGCTACTGTGACAATTAAATAAGATTTCATAATATAAAAATACATGTGATGAGGGTGGGACTTGACCAAGATAGGATGGTCAGTAAAGATCTATCTATGGAGGAGATATTTTTATGCTGAGACCTATCTAAATAATGACAAGGAACTAACCATGTGAAGAGAGGAAAAAAGCATTCCAGAAGCTAGAACAACATGGGTGTGGGCCTTGAGGTTAGAAATAGCTGTGCAAGTTCAGAAACAGAAATAAGTCCATCCCAGTTGGATCCTAGTGAGTGAGGGGGAAGGTGGCACTAGGTGAAGTTATAGAAATGGAAAGGAGATGGGTTATAGAGGGTTTATGTGCCACACTGAGGAATTTGGATTATGTTCAAGGAAATGGGAAACCACAGGAGAACTATCAGTACAGTGTGGACATAATTTTCTTCATTAAAAGGAAAGCCACTCAAGATTTTCTGGAAATTAGATTGAAGCAGGAAAAGCTGGAACAAGAGACTTGCTTGAAGTCTGTTGCATTTGTTCTGGTGAGAAATAATGATGATGGTTGCCTGGCCAGAGGTTAGGTGAGGAAAATGGACACACATGACCAATTTAAGATGTATTTTGGAAGCAGGAACAGTGGGACTTTCTGAAGGATTTCACAGGCTTTGGCCATGCTCCAGGGGCCAGCCTTCTTCAGATAGATCTCAGGCTTCAGCACAGGAAGATAAGAAACAGGTTGACCCATTGTGGTCTAGGAAATATACAGAACACAACCAAACAAAAAGCCAGGCAAATCACACAGCAACTCTCTGATAAACGGAGGAGTTGCTCCCTAAAAAACCCACTTGTGTACTTACAGAATTTTGGCATAGAAGTTCGTGTGAATCCTGGATTCCTGAAAACTGTTCATGGACCCCAACCTTCACTGCCCACCCCCAGTGGACTAGGAGGGTCGTATGTCTCTGGATCCAAGATTTAAAAATGAATGAACTAGAGATTTACATTGACTCTCCATATCCTAGAAATCGGTGACTTTTAAAGAGTAGATAATGACTAGCTTTTTTAAAGACAGGTTTATACATGATCAATGTTTAGCAGAAGTTCTTCAGGGACAGGAATTTCCAGAATCTCCTTCAGGGGACCCTGTAGTGTTCTGCTATGATCAGAATGCTGGCCAATCCTGTTTCCATTTTGTTCTGTCCCCTGAGAGAAGGACGGGCCATTAAAGTGAAGCCTTGAAGAAACATGGGAATATGAATATAAGGTTTTTAGGGTGGTGGTATTCTGGGTCGTTCTTTGCTAATTTTGTATTTTCTGTTTGGCTGGTGTAACATTGCTTGAGCAATATTAAAAAGAACCCAAACAAGATCGAAGTTCAGAAATCATCTCTATTTTCAGCTTGAACAAGTAGAACAAAATTTCCAAAAAGCAATGAATAAATCTTTTATTTTTCACTAGTTGATTTGTTTGTCCCCCATGTCTACATTTTTTAAAAAAGATTTTATTTATTATTTTCAGATAGAGGGGAAGGGAGAGAAGCAGAGAGGGAGAGAAACATCAACGTAGGGTTGCCTTTCACCTGCCTCCAGCTACAGACCTGACTGGAGACCTGGTTTGCAACCTGGTTATGTGCCGTGATTGGGAATTGAACCAGCAACCTTTGGGTTTGCAGGCCGGTGCCTTATCCACTGTCCCACCAGACAGGGCCCATGTCTACATTTTCATTGTGTTACTTTCTCATGCTTTTTAAACACAAAAAGACAAGACGATATACATTTCATACATTTAAGATACCCTGCAGAGGGGAGTAAAAAGGGGATGGATGTAATACAACAACAATAAAATTAAATTTAAAAAGTAATAATAAAAAAAGAAAAGAAAAAAGATACCCTGGCTTTATGTTGTAGTCACCTGAACCTCTGTTGCCCCCGAAGATCATTAGAGGCTTTTCAGGACTCCATGCTTTGCATATATTGTTCCCTCTGACTAGAAGGCCTTTCCCACTATGTCTTTCTGGGAAACTTGAACTTTTTTTTTTTTAGGTTCAGTGAAGAGGCCCTCTTCTTAGTGTTCATGAATCCATAGACAAAGGTGCTTCTTCTGTCTTTTCTAATCCTTTATCCTCCTGCCCATCGCCCTGTCATCCTAATGGTTATATTTTATTTTTAATTATTTGTTTTCATGTCTGTCTCTCCCTCCAGATCCTTGAGGACAAGGAATGTGATTTATTTATTTTCTAATTGCAAAACTCAACCAAAAATCTGGCAAGTAGTCTAAGCCCAATAAGTGCATGCTGAGTGTATGAAATGTATAGCATAACCCTTATAAAGAGCTCTGTGATACCAAAGCAGAAAGTGGGTGATGTCCTGGCCTGTCACCCGAAACCTTTCTTAACAATTCTAGTAGCATGTCGCTGTTAAGAGGAACAGTTCTGACTCATGGAGCAAAGTCTGTTTTCACCCTCAGCCTGCTCTCTCCTGTGACTGCTCTTCCTGGTCACATTTGCTTTGCCCATGTGTATGATTTTGATGTTTAAGGCCTCATAGGGGCTACTTTAAACTCTGTGGACTTTGCAAAAAGGTTTTGAAACCTTAATTTAAAAGGTACAGACTTTTCAATCCAATAGACATGGGTCTAAAGTTCAGGCTTCACCGCTACAAGTTGTAGGAGCTGGGGAAACATGTCTCTCAGCTTCAGTTGCCCATTTGTCAAACACCAAGTGTATTAGTCAGTTTGGCTGAAGTAACAAACATCCTCAAGATCTCATTGAATCATGACAAGCTTTTATTTGTCACTCAGCGATAGGTTGACTGCTCTGGCTCTGCTCCATGTGTTTTCTCCTCCTGGGATCCAGGCTGTGAACTCCAATGTGGCATCCTATTCTTGGAGCAGAGACAAAAGGCAAGAAAGAAGGCAAAGACTTGCAAGCCTTTTAGAGCTTCTTAGACATGGCAAGCAGCACATCTATCCTCATTCCATTGGCCCCACTATGTCACATGGTCCACTGTTATTAGGGCAGGAAAGAGTGCTTTGTCTACAAAGAAGTAAATTGAGTCACATGACAATGGGAGAGTATGTAGTTGATGTCATAGCCACCATCCAACATTTCTACCTTGCAGAATTACTGCAGGAATTGAAGGATACGTGCAAAGCACCTAACCATGCCTGGCACAATAAACACTCAGTAAAGGCCAATTTTTATGACATAGCTTGACTTTAATGTATATTTGCAGGCATAAGATTAAAATGTGTATCTCTTGCCTGCTTCCCTGCTCTTTCTTCTCAGTAACCACACACTTAGGAGCATGAACAGTGCTGACATTTTGCAAAATACACAGCTTTTAGTGGCAGGTGGACCGTGGTTTGAAACTCAGTAATTCTGCTTACTTTTTGTGGGACTGGCTGAGATTAATTGTCCTCTCCAAGCCTCAGAATGGGGAGAAGTCTTATACCATTATATTGATGTGTTGATTTCACCTCCTCGCCTAAGGAACTTAGAATATTGGACTTCTCCTTCCTCAGTAGATGTTCCCTAGTTTTTGGCACATTCTGACTATTGCAGTTTGAGGCAGGAAGGGCTCATCTTCATTCCAGATAATTAGAGAAAGTAAACCTAGAGACTTTCTACTATAATTATTGCCATTCCTTTTACTGAAAGAGGATTTGGGACTCTTCCCTGACTATGAAATATATAGGGTTTCTTGAGAGTCCCTGAATATTTCACATTATTCTATAATCCCACCTGGAATGACTTCATTTTTCTCAAAGGAAAGTCCCTTGGTTAACACTGCCTGGTCCCTCCCACCACCTCTCCCTCAACCATCAATTGGTTAAATAACTGCCCTTGACTCTATGCTTTGAAATCAGACTTGTCTACCATACTTGGTAGTATATATTAGTGGACTAGGGCACTCATTTTTAGTGTGACTACTTGGGTCAAACTCCAGTCTTCCTGGTTACTACCAGCAACTTAATTGTGACCTGACTGGGGGCACCTGGTACCGAAACAAATAAGGCCCCCATTTGCTAGAATTTAGATGCTAAACAAGGCTAGATCATCCTGAGATATCATCAGAATGACTACCTGAGATCAGGTAAGAAAGGCCATGATCACAGTTGCATTTGACAATGTTCTCTGTTTGAATGTGAGAAAGGATGGGCCAGAAGAGGGCTAAGGTAGAGAATACTGTGGTCTTCCTGACGAAAGATGCTGCTCTCGGTTTTCAAGAAAGTTTGCTGGTCAGCTCCAATCGTACTTCCCAGCTGGATTTCTTTCTGTCTGCTTGGCTTTGTGGAGTGCCTGGGTCTTAGGTGACTTCCTTCTCCTCTGAGGCTGTGCTTAGGGACTGAGAATAAGCATTCAGAAACTTTAATAAGTAACTCATTTTCATTTTATTTGGCTAAAGTATTGGTAGGGAATGAGTTGGGATGAAATGAATGAACCAGCTCATCACCAGAGCAAGCTCAGGAAGTGCTGGTGTAATGCCCCTGTGAAACCCCTATTTTTCTGCGCTGGGGTGGGAAGAGTTTAGCCATTGTCTGCACTTTACTGATATCACGTTATGACCAAGTTCAGTTTCAGATACTCCCAGTTTTTTACTTTGAGGGTGCTTCCTGGACCCTAACATTCAATTTTCCTTAGGTTACAAAACTGCCAGGTTTTCCTCTAGATAGGGAGCGACCATTTAAACCCCACGTTCTCACCTACAGGTTTCACTTTCCCTTTTTAAAATCACTAGTCTTTATTTTTTGGAGTAGCTTTCCATTGACAGAAAAATTGGGTGTCAAGTGGAGTTTTCGCCTGTACCCCTATCAACTGCCAAGCAGTTTCCCCTCTTGTTAACCGACACCTTGTAGTAGTTTGGGACTTCTGTTATAATTGATGAACCAATATCAATTTATCATCATCATCATCATCATCATCATGATTGTCATTATTATGATTGTTAAAGCCTATAGCTTACATGTGGGTTCACTCTTTGTATGGTTTGGTCTATGGATTTGGGCAAATGTAGAATGCCATGCATCCACTACGACAGTACCCTGGAGAGAAATTCCAGTTCCCTAAAGTCCCAGTGCCCACCAGTCATCCCTCCCTCTCCTTAAACCCAGGGTAACACTGTTTTTTTTTCACTGTCTCCATAATTTTGTCAGGTCTGCAATGTCCTACAGTTGGATCAGACCATAAGTTGCCTTTTCAATGTCTGTTTCTTATTTCCTTTCCCCCAAATCTTCCTATCCCTTCCATCATCTCAACACACACACACACACACACACACACACAAACACACACACATGCCCATTGTTCACTGTCCCTCTAAAAAGAAAGAAAATTTCTCCCTCCCTGTCTTCCTAGCAGGAAGTCAGCTCTGACTTTTCACCCAACTCAGGAGGGCCAGCCTGTCCTTCCCAAGAGCCAGGGCCTCTGTGCTTGCTGTCCCTGTGTGGTAATTACCTTGTGTCTGTTATGCTGCCTTCAAATTATTTTTCCCACCTTCAGATCATTCGCCTCCCACTTCTTATCTCTATTGTGATCCTCGGCAGGGTGCAGGGGACCCGTCCCTTGACTCATATTTTTGCGTCTGATGTTTAAAAGTCCCCTTGAACTTGCATTTACAGACACCTGCAAAGCCTGAGAGTTGTCACATCAGCTGACACATCCTGGGGGCAGGGTGTTTGCAATTACAGAGGGAGCTGGCTGCGGGATCAGAGAGCTGCTGAGGCTGGGTGTGGAGCATGTTTGATGAGTGATGGGGTCATTATTATGAATGTTATGCGGGGATGCAGGTAAAAGCCTGTGGCGGGAGCACTTTTCTCCCTTTGTCTTGTCTAAGCTGTAAAGACAGGCCTACGAGTACATACATATATGCATAGGCTGTGGCAGGCCTGGCCAGGGATGGGGCAAGTGAGGTTGGACCCAGGAGTTCTCTGAGTTCTGAAACAATCCTCCACAGAGCCTCTGCCTTTTCAATCTCCTCTCTCTGGGGACATCTGTGTCACTTAATCCTAAATTGGAGAGCTGACTTCCTTTTGCCCAGCTTCCTCCTTCCATGTATATTTTTTGTTGAGGTGTGGAATTTCTCTTGATGGAGATGTTTTCTGCCACTTCTATTTTCTGCAAGAAAAATAAAAAATACCCAATCAGTGAGTGATCTTAGCTTCTTATGTTAGAATGGTGCCTCTCTGGAGAACCTGCTTTCTCTTGTTCTTCCACCATGTGTGTCTATATTCTATACAGAGAATTGATAATCATTCCTTCAGGCTTCTTTAGTAAATTTATGTATATCCCTGAGGGTCAGCCTAGTGTCCCCAAAAGGAAGTATTAATTACCTGAACACCAGGCCAGCCTAAACTGGAAAATTTCTTCCAGCATGGAAAGGGCCTTCCAATCTCTCCACTTCGTCTTCTGACTTTGAGGAGACTTGATGTCCTTTGTGGGGTCCAGGGGTTCAGGGGTTCAAGTTGGCACCCTTGATCGGGAGGCATGATGGGAGCTGGAAAGAGTCTGGTCTCTCTGCTGAATAAGCCAAAGGTGGGAAGTCGTCTTTGTCCTGAAAGTGAGCACTTCTGGTTTTTTTCTGCCTGTTCCTTCCTTTCAGTGGACCTAAGGGCTGTAGAAAAGAATCTACAGTTGGAACCTTAGAAGCTTGTCTCAAAAGCATGGCTGAATCCGAGGAAGGCTCTTGTTGGGCATTGGGGTGGGGTGGGGCACAGGCCTCCCAAGATCAGTGGGAGTGGCACAGAATGTGCTAGAATTCATGCCTTTAAAACGTGAATGCTCTTTTCAAGTGGTCACAATATACCTGCCATGATCTGATCCTTGCAACATCCTTCTGAAGTGACTCTAGTCTTGCTTCCATGTATGTAGGTGAGGAAACTGAACATTTCAGATGGTGTATCCCAGCTCTCACCACCTTCATTTGATACCCTCTATTCCTCTATTTTTGGCTATTCTTGGAGTATCTGTGCTGCCTCTCAAAAGAAGAAGTTGAACGTGGTCAAACTAGATGACTGAATTCTCCGTATAAAGCAAGACAGAGCTTACTTTTTCTCCTTTTTAAAGCAGGACACTGCAGTCCACAGGTTTATGTGATTTGAAAATCACATGTCAATAGATGGAGAAGCTGAGACTCAACATTATTCCAATGAGCTTTATTTTGGCCTGATTCAGAGGACAGCCAGATATGAAACATGGGACCAGTCACATAGCCCAGCTGCACTGATTGGAGTAGAAAGGACCTCCCCAAGTCCCAAGGACCAGGGGCCGTAGACCTGCTACATCAGGGCTTCCTGTGTGCTTGTTGGGTGCACGGCCACCTTATGCTGGAGGCGAACATGCGGGCCCTTGTGAATGTGTCAAGTACACCTATTAATAGACTTCACCAAAAAGCCCACAGAATGTGGAGAACTGAAGCAATTATGTGGCTATCTGGGTCCAGGACTTGCTTTAAGGACCCCAAAAGTTGTTGCCTTTCTGCTTGAGATTCCCCCCCACTCCTCCCACCCCCCGCCCTTAGGCTGCTGGTAGGCCATAAGATCTAAAGCCAGAGGAGAGAAGAGGCATTTACTAGTGTTGGGAGAAATTACCTGCTAAGCCCAGTCTCAGAAAGTTCCTGTATAGGTTGTGTGAGGACAAGCAAAGGAAACATAAACCCTAGCCGTTGGGAATTTGGGGATCATAATAATAGTCCACGACAAGTATGTCTCAGGGGCTGGGATTTTATCCTGCATCTGTCACATACTTGGGCTGTGACATGGGGGAATGAGCCACAGGTTGCCATTGATAAAGCAGGGAGTTTGGCATTCTGAGGTCCCCAATTGCATGTCTTGAATGGGATCAGGCTGGGGACTCGAAGGCTCAGGCTGCAGGGATGGGACCAGGCTTCTACTGGTTAATCAGAAAGGGGCATGGTGACCAGGACTGGAGCCAGTCCGGAAAGAAAGTCTAAAGAAGTCTGACCTGGAGGCTGAAGAGGACAGCGGAGCCTCCTAGGAGTAGCAGTCAAGCTAGGTCAGGCTCTGGGCAGGCTGCCCCGTTGAGGAATGGCATCAGTGTGTGGGAAGAGGCTGCTAAGGCTGGACAGGTGTCAGGGCCCAAGCCAAGTGGACCTGAGGTCAGAATGGGATGTCGGTTCTAAACAAGGTGCCTGAGGCGTGCAAGGCAGGCCTGAGTCAACACCCACTTTCCCCACGACACAGCAAGACTGGGTGGTCACAGGCAGACCCACTCTGGGTGCAGAGATCCTGAGTTGAGCACAGCAAGCATAATTATAAGCTCATTTGACTTCTCAGGGCAAATATGGGGCTACGTTGTCTGGAGGACTGGAAAAGCTGGACAGACACCTTTAGAACTGAAATATGGTATTTCCATTTTAATATAAATAAAAAACCTTAATAGCTAACACATAGGAGGTGCTGCAGTATTTTAACTGCTTCCCCATGCACGAACCCATTGGCAGGCAAGGTTTAGAGGTTTTTCTTGTTAATGACTATGGTAACAGTAAAAAAAAAAATTTTTTTTTAATTTTTTGCCAAGGTCGAAACATGGTACTTCTCCCTTCAACTATGACCTATGTCACCATCATGGGGTGCAGGCAAAAATATAGGGAACAGAGAGAGGTAAAGGGAAACTTGTTCAGATGAAATAACCTGAGAGAACGGGACCCTTTAAGTGACCCCCATTAGCAAGAATTTCATCATCAGACCTGCCTTTCCAAGCCTGCTTTTCCACTCATCACTGTTTCTTTTCAGTAAGAATTTCATGCCTCCAAACTGGAAGTGACTCCAGGTACTAGTCTTAATCTGTCTTCACATAGTCCCGCAATAATCTTGGGGACCAGGTCTTCCAAGAACATAGTGATCTTCAGCCTTCAAGTGTGGGGCATAGATACCTTCTTAGGTGACAAGGGCTGAGATACAAATTTTCATGGGCAAAATGCTCAGGTTTACAAAGATGGAACTTCATTAATTTCATTATTGCTGAAATTAGTATAGCTCTCTTTAGTTCCCATTTCCACGTAGCAGGAAACTTAATCTTACTAATCTAAAATAATTCCCTCCTTTCATTTTAAAGTTTAGGTTGTTTTAGGTAAATACTTCAATTTATAATGTTACTCTTGACCTTTTTTTTTTTTTCTTTTGTTCTAACTTCTGATGCGTTTAGTATTTTTGTGGTTGTCTCCTTTTAAAAATTCAACATTACTTGATGGGTGTAAAATTATTGCTGCCTAACTGATGAAGAGTAAAGTTTACCATTTCTAGTGTATGGTTTGTCAATTTCTATGCAGCAGCCTATTGGAGTTTCAATCCAGAGGGTGTTGAATCTACAGATTAGTTTTGGGAGAATTGTCATAGCAATATTGAACCTTCCCATCTATGAACATGGTATATTTCTCATTTTATTTAGGCCTTGTCCAATAGCCCTCAACATTGTATTGTGGTTTTAGATTTAGAGGTCTTGCTCATAGTTTGTTAAACTTCGCCAAGGACTTCCTGTTCTAAGGTGCTATTGTAAATGGTATTGTGTTTTTAAATTCACTTTTAAGTACTTTCTTTCAGGTGTATAACCATAAAATTGATTTTTGAATGTTGAGCTTGAGCTCTGTGTCCTTGCTGAATTCACTTGTTAATCTTAATAACATTTTTATAGGTTCCTTAGAATAGTCTATGTTGCATGATGATGCTGTAAGAAAATAAAGACCGTTTCGATTCTTTAAAATCTGTATGCCTTCTATTTGACTTCCAGAATAATATTGAATAGAAGTGGTGAGAGATGACATTCTTGCCTTTTTACATAGGGGTTAAGAATTCAGACTTCCACCCTTGAGTGTGATATTAGCTATAGATTTTTCATAGATAATCTTTAAAACGTTGAGTCAATTTTGTTTTCATTCCTAGTTTTCTAAGAGTTTTTAGTCATAAAAGTAGTTAAATTTTGTCGCATGTATGAACACGTGCATTTCTCCAACATAACACCCTTTTATTCTTTATTTTTGTTATAGAGTTAAGTATAGTGAATAATTAAAAAATGATAATCCAGCCACTAATCCCTGGAATAAACCCCACTTTGTCATGATATACCTTTTTATATATAGGTGAATTCTAATTTGCTAAGGATTAAGGACTTTTGTGCCTTTAATCATAATTGATATTGGTCTGAAGATAGCTTTTCTTGTAAAATCTTTGTCTACTTTGAGGATAAGGGTAAAAGTGACCTCATGTAATGATTTGAAAAATATTCTTCCATATTCTCTTTTCAGAAGAGCTTGTGTAGGTTTACTATTTATTTTATAAATGTTTAATGGGATTCAACAATTAAGTCTTCTTGTGGAGATATTTTTAATTAAGAATTTATTCTAAAATTTGATATGGAGTTATTCAAGATTTTTTAAACCTCTTCTTGAGTTAGTGTTGAGCAACTAAAGAAAAAGATTTTGTTTATTGTTTTTAGAGAGAGGGGAAGGGAGAGAGGCAGAGAGGGAGAGAAGCATCAATGTATGGTTGCCTTTCACCTGCCTCCAGCCCCCAATCCACTGAGCCACCAGCCAGGGCCAGTTTTGATCATTTTTATCATACAAAGAATTCATTCCCTTTACTCAAGTTGATAAGTTTATTAGTACAAATTTGTTTATTATAGTCCCTCATTTTAAAAAATGTCTGTAGGATATGTAATGATCTAGCTTCCTTTTTTCTTTACTTCATCAGTCCATCTAGGAGTCTATCAATTTTACTAATATTTTAAGTGAGCCCTGGCTGGTGGATAGGTGCCAGCCTCTGAACTCAAAGGTCACTGGTTTAATTCCCAGTCAGGGCACATAACCAGGTTGCAAGCCAGGTCTCCAGCCAGGACCGTAGCTGGAGGCAGGTGAAAGGCAATGGTACATTGATGGTTCTCTCCCTCTCTGCTCTCCTCCCTTCTCCTCTCTCTCTAAAAATAGTAAGTAAAATCTTAAAAAAAAAAAAAATAAATAAATGAAACTGCTTTGGTTTTATTGATTTTTATCTATTGTTTGTTTTAATTTCTATTTTATTAGCCTCCTCTCTTATCTTAATTATTTATTTTTATTTACTTTGGGTTTATATTGTTCTTCATTTTCATATTCTTAAGTTGGAAGCTCAGATCACTTATTTTGTACTATTTTTGTTTTCTAACATAAGCACTTAATAGTATATACATTCCACTAATCCCTGCTTTATCTGCTTTCCACAAATATTGATATTTGCTGATGTGTTTATCATTCAGTTCAAAATATTATCTAAATTTTCTTGTGCATTGTTCCTTTACACATAGGTAATATACATAATTGGCCAATTTTCAATTTTCAAGATTTTCCATGTATATTTTTATTCTCAGTACACAACTTAATTTTACTGTATCAGAGAACATACTGTAAGTGATTTTAGATCATTTGAATTTATTGAAACTTGTTTTATGATCCACCATATAATCTAAGTAACACTGTATGATCCTCCAAGTGAAAAATATGTGTATTCTCCGGCTGTTGGGTGGAGCATTTTATAGATGTCACATAAGTCAACTTGGTTCATAATGTTGTTCAAGTCTTCTATACCTTTATTGCTTGCTCTAATAATCATGTGTCTATCTATTCTAAAAACTACTGGTGAGTGTTGTTGACATCTCTGGCTTTCATTATGAATTTGTCTCATTCTCCTTTTAGTTTTACCGATGTTTGCTTCATGTGTTGTTGAAATTCTGTTATTAGTGTCATACGCTTTTAGGAAATACTATGATTTCTGGATGTACTCACCAGTTTTTCATTATAGAATGACCCATCTTATCCTGATTAATATTGCTTATTCTGAAACCTACATCAGGTAATATTAATATAGACATTCCAGCCTGTTGCCAAGTGTTTGCCCAGTATATGATTTTTTATTCCCTTACCTCTTTATGATTTCATATTTAAAGTGGGTTTTGTATAGTTATCACATATTTGGGTATTGTTTTTTTATACCATCTCACAATCTGTCTTCTAATTGGGGTGTTGAGTGAAATTAAATGTAATGTTGCTGTAAGTTTAAATCTGCAATCTTCTTCTTTGTTTTCTATCTGCCCCCTATGTTCTTTATTTTTTTCTGTTTTTCTGCTTCCTTTTCTGTTAATTATTATTTTAGTGTTCCATTATTTCCACTATTGGCTTATTAGCAATTCCTTGCTTTTATTTTTAGTAATTGCTCTAGGGAGTATCATATACATCTTTAATGTATCTCAGTCTACCACTAAATAATATCAAATCATCTCATGAAAAATGTAAAAGTCTTATAACTGTACATACCAATTCATTCCCTCTTCTTAAAAAGTTAAAAGTGAGAAAGAAAAGGTGTTTTAAATTTACTAGCATGATACCATTTCTAGTGCTTTTTGTTCCTATTGTGTAGATCCAAGTTTTTATCTGATATTATTTTCATTGACTCTGAAGAACTTCCTTTAATATATTTTTGTATTGCAGGTCAGCTGGTGTTATTTCCATGTTTATTTATCTGGAACATTATTTCAACCTTAGTTGTAAACTATGATTTTCTTCATATGGAATTCAAGTTGGAAATGTTACTTTGCACTGTCCTCTGTGGAAAGGATGTTGACGGGTTTGATTGAGGCAGTTTATAAGTGCCATGATTATGTTTGTGTTTCAGGAATATCTTGCAACCAGTATTACAAAGAATTGTTTGGTTTGGGGAACGTCTAAAAGCAACAGAGATAGTTAGGATGCTGCTAAAATAATCCAGGGGAGACATGATATGAAGGGCCCTAAATGATTCACAGGAGGAAGAGATGGTGCTAAGAAGACTGACTTGGAAGATATGGTACATTGTGTCATTAGAACATGGGGATCAAAAACAAAGGGTGGTGGAGGATGACTCCTTGCACCTTGGTTACGGCATGTGAATGGGGAGTGGTCCCATTTTTTGAGATGGGGATGTAGAGAAGGAACACTGCCACTTCTGTAGAGGCCGAGGTCCCACATTTGGGTGACCACCCTGGATGCTATGCCTGGCATTCAAGTTCCCCCCTGGAATGAACCACATTTTTATCTGGGGACCAGGGACATTGCTAGCTAGCTCCAGCCACATTGCTGTGCCAGTGAGATAGATCTTTTTCTTTCTCCAAGAGCCTGAGCCTAGACTCTGGCTTTGAACTCTAGATACATCATAGGAAGGGTTCCCCACTTGGGCTAAACTAAGCACCTTTGGTGCCTGGCCTGTGGCCAGTGGTCAGAGGCACGTCTAATCATGTCAGCCTCAACAGGCTCTTGTTCTGCCCACTTGGACTATCCCATGGCTCCAGCAGGTCGTGCTGCAGAGTTCACCCCAAGTCATGACATTATTGAGACTTTTCCTTTCAACTCAGGATATGAAACGAGAATAAATCATTCAACCTCCATTACCCATTTAACCCCTGTGTAAACTGTCTGCGGGCTATAATGATAATTACCTTTTTCAGGGACAGAGTTGTGGGGGGAGAGTCAATTAAAATCTTACACTGTGCTTTGAGATCTCTCAATGAAAGGATCGGGGTTGTTACTGTTAACAAGAGACCACAGGGATATTTGCCAGCAATGACTCCTTTCGAGCCGGCATGTCTGTCATTAGTAATTTGGGGGCTTGGCAGAGAGTCATGGGAATGTTTTAATGGCTTCTGTTCAACCCCAGAAATAGATCTTCAAGTTGCAAAAAGAAATGCTTGTTTTCGCTGTTCTCCTCTATTTCTATCCACGTGGTGACCCTCAGGGGAGATCTCAGGTTCTCCGTCAGGTCCAGAGAAAGGGGCAACTGGGTCCTCTGCCATCCTAATGAACTCGGACAGGTGACAGTGTGGGGCCCATTTCAGGACTGATTCAGGGGTGGGCTATAGCCCCAGATAGTAACTGTGGCCCACACTGAATTTCTGGAGCCACCTGGAGAGCTTGCTGATTCAGGGAGGTTTGGTGGGAGACTCTCTTAAGAAACATTTGGGAAATGTTTGCTAGTTTGAACAAGTAATTTTATTCCTAAGCCAACTCCCCAATGCTTTTTTGAGAGCTGTCTTTATGAGTCAAGGGAAAAAATGTGTTCTCTTTGGGAGACCTGGACTTATTTCTAGAGACATGGACAAAGAATATCTATGTCTGATTGGGCTTGTGTCTGGGCCATCACTGGGGAGAGTCCAATGTATAACTTCATTTTCAATCAATTAATAATAAACTGTTTTTTTTTTTTTTTTAAGCATCTTACTCTCCCTCTGCCCCAGTTTTTTTCCTTCCTTTTTGCTCTACTCTTGCCTTCATATTTAATCAATTATTTTTCTCTTCTTGCCAAGGTATAATATGCTGGAAAAAGCAGTGGCTGTGTTGAGATGAGAATCAGCTTTGACCCTTGCAGTTGCTCTTAAGTATCCCTTAACCTCTACAAGTTTCATTTCATTCTCTGGAAGATGGGATGAGACCACAGGGGACCAGCAGGATGTCTGGGATGATTGAGTCAGGATGGACATAGTTGTTTCAGGTGTTCAGACACAAAGGGCCCCATAAACTTGGGAAAGAGCTAAATAACAAGCAATAGGGTATAGTGGGGACTGTGGCAAACTGGAGCGTGCCTGCCCTATCCACAGGGAATGGCAATTGTTCTGCTTTAGAAAATTCATGCCAGACTTTCTTCTCTTATTTCTTTCTTTCCCTCTCCTTCCCCTTTTCCCCTCCCTGCCCTCCTTCCTCTTTCTCTCTTGATTTTTCTCAAATTCTTTTTTTCTGTCCTTGTCTCTCTCTCCTTACTCCCTCACTTCTTCTGTTTCTTTTTCTCTCCTTCTTTCTTTTTAAATAAGAAACTCAGAAACTTATATAGTCTCTTGTTTTGTAAGTGTTGGAATAATTCATATTTATTTATTTATTTTAAAATTGTATTCATTATTTTTAGAGAGAAAGGCAGGGAGGGGGGCAGAGAGGGAGAGAGACATCAATGTATTGTTGCCTTTCACCTGCCTCCAGCTGGGGACCTGACTGGAGACCTGGCTTGCAACCTGGTTATGTGCCCTGGCTGGGAATTGAACCAGACCAACCAGACCAACACCTTATCTACTGTGCCACCAGCCAGGGTCATTTTCTTTTAACAAACAATGTGGGACATAGAAAGATGGTAGAAAGATGGCTGTGGCCTGGCTTTGGCTAACAAATCACCTGTTTAGCAATTATGGTTTATTTGACTCTTCATTTATCAATTTCTGCCTTCTTCCTCTTCCTCAACTTTTTTAAATACTTCCATTTTTTTTTTTTTTTTTACTCATTTCCCCTTTGACATCAATGTTTTCCTTTCATTCCCCTAAAGAAGCTGGAACATAGTCACGTAAACCGCAATTTCCTCATTCTTCCATCAGGCCCACTCCACCTCTCCTCTCTTACAGCCAGCAGCACATACACCACCAAACCCAGGGACTTTTGCAGAAGTTAAGTCTATTCTTCCATTCCCAGAAAAGTGGAGGACAAACCTTCCTACTTTTACTTTAAAAACGTCTTGGCTGCTGATACGATCACCAGGAATGCTAACTCATCAGCCACTTGGGTCTATAACTGGCTGAGTCTGCCAATCTTTAGCCACATAAACAATGCCAATCCTGTGCCTGGTAAGAAGCTGGCCTGAGGGAGGCATGACAGCATGGCTCCATTGCCTTTCCAGAAAAATATGCTACAGCACCCCAACTACCGATCATTTAATACTAAACTGCACCAGAAAAGGTATGTTCTTCACCAAAAGTGAGTGTGATTCTGTCTAGTTGCCACATCGTGTCTTCTCTGAACTCTTTTCTTTGGGAGAAGAACAAGAGGCAGAACAAGAAGACACCTCTTTGGAAAAGGTGTCATCATACTTTGCATGCTTGTCACAGTTCTCAACTCCCCAATCACCACTGATTGTTAAGGGCACTCTCTCCATTGAGTCTAGATGTAGCCATGAGATCCTTAATATAGTGACACATAATACAAGATCCTTATTATATATACACAGCCATGATGAGTCATTTGGGGGTGGCATACGTGTTTAAAGACAATAGGTCAAAAAGTGAAAACAACCTAAATTCCCATGAATGGTGGTAGGTAACAAAATACAGTAATTCATGTGATAAAATACTATTTGCTGGTAAAAAGTAATGGACAACATTGGGGGTGAGCCTGGAAACATCATGTTAAGTGAAAGAAACCAGACATGAGTCCCGATGTATGAAATGTCCAGAAAAGGCAAATCTAGAGACAGGAAATAGATTAGTGGTTGTCTACCACTAAGACAACCACTCCAAATGGGCTCAGGGTTTCTATTTTGAGGTCAGAGAGATGTTCTAAAATTAGATGCTGATGATAATTGTACAACTTTGTAAGTTGACGGAAAGTCATTAAATCGTACGCTTTAAGCAAATAAATTCAGTGTGTTCATGTTTTGCCTCTCGTAGGTGCCCCTCATGTGCTCCGACCCTAGACTGAACCTGCAACCCATGTTTATGCCCTGATCACCAACACATTGGCAAACTTTCGATTTGCAAGATGACGCCCAGCTAACCAAGCCGCACTGGTCAGAGCTCACTCAGGAATCTTTAAGCACTAACAGTACCTAGAAAGGTGATATAATGAGAACAGTTAACTGCTGTTATTCTCCCCCAAGCTGTCAACTTCGGGGGAGGAGCAGAGATTAGGAATTTGGTCGCCTGCCAGTGCCTGGCTTGCTGCCCTGCCCAGTGTGTGGAATGATGCCTGACTATTGGTGTAAAAAGATTAGGAATAAGAGCTTCCAGGGGCTTCCAAAAATAGTATTGAAAAATTTTCCAGGTATTTTATATGCATGTGACGTATGACAGCGACAGTCTTCCCTGACAAATGTGTTTTCTATTCCCCTGAGAGGGTATAAAATTTAAAATATCAAGAGCATAAAACACCCATTGTAACTTGGTGTGGTTGGGTAAGTAGTTACAGGAAGGAAAAGAGAGGTATGTGTATTGTGGGGTGTGTGTGTATATATGTGTGTGTGTGTGTGTGTATGTGTGTGTTGTGTTGGGTGAGGATGGGCTTTGGGGAAAGACAAACCTAAATTTTCTTCCTGGTCTTACCATTAATCCTGTGAGACATCCTCTTAATCTTTCTGAGTCACCCGTGAAATGGGGGTAATCTTACCCATCTCACAAGGTATTTTGATGTTGAAAGAGATCTCCTATGTTTAGTGTCTAGAGCAGTTCCAGAAACAAATTGGCTGCTTCCTAGATGTTTGTTTCTTACATTCCTGTTTGCTATGTCTCCCTTTACCAAGTTCAGGGTCTATCTGGAGACAGCTGGGCCAAGATAGCAGAGACTAAAGAAGTTGTACAATTGTTTGCTGCATTAGATAAAAATGCTGCCAAGGAGGACCTGTTAGTTACCAGGGGCTCTTCTGAGCACCCAGCCTTGGGACTGTGACTCTGGAAATGACCTCCTTCGTTGCCACTTTTTCCTTTGACCTTACACTTCTCAGACTGGAGTTCTAATTGTTGGCAAGACCGTTTGGGCAATGACTATTTCTTCACACAAAGGCCACGCAAAAACCTCAGATGAGAATTATTTCTAGGGCAACTGTCCCAGCAGCCCACCCAAACCTTTTACTTCACATTTGGTTCAACTATCCAAGTGTCTGTTTCTGCTTTGGGGCAAACCAGTGGTTGTGCTTTCAGCCCTTGTATTTTTTTGAGACAAAGCCAGAAAACCCCAGGAAGCCTGGGTGCTGTCAGCTTTTGCAGGGCCACACACACTGAGGGACAAAACTGGCTTTAGTAGGACTTTACATATCTTTGCATGTCTCATTCTGGTTCATAGAGATACAGAGATGTAATTACTATCCTTTAGGGGCAAGAGAGGGAAAGGGATGAACATTTATGGGGCCTACTTGACCCACGGCACTTGAGATACTTACTTACTCTTCAGTTCACTTATTTAAGATGCAAGAATAACTTTGACTGCAGTTTTACATAGTAAAGGTGCCTTGGATTCTTTATCAAAACAAATCAAGCAATGCAACAGGGCACAGGGTTAAAAAGGAAAATGTCCTTACCTCAGCTACCACATCACTACTTACCCTTCCTTGTTGCAATTTTAATCTCAGGTGGGAGTAGCCACTCTCAGATGACTAGTATGTGTTCTTCTCTTGGACTTTTCGAAAGCACGTGACCAAGAAAGCAAATTGCTCTGTGATCTCCCACCCACATTATATACCCTGCTTACTTTTCAACATGATTAAATGTAGAGCCGCCTCACTCCTTTTAATGACTACTTAGCATTCTACTCCATGCAAGTCCTTACATTTGTTCATAGATGTTGTATCCTGCTTGTTACACGTGATATCCTTTGTAGATATAGTATTTGTGCACACTCACATTCATGTTTTAAACTGGATTCTTCAACAAAACAGTAGTGAGCAAAGCAGATATTGAGTGAAGGACTAAATGCTGTGAATGTAGCAGAAACAAACTATAATTGCTTTCTGCCTGCATAGAGTTTGCAATCTGACCTACCATTGCATCTCAGACGTACATTCCACCTTGTCCCCACTGCTGTCTTGCCCACAAAAGTAACAATGATTACCCCTGATTTATATATCAGGAGTCAAGGGCTCCGAGAAGTATAGGGACATGACCAAGGCCACCCAGACCCTTTGTTGCATGGCTGGAAAACATTCCCACGTTTGGCTCCAAAGCTCCCACGCTGCCCATTACCTCCTCAATGACTAGCATTTGGTCAGTTCTAAGCATGCAAGGAGGATGTGTCAGACTTGCAAGTTCTGGCATTGGATCAAAAAGCGTTAGAGATTCAAGTGAAGGCAACAGAAGCAAACAGGTTAGTTCCTGTTGTTTGTAGATCCAGGACCCCAGAGCTCATAGGAGAGGCAGAGACCTCCCCCTGGCTATTCATTTGGGGGTCTGCCTTGGAGTGGGGCATATCAGATTTTGCCATGGCACTAATTGTAATTTCTTTTTCTTTTGTAAACCTGATTGCTCCCTGGAGTGCCTGGCTTGTTCTGTCAATGCCCAGCTAGGCACCTGCTTTCTCACCACCTCCCTTGTCCTCCGGAGCCCTTGGGCAAGGCTCAGCTTCTACCATCTTCGGACAATGTGAACCTGATCTATCCCTATATAGTCCTGGGGTGCAAGTTGCCTGGTGATTGTGAACGGCAGGGTAGACACAGTTAATGGTTTTCCGAGTAGCCATTTACGCTCACAGTTTGAGAGCTGGGTGTGATTTCTTCTTAGAATAACTCCTCAGGGATTTGTGGCCTCTTCTGAGGTTGCCATCTAGTTTCCATCTAGTTTTTTTTTTTTTTTCTGTCCTTTCAAGACCCAGCTTTGGAACTTGGCTCTTGGGCCTGGCTCTCCCAGCCAGGCTGCACAAGTGCAGATGGTGCTCGTCATGCGTGGGCCAGGTTGCCTGGCCTGAACGCTCACCGCCGGGCTGGGCTGTATCTTCACCATGCTGGGCTCTCAGCCATCGCTGGAGAGGGAGGAGGCAGGGCCTGTGCAGGGCTGGGGTGGGTCATCGCTGCTGGGAAACCTGAGGTGGCCTCCAGCTTCCCCTGGCAGGATTAGTGACATCAGCCACTCCCAGGCTGCAGGTTCAGACAGGAGCCGAGGGAGGCCACCCTGCCAGGTCAGAGGGGTCACTGGCAGGAGATGGAGCCCTCCCAGCCAGGGTTTCTTGGGGTGTGGCTGTTGGGGAAACCTGTTAGGTAAGTTGTTGTGTGTTTCCCCATAAGACCAGGTCTTGCAATCCAGGCAGGAGAGTGGGGTGAGGGGAGGGAGCCTTTTATTGTCTCTGACATTTACTTGAGAAGCTGCCAACAGGTGGTTTATGTTTCTTAAACAGAGATATGTTATGATAACCAGGCTGCTGCTGTAGAGGTGATAGCAATGCCTGCCTGAGGCTGGGCCTCCCCGATGTGGCCCTTTGCCAAGACAGCAGGCAGTGCAAAAGGAGAATATGTGACCAGATTTGGGGGTAGCAGGTGTAGCTGGTCAGATGCAGGGTATACAAAAAGGGGCCCTCCAAACCAGAATCATCTTCTGGAGGGTGGGCCCTTTGTAGTACACAGACTTTCTCCTGCTAGGGGAGTGTTCTGGGAACCCATCTGTATCAATGTACCAGCTGGTGTTGTTGTGAGAGGCCTGTATGGCTTTAGGGAAGTTTTCTGAAGAATATTTCAATGTGTTTGCCCATTTCATGATGAGTGATTTATGAGCACACCTGCCCACATTAGGCTGCGTGTTCAGCAGTTTTTGACCACAAACAGCATGACCTCTATACCCCACCCTCCGTATTCCATTGATCTTGCCTTGGGCAGCTATATTTTTGTTTCCCCTGGTGCAAAAAGTTCTCAAAGGGACTTTGCTGATGTGGAAGAGGTGAAACGAAAAATGGCAGAAGCATTAAAAGGCCTCAAAATCAAGTTCAAAACCTGTTTTGAGTAGTGGAAAAAAGTCCCAATAGGTCTATCACATCACACGGAGAGTACTTTGATGATGACTAAAGTTTAAACATGTAAAAATAAATACATACTTTTTAATAAATATATTCTGTTTTTTGGGTCCCCCCTCATATGACCTTGGGTTAGTCAATCATCTCCCTGAACTCCATCCTCCCCATCAGCTAGATGGCAACAATGGTCTACCATTGTCAGGGCTCCTTAGCAAAAGTCCCTTAGCTATGTTCTTCCACTGCACCATTCCAGGTATTCCAGAGGTGTGAGCTCAATCCTATAATGGCTACATGAGGTAGGCACCATCATTATCCTTGCTTTATAGATGAGACACAGAAAGAGCAAAGGATTTGGCCAGCATCTCAGAGCAAAGCTGACAGAGCTGAGATGTGACCCTGAGCCGATTGACCATGCTTCCCAGAACCTGCCTGGGCCCCTGGTCTGTGCCTCCAAGCATTTCACTCAGTTTTGGAATAGCACTTTTGTCCATGCGACCGTCTGATGAGTGGCCTTTACTGGATGCTGAGTTATCCATCTTGGTTTTTGCTCAACGCCCCCTCCCAGGAGCCTAGCTCTGGACCTACTCAGAGACTCACCCTACATGTGAGAGACTGCTGGAAGGGTCAAATAAGATAAATAGCTTGAAATAAGAGGTGATTCCTTCTGAAACCACCCAGCACTGCTCTGAGCTCACACTAGGCACTTGTGGGGATGGAGGGAATGTTTATATCTGGGATAGGACTCATTATGGGTACTTGAAAGGAAAGATTCCCCAAGTACGTACTACTGAACCTTGAACACTGACTCAGACCTTCTTTCTGCTTTGAGGAGGAGCATGCCCACCACTCTCTTCAGCAACCCAAATCCTATCTTCAGCTTCTGCTTTGGTCTAATATGAAACATCTCCAAGTGACAGGTGGTTGGTTAAAGGCCCTCAAAAAGGAGGGAGACACAAACCCAGCTCCCAGGTTTTGCATCCTCCCTTCTCTACTCTGCAGCTTCTGTGTTGCTTGTGGAACCTGATGGAATGAGAAAAGTCAAGGGCCAGCCTTATAGGGACACTCTCTACAGCCTGTTCACACCGTTTCCCCACTCCTGTAGCCAGTAGCAGAAGAATCACGTATGTGTGTATCTGTGCAAGGAGGTAGCAGACATTCTAGCTTGATGAATCATAGGCTTGTGGGAAATCTGGTGTCTTTTCAAAAAGTTTGCTAAATTTGGCAATAGTAGTTTCCTCTTCCATCATGCTTACCCTGAGCCCCTAGCTCACATTCCTGAGCACACTGAACCCCACCCCTAGACGTGGCTAGGTTAGTGGAAAGGTTGCCTTATAATGCTGCAAACATGTGACCAGTCTGCCAGGTTCTTGGACAGGCTGGAGGAAAGCAGAGGCCAAATTGATCTCTAAGTTAAAATGGATATTTGTTTACATAATACCAGAAAAAGAAAAAATCTTCCAGCATATCATATTAACAGGTATCTAATTCCTATGAAGAAAGAAAATGTTGTAGAAATAGGTTTGGAACAACCTACCATAGGAGCAGCACCACGTAATGCATAAATGGCTTTGGTTTCTTTGTCCAAGGGTGAAACCCAGTTAATCAGAAAGCCAACACAAATTCATAGAGAGCCTCCAATACACCAGGTCCTGGGACTAGGGAGCTTCTTCATTTGGATTCCATTGCTCTTATCCTAAATTCTGTACCTAGAGTGATAGTAAAGTCAGGGGCAAAAAAAAAAAAAAATGTGTTTAGGAGAAAAGGACCCCCCACCTCCTGCCCTTAGTGAATGCCTTAATTACCTGTTTGAAAAGTTCACCAAGGCCAGGCTGGTGGTTTAAGAGAGAAAGTTATCTTATTCAGTGGCAAGCTGGTCCTAGGCATCCATGGCTCAGGTCTCTCTTTTTGAAGGAGGTGCTCTCATTTGCTAAAGACAATTTCTTGCCTCAGACAGCCCAACTCCAGCCGCCTGCTTTCCTTGACAGGACTAGTGCTTCCCAATATTGCCACACCCAGGGTGTGTGCTGAGGCCCTCGATTGGCAGCACGAATACCTTTATCCATTCAGGGTGAGGTGGTGGCAGTTGCTGCAACACTCCCTGCAGGTGGCTTGGCTCTCACTCAGACGCCTGTTGATTCACATGGGAAGTCATCAGCAATCCGGATCACTGCTCAAAAGTGTACGTCTTCTTGATGTGAGGTGCGTGAGACTCAGATCTGTGGCTAACCTGCTAACTGGAGGCTCTGATTGTGTCCATGCGAGTGTTATGTAAATCTGTGTGATGGAATGCATAACCGAGCGAGACTTTTTATACGAATGCTATTTCAAAATAGAAAACAGCAAAGATGGGGAGCAGCTTAGACAAGAACCTAGTATAAAGGAACCATGGACATGGACAACAGGTGGGATTGACTTTGGGGGGAATGGGTGGGTGGGTGGGGGGACAGAGGGGAGCAAAAAGGGGATGGATGTAATACAACAACAATAAAAAAAAAATAGAAAACAACAGCAGTATTTTGTTAGAGAATATTGGTTCAGGAAGAGTGTCATTCTATAAAGGAGGAAGATTGGAAGTCTTGCACTGGGATGAATCAAATATGTCCGCGCTGTCTTGCGCCATTTCATCTCTGGATGGCTACAGAGTATGGATGTTTATGCATGAATGTGCACGCACACACACTTCCTCTTCTTCTTGGTCTCTGGGCATCTCTATTTTCTCTTGAGAAGTAGCTCCAGGTCTATGTCCAGCTGTCTGGCTCTTGACCCTTTGGAGCTGTTAACAATCAGCTGCTCTGTTTGCTTAACAGGAGCTTTTGTCTTTGACTTTATTGTACCTGAAACCAGTTTCCGGTTTCCTGCATCTCATTCAGGCACCTGTTCTTGATCTGTCTCTGTTCCGCTCCCCATCTGAGTTGCCATTTTAGCCCATGATCTTGAGCTGTAGGTTGTGCTCACCAAGCCCTCAAATGCTCCTCCTCCCTTGGTGAAGTCAAGTTCAAGGTGGAATGAAAGTGTGCTGTGCATGCCGAGGATCGTTTCAGGTATTCTTACCAAGTCAGATTGAAGGATGGTTGTCCTCACTAGAAAAAGGCCGTGGGCTTAGCGGTGACTCAAGCTCATACCTGCCAAAAGGGTGGCTAGAAAGGCCTCCTCTGGCTGCCAAACTCATCAGGCCAGACGACCAGCTGCATTCTATAGAGCAAAAGGTGGGAAGCAGCTGTGGGGAGAGGTAGACCAGCTAGAGTCAGACCCTGGCAATGGACCATACACGAGGCACTTTGAAGGATGTTTATACACCAAACAGCATTTTAACCAGGATTCTTGGGTTTCACGTTGGTTCTGAAAGCCATCCTTAACCCAAGTTGGTGGAGAAACAGCATGGGAAGTCTATACGATAATATTATATAACATTCCTGATAATAACCATTATGTTGATTAACACCAACCTTGTACCTGGGAGTGCACTCTGCGCTTTACTAGATTGGTTCATTGAACCCTTTCATCACCTTAATGTGATAAATTAATATTCCCATTTTACAGATGAAGAAACTAAGGTACAGATAAGTTAAAAAGCTTGCTGAGAGTTCCAAAGCTGGTAAATGGTAAAACCAGCATTTAAATCTAGGCAGCCTGGCTCCAGAGCTTATGTTTGACAACAATATTAGAGTACTCACTAGTGGTTTACACACTTGTGTAAAAGACCAACTAGTAAATATTTTTGGCTTTGTAGGCCATGCGGTCTTTGTGGCAACTACTCAACTCTATATTTATAGTATGACAACATTCATAGATGCTGTGTGAATTAACAGTGAAGTTGTGTTCCAATAAAGCTTTATTTATAAACACAAGCCATGGATTAGATTTGACCCCAAGGCCAGAGCTTGCTGACCTCTGACATAAACCAAAGAGGAGACTGAAGTTTCAGATTGAACAAATGTTCATGAGGACATGTATTAGGTGTCAGGTACTCTGATTAACTTTTTTATTGAGTCCTTCAAAAGCTGTGAAGCTGAAAAGGAATTACCAATTTATAAATGTGAAAACTGAGATTCAGTGAAGTCGATTTCCCTTGAGACATACAGCTTAGTAAATGGTAAAAGAGAACTGAATGTAACTCATCATAACTCATGTTCCTTTGTCCTTTTTCTCTGTAGGCTGTCCAAGGAGACTGAAGCCCCATAAACGACCAAGCCTCCAGAAGCTATACTGCTGCCTTTTTCTATTTCAGGGAAGTGTGAATGTGTCATAACTTGGCCAGGACTAGCCAGTTGCTAGGCATGTTGGGACCTCAGAAGCATGGGACGTCTGGTTGAAGAGGAGTGGCTGGGATTAAAATAGAGGAAACTCACCCAGCAGGAAAGCAGGCCATTGGTGGAAGGTTAGTCTCACCTCTGCAAGTGAGGGTGTAGGCAGAGTTGACCAGAAATCGCCAGGTCATGCTTCTGCTGGGGTGGCATCCAGGTTTGGAGCAGGAGTCTGATTAGAGGCTCTGGAGATGGGGAAGCTGGAAGGGACTGGCCACCACTGGAGAGGGCTGGTTCTCAGGAATGAGTTCAAGGCATAGAAAGCAGTCCTGGTGAGAAGCAGAAATCCTAAATGGAACATAGTCACAGGACCTATGTAGAGGTATTACCTCACCTCCCACTCAGCTTATCAGCCATCCCCTCACAGAGCCCTTTGCTGAAAACTCTTAAGTGGAGAGACCAGCTCTCCTTATCTCTGTGCTGCCTTTTTCTTCCCTCAGATCCACTCTCACTTCAAGGTCGTTGGGCTTGCATTTCCTCTATCTTATTTCTTGAGTGCTCTCTAGAAGGTATAGAATGTTAGGAAACATGTAGTTTTATCACTGAGTCCACAGTGTTTAGAACAGCATCTGGGACATTGTAGGCACTCAATAGCTATCTGTTGAATTAATAGGTTAATTTATTAAAGTTGTAATTATGTCTTTCATCATTTATGATCCATCTCTCTCACTAGACTATCAGCTCAGTGAGAGAGAAAACTAAGTCTGTGTTTTTATTACTCCATCCTTAGTGCCTAGAATATATTAGGTGCTCAGTAAATGCTTGTTGAGTGAAAGAGTGAGTGAGAATTAGGAGTAGACGTGACTCCTAACTGACAGAAGAAGCTCAAAAACATATATATCTCATTATCCTAGCCCTTATCAAGTTGACTCTGTTCATTATGATTATTTGCAAAGGACTTTATCTTCCCCACTAATCAAACAATTCTTTAACAGACATAATTGTATCTTATTCATCTCTGAACTTAAGATCCCTAACATGAACTGGCACTTAGTAGGTGGTGATTAATTACCTACCAAGTGAGTATAAAGGCATACCACCCCAGCAAAAGCCAGGCTCAAGAGAGTAAACTCATCTGAGATCCCACTTCCTGGACCGACGTGAGGGAGGCAGGGCTGAATTTGCAAATGGTGAGTGTCAGACACACTATCTCGAAACGGCTGAGAGAATAAGACACAGAGGACTTTGAGAGACCTCTCAGAGTGGCCAGTTCAGCCAAAGGAGAGGAGGCAGACAGGTAAAGGAGAATAAGGTAGGATGATGGAAAGACCAGGGGAAAATCAAAGCAACATGGCCACCTGGGCTGCTCATGAAGAATGTGTCTTACTTTTCTTAACACTCTAAAACTATAGACCACCCTGCCCAATATGGCTTGCTTACACAGAGTTGTTAGTTGCAAACCATTCACGGAGCGGATCCAAGATGGTTCCTGAAGTAAGTGTTGACTACTAGGCATTCCTTTGGATCATTATTTATCTTAAACACATGAATGTTTTTAAATGGATGAATTGGATGCCTGAATGAATGAATGACCGAATGAATGACCAAATGAATGAATGAATGAATGAATGAAACAAACTTTCTGTGATTTTTGAAGATGGGGCACATGGGAGGGATCCATTGAGGAATCATGGAAACCCTCTCAAGGGGAAAAAATGCCAGTAGGTTTCAAAGATGTGATGATTATGTCCTAGTTGCAGGGAACTTCAAGAGAAGGCTCGGTGAAAGAGGAAGACATTGGGTTGGGCTCTGAATACTGCAAAAAATTTCCTGTTGTTTAGTTGATTGTTGAGTTTGGAACTTACTGAGATTCTTTTCATTGGTTGATGTAAGGATGATATTTGTAGATGTCACATGGATGTTCTACAAAACCAGCCTATTCTATTTTTAGCTGGTGTATACACATATTTCCTGCTAATGCATATTGGACTGAGAAAGGTGAGAATAAGTCTCCTTATTCAGTGGCATTTTCATTGATTCCTCCTTGTTATTTCTACAGTTGCTTCATTGTGCACTTGGATGCTATGCTCCTAGGTGTCCAAAGTAGCATATATGTATATGAGTGCTTGCTCCAAATTGTATTTGTTTCCATTGTCATTGCTGAATGGATTGCTTCAGTATATTTAGTTAGTCGTAAAAAAAGAACACGACAAACGGTGATGCAAAGAGATGACACAAGAACGTAGGGACCTGTGAGGACACTATTCTATCTATGATAAATAAAATAAAACATGGAAGTGGAAGGAAAGAAAGATGGGTATTTGTCAGATGTTTCTGTTGGTACTTTGGTCTGAGATGGGTATCAGCATCCCCACCTCAGACACAGAAGAACTGACAATGGAGCCATTTGGTGACTTAGCAGAAGTTATTCTTTGGAAATTAAAATTCAGACCCTATTCTCTGTGAGTTCAGCACTTTTTCTGCTGCTGATATTTTAGTGTTTAAAGATGGAAGGTAATAGAAACTGCAAAGACAAGTCTCAGTGTTTATCTGTAAGGCAACCTCGATTCCCTGCTTTGGTAGAAGCTGGCTCAGAGGACAGGTGAATGGAGCTGAATCCAGAGGGATAAAACTCAGACCTACAGCTAAATGGTGACCTTGAAGGGCTAGGTCCTGAACATCAGGCAGGGGTAGAAGGTACAATTTAGGAAACTTAACCTGATGTAAAAAAAGTCAAAGGTGAGGAGTTGAAAATCACTTGGGGGTTATTGTAAAAGTTTAGAGCTCGGCATGATGATTTTTTAAAAATTATTTTTATTGTTGTTGTATTACATCCATCTCCTTTTTACTCCCCTCTGTACCCTTCCCCAGCCACCCACTCCCTGCCAAAGTCAGCATGATGATCTTGATGGAAGGTGAGCCATAGAAATAGAAGACAATGTGAGCATCTGACAGACATTTGGAAGGAAGAGGTGGCTTGAGCTATTATTGATTGCATATTCAAGACAAAAAAATATGGAGTAAAAAATAATCTAGTGAGTTAAGTACATTCATTTTCTCATTCTTCTCATTCTACCTTCATAACAACCACGTGAAATACATGCCATGATCCTAAACACAGATGATAAAACTGAGGCTCAGATAGGCTGAATGGCTAGTACAAGTCTCTAGAGATGGAATTTGAGTCTGATTTCTTCTCATTCCAAAATCTAACTTTGAACCGCAAACTGGAGGTGCTGCCTGTATATGGGGAACAGGAATGGGCCTACAGTGGCCATGGTATTGAAGAAACTACATTGTACAAATATTTGGCTTCTTTAAAAAAAAAAAAAAAATGAAAACAAGGCAGAGTTCTGGCTGAGTCATTCACCCCAAGAAGCCTGAGGGAGGTAATTATAAACAGTTGGGACAGACATCATGGGGTGCCACCAGCAAAACCAGAGGAGAAGCAGGAAGGGACCAGCTTTTGAAAGGAGAAGAAGAACTGAAGCAGGGAAGTTATTTCAGAGGACAGAGCACAGCCAGACAGAACTGGATAGAGCCACGTGGAGCAGAAGCCTGCTAATCTCAAAGGAAAAAAAAAGAAAGAAAGAAAGAAAACTCTAAAAACTCATGAGTTCCTTGAACTATGTTGTTTCTATAAATAATAAAGTAATAGACATGTGACCCCAAATGCTTCTAAAATCTTCATGCTCCATCACATGAAACTAAGTTTGAGCTGAGACAGTGCAAGTGTTGGGGAGACCACGCAAACTCTACAGGTGGAACTGGGGAGCTGAATGGTGAAGTACCCGAGGTATACTTAGGGGTTATTTTTTCTCCATCTTCTCTCCTGTAGGCACCAGTGGCTTGTTTGTCTTGAAAGGTGAAGTAATTAATGTTTTTAAACTGATGGATGAGCATCTGACTTTTGATAGACAACCACTGAGTTAATTTCCCCTTCCTGAAATCACTGCACCTCTCGGTGGACATAGATGCTGAGCTACCCCCATGGATGTCTGTGGGCTCATCTGGGCAGCTCCTGAGCCCAAGTCCTGGCTAACGAATGGTTTCCATAGCAGTGGCCCTGCAACCTTGGCCAATAATAGAAAAATCATCCTATTGATCCAGAAATGGGAAGTCAGCAGGGGAAGTGGATTGGGAGTGTGGGATGAGGCACACTCATTTTCTGCACGTAAACAACATCACTCCACATCCACTCTACTCCTTGAACTTAGCAGGAGCCCCAAGAACAAGTTGGATGTGGGGCATGCAGCTTCAAGTGAAAAAGCTACAGCAGAGATGTCCTCTGCAGGCCTTTAGACATAGATGAGTGGAGATGGGTGGACAACTGGCCACAGAGATATTAGTTTGAAAAGAATTGGCCCAGTCAAGTGAGCAGGGTTCATTTGCAAACATAAGTAATGTAGGAGAAAAATGGTTAAATGGAATGCAAGAGGAATCATCCCCTTGTTTTTTGTGTGAGGGTAAAAATGTGTCAGCAGGATATCCAAGTCAGAGAGGATTTGAACGTAGACAAGTTTCAGACAGGCTTGAAAGCTCTTCACTTCAGAGCCATTTGAGGCCAGATAGCATTCAAAAACCTCTCTGAAACTCATCTGTCTGTGGGGCTAAAGACACACAGGACGAGGATGAACCTCGGCTCATGCCTATAAACCATCTGATGTGGAACCTGGTGCAGAGTAGATTCTCGGTGTCTATCAGTGGCTGATCCCTTCTTTCTGAGAAGCAATATGAATAAGGAAGATACTGTGGGAGCCAAAGCTCGTGCCTACAGTTGGGTTGGAAACACTCCATATTTGTAACAGTTTAGGGCAACAAGAATTATTAAGTGCCAGCCACAATAATGGTCATTAATGGTAAACCCAAAGGATAGCATGATAGCATAACTTCAAGGTCACAGAATTGAGACTCAAATTTACTTTTCCCAAAGCTGCGTTGAAGGCTGGGTCTGGGTTCCTCATTCTGTAGCTCATCTTGTTCAGGTCAGAGAGTCTGTGTTTTTAATTAAAACCAAAATGCTTCCATTGAGTGAACATAACTCACATCTCAGCAGTCATTAGAAAGCCGTACAATGGATTCTCTCCTGGCCTTAATAAGATCAAGAAAGAAACAATAACAGCCACTATCTCCCCCACCTCTCATGGCTCCACAGCTGTGACTCTTTCTCTCTGGGGAGTCTATGAGTCAGGATCCATTCCTAGGGACACCAGCCCAGGAAGTTACACTCAGTTTGCCTATGGGCACCTGGCCCTCTCCAGAACTCCACCCCAAGGCATTGGTCTTGGGCTGAGTACCAAGCCTGGCTCTTAGATGGAGGCTGTCTCTGATTCTCTAGTTGCTACTGTCCCACATGCAGTGATCGTTCCCTCCCAAAGATGCCCTTTGGGTAATGGAATGAGTAGGTGCCTCTTGTGGTTGATTAGTGAGAAGGTAAGGACCTTCTGCAGAGATTGGCCCAGAGAAAGGAAGGTCCCGCTCTTCCATCGTTTTAACCCGTAGAGACACCAAACAAAGAACTTTGTCTTGCTTGAGTTCTTGTCTCTTCTCTGTCTATAAGAAGTTCTAGTATTTGATGACTGGGGAACAGGACTCATGGGGACACAGAACTGGCTCTGGAGCAGACGGACTTGGTTTGATACCCCAACTCTTACGCTCATCAATTCTGGGATCCTGGAAAATTACCCTTTGAGTTTTTATTTCATGGAAGAATACTGTATGGTGGGCATAAGTGTAATGCTATAACGCTGCTATACAGCACATACCCAATAAATGGCAATTAAAATGTTCTTCCACGTATCATTTCCATACACAGAGATGTAAAAGAATCCACATGCCCTGCCCTACATTGTTAGCAAGAATAGCCCCTTAAACTTCTACCCCAGAGCCATATTCTATTGTTTAGACCAAACATAGCATATCATAAATTCCCTGGATTTCTCCCAGAAGACAGGGCTGCTTGGAGCTGAAGAAGTGGGAAAACAGGCAACATTTCTGTTCCTGAGGTCTGTTAAGCAATAGGAAAACACCCTTTGGGGGTGACTGATGACAAAAAGCCCCTCCTGTTCCAAACTGGAGGCGAAGACTGGAGCTTGGGGAGGAAGCAAGCCAGCAGTGGTTTTGCTTGAAACCAGCTGGCTCATGTGACCGAGGCGGGAACCCAGTGCCGGGCTTTCCTTTCCCCACCCCTTGCATTCTCTGAGCAAAGCCATCAGAATGGGAGGTCACCATATTGGCCAAAGACTTGTCCCATGGGGCTTGGAGAGTGACAAAAGTAACAGAGTTCTTTTTCAGGGTGGTCTCTGACGGGAACAGAGACTCCAGAAAAAATTTGGTCGATAGAACATTAAAACAGAAACACATTTTTAGGGTTAAGATTTTCCAACTTGGGGTCCAAACTCCCAGACCATATGAAGTTTTAGTACAAACACAATGCTCTTTGGGGTTCAGATCCCATGGGTTTCCTCCCTACTACTGCTTTCTTTCCTAAACACAAAAGACAGGGATGTGCTGCACTCTACGATGGAGCTGGAGAGAGAAAGGATCTCTCCATTTATTTATAGCAGAGGTGATGGTTTCCAAAGGATCTGCAGGAAAATGCCCTTTGCCTGCAGGCGCTTGGTGCCCAGACTAGGCTAAGCGAATTAAAACTCACTCAGAATTGCAATAACCCAAGAGATACACGGGGACCGCTGATAGGCCTCTAGATTGTCCGCTAAACTGATCGCTTTCTCTGGGATTGTGGTTGCTGTGTTTTTGGAAACTGGGCACTTGAAGAATTTTTTTTTCCCCTATTTTCTCATGGCTCTGCGTGTGGACCTCATTAATTTCCTCAAGCCTCTGCAGAAGAACAATTGCTCTAATTTCATCTGGCAAGCTTCTAAAGCTTGAAAATTTCTCATCTAATATAAAATATGTGCAACACGAATAGACACACTTCTATATGACCTCTGTGATAGATAGCTCCGTGTGCATAATGGGCTGCAGCCCCTATGCAAACATGCACATATGTGTATATAAATATTTTTTTCTTGCCTTTCTGCCCTTATCCTGGAATTCTTAGCAATTTGGCCTGTCCATGCTTATTAATGGTGTTTCCAGAGCAGAGCTCATTGGTGCATTTTCTGCAATGGGCTGATTAATAGGTGGGCACAGGGGAGCTCTTGTGGGGCCTGGGCATTGCTGGCTTGTTGACCCTGATGCTTGGGGGATAGTCTAGCTTCAAACTACGGAATCTCAGTTAGCATCATAAATTGTGGAGCTGCAGGTTTTATTGCCCTTCTGCCTCCTGCTGGGAATGTTGTTTCTCTTTAATAATGGGCTGAGCAGCAGCACTGAGCAAGTCCCCACCTCCCCATCCCCCCATGACTTGTCTGTCCACCCTCCTCCCCAACCTCCATTCTCCACCTCCCTGGTCACCAAAGCAGACCCACACACGCACGCATATGCACACATGTGCACACATACACCCATGCATGCACCCAGACACTAACGCCTGAGTGCTCACAGGATCACACACGTTACCTGAGCCATACACACCCATGTGTATATATGGAAACCTATCACTTGCCCTTCTTTAGCTTCTGGATTTACTGAGGACACACCCCCTGTTCCTTGGCACAGCTAAGTCAGGGATTTTCAAAAGGCACTTTTCTAAGCTTCAAAGAAAAATAGAAAGTAACCAATCTTCCAAAATATAGAGTGCTTAAAAATAGTCTTGTTTTCAAAATAGAGATTTCTAGAATCTCAGTAGGAAAAAAGAGAAGCACAGGCCTGCCATCTAAGTACAGTTCTCAGAAGAGCAAAGATAATTTTTCTTGCTTCCTGCTTTCCACACTCCTCCGGCCTCCAAGCCTTGGGCCTCAGGGACTGGTCTCCAAACTGAGGCTGCCCTGCAGCTGGACCCAGGGGGAGATTCACTTCCCTGCCTGGTTGGTCCCTCCCCTTCTAGATCCACCCCACTGCTGCACTTAGAAAGCTCCAACTGATGCTGTAGACTTCTGCTCAGCTGTCACTGTTTTAGGGAAGCCCTCAGGGGCCTCCCAGTCTATCAAACCCTTCTCTTGATATCCAAGGCTACTGTGTTCCTTTTCCCTTTCATAGCCACCTATGTTTATTTGTGGGGCATTTGGTTAATGTCTGGCTCCAGAGCTTAGGATGTAAACTCCCTCAGTGTGAGGATCCTGCATTTGATTGTTTTCACCCTTAAATCCCCAGCGCCTGTCCCATGGCCAGGAATGTAGTTCACATTCACTAATATTTGCTAACTGAATAAACAACCCTTCTGTATTGCCTTACGTACACAGGGGATGTGGTTTTCCAAATTTATCCTAGTTCAAATGTTCAGGACAGAGATCTGTTTTCATATTGTAGTAGATGCTGTTGGTGTCCTGCTCAGACCCCTTTTGCTGAGCTGGTGTCTCTGTGTCTCAGCAATCCTGGGTGGCAGTGACTCATAGTTGGACACTTCTTTGAAGATTTACTCGGAGATCAGGAGCTGTCTTTCCCAGAAATGTGTGGAAAGCGTATCCCACCAAGAAGGGGGTCAGCAACCAACGACCAAGTAGTACAAGAAAAGCTGGCTCCCTTGCCTCAAGGTGGGGCCTCTCAGTGGGTCGTTCAGGCTGCTGTGTCTGGCATTAGCCCGAGACAAGCCTTCGGCTGAATGCACATCTTTGCCTGGTGCCTTCTCCTGCCTTTTACAGCTTTTCTCACACCCTACCGTTTTGACTTGAGAAGACTTCCTTAATAACACATTTGCATTTCAGTCTCTATCTCAGAACTGTTTCTGGTGGAGCAAAACTGAAACATACTCACTATTCACAATCAGTGGGACTCTGGAAAAACAAGCAAACAATAACAACTCAAATTTCTAGGGAATCTTGCCGATTTCCATGGTGTAAATAACTCCCACTCTGGTGGATTTCAAGCTACCAATAAGATGTCACTGAGCGCAAAGTTGGGAACAGATGAGCACAATTGGCTCATGGGAGTTGATATGAGCCATGCCTGAACACCAGAGACCACAATGTATGTGAAATTTAAGTTGTACATATAATTTAATATTCTTAATAGTATCATTTTTTGAGTACTAACAATGTGCCAGGCATTACATGAAATGTTTTATATTTATCTCAGTCCTCACAAAAACTCCAGGAAGTTTGTACTATTATTACCCTCTTTTTACAGATGCGGAAACTGTGATCATAGAATTGCATGATTATATCTAAGGTCCCAGGGCTAATAAATGCCATCGCTGAGATTCAGAATCAGACCTGACTCTGAACTCTTAATATATGACCACATTTGGTGTCACCTACCAAAAGGTAAGACAGACTCCTTTCATTTTATTTTCTTATTCATTATAATTTGCCTTCCTTAGGATATTTGATTAGTTTGAGAAATATGAACTATTCAGGGAAAACACAATTATTTTCAAGAGATGAGGACATTGCAGCTCACTGTGATTTGTAAAAAGGCTCTGAGGAGAGACCTAGAACTGCAAACCGGGGTTCTCATTGCCCAGAGCCTTTTCAGCAGATACTGTTCCTTCCTTCCCAGAATTCCAGCTCTCACAGCAACCTTGCTATTTTCTGGGTGTGGAATCTATCCCAATTTCATTCAAGAAATTGCAGGGAACATCAATCACCATTTCTTCAACAGGTTGAACACCTGCTATTGCCAATCTAGAATGGAAACTCACGTAAGGAAGATACATGGCCAGGGCTCTTTAGGAAGTTTTGGTTAAACCAATTCGATTTGGTTCAGTGAACAGTTACCTATGTTACCTGGTGGTGGACCTCAAGGGGTTTCTGAGACTTGGCTGCAAAGCACTTTGTATAGAACTTGGCACATGACAGGTAACTGATATATTCAACTAGGTCCCTTCTGCTGTGGTACAAAACTGTTAGTAGATCCTCCTGGAGAGTGACAATGCAGCTGCCCTGCAGTGGAACTGGGCATGCAGGACATCCGGACCTGGAGGTATTTGGTTCACCTCTCAACACCATCTTGTGGGCAGTGGAAACTCTGCCAGGCTTTGGAGAAGCTGTCCAAGCCATTGTGTGACCTGACTTGCTATCAGAATTGGAAAACCCATATACTCTGGAAGGAAATCTAGCAATCATCTCAATGTACAGCAGCAGAGTTTAAGACTCAATACTGGAGTTAAACTGGTACCATCATCTATCCAATTGCCGACCAGACTCCGGACTGTGGTAAGTTTACTTCTCAGTTCCCAGCACAGCCTGTGGAATCGGGCACGTCTAGGCTTGGTTTTAGCTCTGTGACTGTGTCCTTGGCCAGACCTTTGACCTCTCTTAACCAAGTTTCCCCATTTGAAAAGAAGAGATAAAAGTAATGCTTTCTTTTTTTACTTCCCTCTTGAGAAAAATGTTATGAAATTATTCATAATTAGCAATCTGTCCCATACTTGGCTCTTTAAATGTATTCATAAGTGATAGATATTGTTGATGTGACTAATATTGTTATCACTGTAGTAGTGGGCTATTGTTTTCTGCCCTCTCTACCAGTTGGAATGGACAGCTTGGTGACTATATACTTGAAAAATCAAATTCTAGGAATCGTTAATGAAAATACTTTCTTCCTCTTCTGTAGGAAAGAAAACCAGGATAAGAGGATGGGCTTGAGGGTAAGTTAGGTGGTTGTTAAGTGGCACAGGAAGCCAATTATTGGACACACTGGAAGTCAATTGCCAGTGACCAGGAGATTCTGGTGATTCCCCTGAAACACCTTCTTATTGAGTATCTGGTGTATAAAAGGGCACCTGGAGAAGACTAAGCGGTAGGTCCACTTTCAAGAGCTCACACCGTCAACATTTCTCACCAGTGGACAGTCCGATGAAAGCTATCTATCTCAGGGCTTGACATATGCCATTAGACTTATAATTTCAGGCTGAAGTCAGCCATAGACTTTATGATTAAGAACTTTAAATTCAGTTGGCATTTATTGAATACCTGCTCCAGTGGCGGATGCAGACAGAGCTCATGCTTACAACACGTTTGCACCGTTTTGAGGCAGTAAATTATCGACTTGATAGACTGCAGGCCACAGACCAGGGCTACACAGGAGGCTGTGTAAAGAGCTATGGTTCAGTCTGTCGGGGAAGAAAGGTAACCTGGCTGAGCTTGGCTGGAGGTGGTAAGATTTACTCATTCGTAGAGACCTGGAAAGAAAGATATTCTGCTTTCCCCACTCTTCTGTGGCTGTTCTGGGTGGAGTGACTATCTCATGGCTAGGTTCCATCTCACACTGGCTGTCAGTCTGAAAATCCAGATCTTCCTCCCCATCTCAGAGAGAGAGATGAAGGCAGTTGGATTCTGCAGAAATCCTCAATGAGCCCAGCACTCTGGCAGACATGAGCATATGTAGATAAATGATGCATCGGGCATTATTATACCCAATTTACTGCTGACAAAACCAAGGCTCAGAGATTTTAAACAAGTCAGTCAGTCACACAGTGGGAGGGCAATGTGTTTGACTACAATTTCCAAGTATTTTCCCATTACATCAGCTGATGGCTGGAAACACAGGCCAAACATCTCAGTAGGGCTGCAAGTTGAAGATCAGCGTCCCTGCCCTCAAATAACTCACAGTCAAGCAGAGAGGTGTGGAAATACTGTGTAACTTGACCAATCTTCCCACAAAGCTACCGAAAACCTCACATACATTTTCAGAGAAATATTTGCACCCTTTCTCCCACTCTTATCCTCTCAGCAGACTCTGGGCTCAAAATGCCCTGGAAACAGACTCTTTGGCAATTCCAAGGTCTCATGCCCCTATAAAGGAGAGGCTGCCAACCGGTACTCGATTGGCAGCTGCATGAAAAGAAAGAAGTGCAGATGGTGGGAGTCACCCATTCCATGCTGGCTGCCGCCTCAGGGCTCAGAGGAGTGAGGTACAGGACTCCAGTCAACCAAAAGGATGGTCACATTGGCTCAGAAGCACAGGGCAGGCTGCTGAGACGGCACAGCAGGGCAGCCTCGGCAAAGGGCTCTGGGTCTGTTCTATGTGCTTACGGTGAACCTCCATGGGCTTGGCTGGGCACACAGGAGATGGGGTATAATTCTCTTTGTAGAACAGATCTGAACGGATAGTGTGCAGGAGAGTGAGAGCCCGCATATTGTTGAACATATCCTTCTTTGTTTTCAACCTCAATCAGAATGGTATTTGTGGGGGGTGGGGTGGTGGCAGAGTTGTTAAAATGTCATTTTCTTTTAAATTAAGAGTGAAGCATGATAGGCGATTTTGGGGTGCTGGTGTGTTGTATTTTTGGATTTGGGTGCTGGTAACCTGAACGTGTTCAGTTTGTGAAAATTCAGCAAGCTATATGCTGTATGGATATTGTGCTTTTCTATGCTTATTATAGCTCTACGTGTATACATATGCTATATGTATATATTTACATATGTATATGAGATGTATTTAAAATGAAGCAAGCTACCTACAACTGGAAATTTGATGGGAAAAATAATATAATTATCTAACATAACTGCTGAAAGCCACGGCCAGCCAAATGTCTGCCATATTAATTTAAAGATTCTGTGACACAGGATCAAGGCAACGTGACACATCTTAACATACTGAATGGGGAGTTCCTGCAGGGGCTGCTGACCCTCTTCCGATGTAGCTGACAGCCGGGACACTGGGCTCTCCCTGGAAACTTGAGGGGCTCCAGCTCCTGCCTCTCTTTGGGGCCCTGCTTCCTAACTCCTGGCTCCTCTAGTCCTGGCTTCTATTACCTACAAGGCGCTAGTCATCAACCCTGACCTGAGTCGGCTGGCAGGCCCACCTGCTGGTGGACTGTGAAAGATTTTGCTGCTGTTCCCACCTAGGTGTTAGTGTGCACCCTGAAAATCCTCGCATCCCCCACCCTTCTATGGGTGTCACTCGTCATGAGGGCGTCAGCCTGGTTTACTGATCAGCACTCCGGGGTCCTGTTGGAGCTGCCCCGGTCCATCTCTTGACCATCCCTGTCTAGTAAGGGACTGCATCCAGCTTCTGCCCCACTGCTCTGATTTCTCCCAGGTCCAGATTCGACCTGTTTGCATACACACTGGATTTTATTTTTATTTCTTTAAAAAAATTCTAAATCCTCACCAGAGGATATGTTTTTATTGATTTAGAGAGAGAAGGGCGGGGGGAATGAGAGAGAGAGAGAGACCAGTTGCCTCCCGGATACGCCCCAACCAGTATCAAACCTGCAACCAAGATCTGTTCCCGATAGGGAATCGAACCTCTGACCTTTCTGTGTATGGGACTACACTCCAACCACCTGAGCCACCTTGCCAGGGCCGCACTGGGTTTTCTCACCGAGGTACTGACTGTACGCAAAGGCAGCAGCTTCACCCTCTTCAGGCTCCTCATTCTGTGTGGCCACCCAGCACCTTTTCATTCCTTCCGCTCCTCCCTGGTGGCTCCTGCTGTTTGGTGACTGAGTTACGACCTCCTGTGACTCGGTGCGTTAGGGAAGCTGCTGGTTTCAGCAATGAGAAGGTCCGACTGAGCTACAGGAGGAAGGGGATGGAGTGGAGCTGAGGTTCTCAGTCTGCAGCAGTGGTGCGTGAGCCCGTGAGAGGCAGCTGGAGTCCTGCCTCCCTGGATGCTGGAAATGCAGCCCCACAGGGGAGGAGCCTGTGTGGGCCGCTGACCTGGGCATCCCTGGAGACACAGCATGGCTGCTCTGTTTGTTGGGGGTGGGGTGTAATGACAACATAGTGATATGTTCCTGCCTTTCACTCCCCGTCACTGGGAAATGCCCCAATACCTCGTTTAGCCCCTGTGCACTTCTTTATCTATTTATTCTCTTTCCTACGGATTTAAAGAAGTTAACTCCCCATATGTCACGGGTCATGTGGATCCAAAATGCTCCTCGAAGACCCTGTAAAGCGTAATTTCTGCAAATATATCTCAGAAGACACAATTCTCCAGGGTCAGGGTCAGGTAGGGAACAGCCAGTATGTTGCAAGATGTCAATAAATCTGCCCAACCTCCGACCGTGTTTAACCTCTCTGAACCCCTTTCCTCCTCATCTGTAAGTGGCAATAATGATGGCAGCCTTGCCCTCCCTGGGGGTGAGGCCCAGACAGGTGGGAGAGGGCTCTCAGCAAACCATAAAGAAAGGACTTGTCATGAGCGTAATTGGAGCCACGTTCGGGAAATGAGATGCTGTTGGACAGCAAGAGCCTCCTAATGACACAGGAAGTGTCTCCAAGCCTGGCGATCACAACATGTGTGCCACAAACCATGTGCACCTCTCTCAGTGGCTGGGTGGATGTTGCTTTCCTAGGTGCAAGGGCATGTGGCTCCCCTGGTTGGAGACTGTCCCATACACTGAAAGGTCATGGGGTCAATTCTTGGTCAGGACACTTGCCTGGGTTGCTGTTTGGCCTCTGGTCTGGGCAAGTATCAGAGGCAGCTGATCGATGTTTCTCTCCCTCTCTCTCCCCTTCCCCTCTTTCTAAAATCAGTAAGCATGACCTCAGGTGAGGATAGAAAAAATTATATGTTAATAAGTTAGGTAGATGGATTGGTAAATCTTGACTTAGTGCTTAACGTAACTACTTGACTGCACTCTTGAGCACTTTGTACATTTATGTTGTTCATATATATGTATAGATATATGTGATGTAAACTACATGGTACAGAATATATTATATATATGTAAATGCACTTTTCATATATTTAATCCTGAGATGTGTAATTTACCCATTTTACAGATGAATCAACTAAATTTTTCCCTTAAACTCTTATAGGTACTAAATAGTAGAACTGCATTTATATTCCGTTTCTAAGTGGTATACCATTATTAATTCATTAATCCTTCTCATGACCTCTTTGTGTCAGAGACCACTTTACAGGTGGGTAAACTGAGGTACAGTGAGGATAAGGGCCTTGCTCATGGTAATAGTTGGTCGGCCATAAGATGGGACTCCTGCCTGGATCGTGACAGCTCTGACCTGACCCACCACGTCCATCAGAGCAGAGTCTTTCTGACATTACACTTGAGTGTCTTCTAGCTGCCTTTTCCTCCTTTTTAGTCTCTTTTACCCCAAGCGGAGTGCGCACAGCCCAAGTCAGTGGTGCATGCTGAATAGATGCATAGACTAGTGAAACAAATTAATGAATAAATGAATGTCCACGTTTGCTTCAGCTCCTTTGGTGGGCCTACTTTCCCCATTTGTTTTCCCCTAAAAGGCGTTATTCTCCTTGCTTAACCTTTTATGTAGTTCCCTATCGCTTTCTGAAGATGATTCTCATTATTCCCTCAGGTCCTCTCATCCATGATCATTCTCCCTTTAAACAGCTGATTGAAAAGGATCTGCTTCTTTCCTACGGGTCATTTTTTCTAGCAGTGGGGCCAAATGTTTTATCCCATGGGGATGCATCTTCATCTTTATAATGCAAGTCCCTGGGAGTTAATAGAGGGAATGGAAAAGGCACATTGTTGCCAACCACTTAAGTGTGTATGCGTTCCATTCTGAGAGCCCCACCTGCCCTCACAGCCTGCCCCTTGAGGAGTCCTCCCAGTTGGACGAACATGATGGGAGATGGTGAGGATGGGACCAGTTGGCCAGAGGGTGAGTCACCCTCATGGGAAAACCGTAGCACTTAAAGGATATATCATAGACCCAGTGCAGCAAGGAGGTCACCGGTCGTCTTGGAATAAGGACCCTCAGTTTTGGTCTTAAACCCGTCACAAAATACTTATGAGGCTAGACTTCATTTCCTAACTGTTTCCTGTCCAAACCAGTTCACAGTCACTGCTGTGCTCCAGGGCCAAATGATTCAACACGAGTTTATGAACTTCCATTGTGCTAGGAAAGAAGAAGCAAGAGGCAAGAGGAAAAGTGGCAGTAAAGGTTATGAGCCTGTCCTAGAACAAGCGTCCCCAGGGTGGGGTCAGTTCTAGCTCCCAGGAATTTGAAGAAAGTTACTTAATTCCTCCTTGCGCTCGTATCCTCATCTGTAAAGAGTGGGTAGTTATGAGACCATCCTTATGGGCTTGTTGGGAGAATGAAATGTCTGTTAAAGCAGTGAGTCCAGTGTCTGACAAAGTGTAGGTGCTCACTGGGTGTTTATCACCTATGACAATAGTGATGATGCTCTGTTGAGGGAAATACAGAGAAACTCAGCCAGGGCCCCTTTTGTTAGAGACAGACACTCACGGATCATCGAGAGACAGGCATATGCCCTCATGTGTGAGGAAGAGATAAAGAAGAGGTACACCAGTCTGGCTAGCAAAAAGCCTTCCTGGCTAAGGTGACCAGGAAGATCTTCATGGATGTGTTAATATCTCAGCCAGGCCTTCAAAATATGCAGGTATGGGACACGTGAGACCAGCTTGCAGAACCAATGTTTTTGAAACAATATCCAATCTAGCAATAACTCCCTCCGGAAAGGGGAGATATTTTCGAGTTGTCTTTGCTGCAGGCTCTGCCGTGCACAATTGTGATTAGAATTTTACATTTCTATAGCACATTTATTTTTAGAAGCTCTAGTGATAGCTTTACAAATGAAAGCCTTCCATTTTAATGCTAGTTTGTGTTTAAAAATACATGTGCCTTTTCTCCCAATGAGTCCTCTAACTCACACAACAGTTAGTGGGGAGTTTGGGCTAATGTGAAACGAAAAATGATTTGAATGTTAAAAGGAAAAAAAAGTAAGTTTTAAGAACTCTTTCCACCTTGCCTGGTGCAGCTAGTGGATGGAGTACTGGCCTGTGAACCCAAGGTTTGTTGGTTCAATTCCCAGTCAGGACACATGCCTGGATTGCAGGCCAGGTCCCCAGCTGGGGGTGCGCAAGAGGCAACCACACATTGATGTTTCTCTCCCTCTGTTTCTCTTTCGCTTCCCCTCTCTCCAAAACGAAACAAAATCTAAATAAAATAAAGCAAAATAAAATGATAAAGAAATCTTTCCAAAGTACCTTTTGTTGAAAAAACCCTGGTAACAAAAGGAATACCAATTATGATTAGAATTGGCAGGGAGTTAGAGAGAAAAACATTTCAGAAAAAAAAAAGATGTTGAGGTGAAGGGCGTTAAAGATGCTGTTGGAGTTTCCTTGGAACATAGTCCACTTTGGAGGCAAACGTTGAGGATCCTATAAAATAGGCCAAGGAGTGGTAGAGAATGTCCATTGAAAATGGTGCAAGAAAAGAGCAAAGACACTTCCTAGAGCCCCACGATGACACTGGTAAGCCTGGACGGTTAGTATGTACTGACAGGATGCTGCGTGCTCTGACATGGTTACCATACCTGGTTATTGCATGTGACACCCTCTTCAGGGGAGCATGGTTGACATTCTGCCCCACTGCCAGTAGGAAGCAAAATCTTCAGGTGGTGGATACACTAATGCCCTATGAGCTTTATCACTCCTAATTGTGCAGAAATACAACTCTCGCAGCCTACACTGTCTAACATAATCCCCTCAAGCCCCTCATTGCTGCCCACCTACACTGCATCTCATCCTTGTTTTGTATCTGCATTGCTTTTTCGTTACTGAAAGTACTTAGTTAAGCGATTGGTTGTTTAATGTCCCTTCTGTCCATATGCACTAGCATTTGGAGTCCTTAGCGCTTGGTAGAGCATCTGATGTACCTGCATAGTAGACCCCTAACAAAGATGGAATGAATGAATGATGAATACATGAGTAGTTACTACAGGCATCTCCCTGGTGAAGATCCTATTAATTTCCAACTGGTCTCTCAAAATAACAGTATTTATAGCAACCTCAAACTGGTTTTTTGTATTTTTAAAACTTTCAAAAATTGAAGTATATTTAGAAAAGGGCACACACATCCCACGTGACCCTTTTTCTAGTTTCTGTACATACCAACTGAACACACCCATGAAGCCATTTCTCAGACTGAGAAATAGAACATCTCCGACATTCCAGACGCCTTCTAATTGCTCCCTTCTGGACCAGTCCTGCTCCTCGCTCAAAGGGAATCATTTTCTAATAGTACATTTTAGTTTTCTTGTTTTTGTTCTTTGTATACACACTCATTCTGTGTGTACCCTTTTGAGTTTGTCCTCTTTCATTCAATATTATGGTATTTATGCATGTTGTACATAGGCATAGGGCATGAATACAACAATCAGTTGTACAGTAATAACCTATTTGTGACAATACAGCAAATTATTTATCTTCTATGTACTATCCTTTTGGGGGTTTCCAGCTTGGGGTTCCTAGGAATACCGCTGTTATAAACAGTCTTGCACATGACTTTGAGGGCACATATTAACCTACAGCTAGCTGTTGGGCACGTGTCCGGGAGTGGAATTGCTGGGTCGTAAGGCCTGCAGATATTCAGATGAATAGATATTATCAAAAAGCCTTGCAATGTGGTTCTACCCATTGATACCTTCAGTAATTGTAGTGTATGAGGTTACTCCATGCCCTTGCAAGCACTTTTAAAAAATCTTTTTCATTTTATTGCAGTGGCTTTTTAGCTGACCTTCCCATCCACAATCTCACACCTTATTGCACACCACACCTTCTCCTCCCAGCGTCCAGAGGGATTTAGTGAAGTCAATGCCTAATCCTCAGCAGCTCACTAAGACGGAGCAGGGTTGCAAATGCAAATCCCTTAGGGATATGTGGGGAGAGGTTCAGGATCAGACACTACAGCATGGTGGGCTCTGTGGCTAAAAAGGTAACGCACGCCCCATAGGCAATGCAAACTTGAAAGAGGCTGCCCTCGTTAGATCAGGCCTGTCTGGTCACCACACCTTTCAAATTCCTCATTTTTAGGGAAAAATCCAAATCCTTCATTCGGTCATTCAAATCCTTCTGGTCCTCACTTTATTTATTTATTTATTTTATTTTGCAGCCATGCTTTCTTATTAACTTTTTCCTTTTGTCAGAGTCAACTTTCCAACCTCTCCTGAATAGATTCTGTGTGCTCACACCTCCATGCCTTTGAACCATCTGTTCTCTTGGCCTAGGGTTACCCTCTCTCCTCTTTGCCTGCCAGTACTTTCAGAGCCCTGATCAAATGATCCGGCAGAGCTGTCCAAATTCTGGTAGAAAAAACACTAATCTCATCTCACTTTATTTCTTACAGAACCTTATTCTTGATTTCATTACTTATCATTTGGCTCTGAAATCATTTGTGAACTTGCCTATCTTCCAAAGTTGGAACTTGAGCACTGGGATATAAGTGACCAGGACTGACGTTAAGTCGTAATTATATTTCAAGGGCTTCGCACAAGGCCTAGGGTTTAGCAGGTCCTCAATAAATACTTGGTGAATAAATAATTGAATGAGTGAGAGGTGTGAGAATATAAGCCCAGACCTCAGAGAAATGAGAGTTATGCTAAGAAAATGTCATTCATTGTGTCCAACAGAAGCAAAAGTACCAAAAACATAAATTGCAAACTGCTGCTTGGTGGAACTGGGAAATTGAGTATAGAAATTATGACAGAATCATGAAGAGAATGTAGAAAAAAATGCTTAAATAGTCAGACTTTCTAATTGGGAATGCTATTAATAACAAGACTAGTTCCTGGCCTTGTGATAATGCTTGCATGTATTATATAATTTAATTCTCATAATAATTCTATAAGAAATTATTTTCATGCTACAGGTGTTGAAATTGAGCACTGAGAGGTTAAGTAACTTTCTCGAGGATGCACAGCTGTGTAAACAAGGTTTGAATTCAAAATGTCTGGTTTGTTTGAAGTCCAAAACCTTTTGCACTTTGCCTTGAAATGAGCTATATTTCTCCCAGTAATCCAGTAATATAGATAAAGCAAGCACTGGCCCAGCTTTCAAGATGAGAAGGTCAGCATTCATGGACCTAGGTGACTTATTCATGATCATATAGCAATTTAGTGAAGGAGCTGGTACTTCCACATCCAGCATCCACTATGACTAAATGTAAATGGGCCAGGGAGGGGGAGGAGAATGGCGGCTTCGTAAATGCATTTTACAGCCCTTCCCTTGTCAGCAAGACTGGTTATGCTCAGCGCTGAGGCCAGAGCAGAAACAAATTTGGGTCCTGGAGCTGGGCCCCTCTCTCTGTCCCATGTCCCCTGCAGGGATCCTCTGCATTTCCCAGGGCTAGACCACTGCAGGCATTGTGCCAAGAAGAGCCAAAGATTTAGTCTGGAAGACATCCTTGGGGACCCTTTCTCTGAGGAACACATTTCAAAAACAATTCCAAATAATTTTGCTACATGCAACCCTGGGGGAGATGAAGGGCAGGTCATGGTTCCCACTGGCCTCTTTAGAACATATCACAGTCACACCCACACGCACCCACCCACACACATACCATATGCACATTTGAAAAATTAGGACTTAACGAGCCATTCTCACTTGAAGAAAAACAAGTTTTGGAGTTGAAGAATTTGTCATTGTCTGAAACTGATTTGAGTAATAACTCAGATGTTCCAATAAGAAAACCCAGTGTGACCACAAGCAAATGCCGAGTTTTGCCTTATTTATTTATTTTTATTACAAGAATAGTTTTCTTTGACTACTAAAGAGGTTTAACATGTCCTCTCCTTTGTTTAACAGCTGTAGTTTATATTTAGTGAACAGCCCCTTTGTTCATGTCCTTTCCCCTTTTATCTATTAGAGTGCTGCATTTTCCTTATTGATTTAGGAGGCAACTTAAATAAGTGTTCCATTGTGGAATATTATGCACCCAATAAAATAATATTAAAGGAATTTAAATGATATAAACCACTGTGTATGTTGCCATGTTAAATAAAATCAATATAGATAATTATATATAAAATATAATTTTAGTTGTGTAAGAAAGAAATCTATGATAAGATCCCATCCCCTTCCAAATAAATTAAGCTTTGGAAGGGGGTTGACACAGAAATATCAACAGAAAAAAATTGGGGGGGATTGGGATTATTGGTGATGTCAATATATTTTTTTACATTTTGTTGTATGTGCTAGTTACCAATGTGTGCCTCTCAGTTACCCATCCACTTGGTCGCCATGGTATATGGCCCTGGAACGCTCTTCCTTTGACAACCAACACTGCGGTAAAGTGTGCCAGTAGAGGGCGCTGGAGAGACACTGGACAAGAAAGGGGCTGTTGAACTTGGTTCTGAGGTGGAGTCCCTCTCCTATAGCGGGAGGTGGTTAGTGGGACACACAGTGACTCTCACCTCTAGGGCGTTACCGCCACCCTAACCCCCAGGGACATGATACTTGACCCCAGCACCTCAGAGGTGCACACCTCAAGGAACTTTTCCATCATCCAGTGGGCCAAAGCAGCACCATCTTGAACAGGATCAGATCTGGCAAGTGCAAGTGTCTCCTACAGTTGTCCCTTCCTCGGGTTCCCTCCTCAGCCTTAGCGCTAGCAGCTGCTTCCTATTTTGTCATTACTGTATTCTTTGAAATTCTCTTCACCCTTTATTGAGTGCTCCCATGTTTCACTTAATAATTATTTGTATCTTCTCCCAGAGGGCAGGAAGTTAGGGGGCTAGGAAACAGTAAAGGGGGTGAAATATATAGTGACAGAAGATGAATTGACTTTAGGTATTGGGTAATATACAGATCATGTATCATAGAAATGTACGCTTGAAACTTATCTAAACCTTGTTACCTAATGCGACCCCAATGTAATTTTTAAAAACTATCTTTCCATTTGAAATCTGATTGACTATTATATTGTACTTTCCACATTTTCTACAATTTTCATCATAATAAAAAATAAATTAATGTTTATTTACCCTTTACTAAGATAATCAATCTGAGATTTATGTATATATATATATATATATATATACACACACATATATACGAGTATATATGGTCATAAACAGATATATATGTGTGTGTGTATTTGAGATAAAGCATTATTGCATTATTTTTATGGTAACAAATAATAAAATTGTAATAAATATAAAAATAATTTTTTTACAAACAGTTCAGTAATTTTGACTCATTTTGGTATAGCATTCATGACTATAAGTAAGTGATAGTTTTCTTTAGGAGGGGCTAATTTGTCAGATTCTGCCATGAGAAGTTCCTTTATTTTATTGAATTCATTGTTTTCTACCAGTTTATATGCCCTGGGGAAATGAATATGATGAAGAAATCACCATACAGAGATCACCAGTAAAACCACTGAGGTTCTGAGATGTTTGAGGACTTTTTCTTCCTTGGTTATTGGCATGACTCTGCATCAAACCAATGAGAGTCACACAGTGGAATCAGGGCCATGATGAGGTATCAAGAAACTCAACTCAGATTCTGACTGATACTCAATGAAGAGTAGTGTAAATCAAATGCTTTTTCTGTTGATCAAAATGGACTCTCATCTTCAACCACTCTTGAGTCAGTTCAAGTAAAAATTGTTTTTGACTGTGAAGGAGCCATGAGAGGTGGTAAGTCACATAAGGCCTGAACTTAACCTCCAGAAGACAGCAGCCTTGTTGAAGAAAAAGAAGTTACTCTGTGTCCCAATGAGCCAAGCACAATGGCGGGTGCTTTCTACTAGTGTCTTTTTTCACTCTCAACCAGTCATGAGAAGAGGGGATTTGCAGAAGAGAAATCACAGTCTCAATGGCAGAGAAGCTCATCTAAGGTCATTCAATTAGCACATGGTATGATGGGGTATAAACATGCATCTATCCTCGCTTCTTGTAACCCATCATGTTTCCTAAACATATGATCACCAAGCTAATCACCGGTTTCAGTTCCTGATGAAGGGCTCAGGGAGCCAGAGAGACATGAGGTGAGCTGGGAAGTATTTGTAGAAGAGGTGAATGATTGCTTTCCTCTGCTTTTCCAGAGCATCACTTTTTTGTTCCACAAATTTGACAGCTCGTCATGCCCTGTTTTGTGACGCTGCATGTGTTGGTGTCTTGGGTGGTCACTTCTACCTTATAGCGTGAATTAATGGTTCCTGTCTTGTCCCCTCTCCCCAGTGCGGTTGAAGCACCCAAGGACCTGAGCCCAACCCTTTGGAGCCCAAATCCAGTGCTGCCTTCATCTGAGTAAACCCTGCCTGAGGCCCAGATTCAAAAGTGACTTGATTCCTAGGAAGTATGTGGGGTCATTTTCTGGTCCTAAGATGCTGGATAATAAATACCACTTTGCATCTGTTCTGAAATGCCCTATTATCTCGGGAAGATTGGCTTCAGCCTTCACTGTGCTGCTCACTAATTTACATGTGGTCCTAGACAGATCTCTTCTCTTTTAGAGCCTCCCATTTCCAGATTTGTGGGTAATGGGTTGTTGTTCATGATCTATAAGCCCATTTCTAATAGTGCATTCTTTCTGCTAAATTCTTTAATCTAGGGCCATGCAGATTAGGACTCTTTCCACCCTACTCCCTCCTGCAGGTCATAAGGGTTGCATTCATTGTCTACAGAAAAAAAATTTTAACTATTGTGCAACTAACTAAAAGCCACCTACTCTTTCAAGTTTAAGTACTGTAAGTGATAAATTTACCCTGACTGGGGCACATAAACCTCTCCCTCTACCTTTTGATAGGTCCTTATCTTATTTGCACTGCACACTGCTATTGAATGTGCATACTGTTATGCCCTGTCTTATAAATGAATGGGTGGAAGACAAGTGTTAGACCCTATGTCATGCAGACAGAGCTAAGGGGTGGATTTGGATTCTTAATTCTTCATCCAGGGCACATCCTTTCTGAGTTGATCATTTCTACTAAGGACAATGATCTTGCCAGGACAGGCAGAAGAAAATCTCTTGACCCAGAGAGAAGTATTTCCTAGCTCTTTCAATAGAAAAGTCTATCCTGGTTTTATAACTTAAAACAAGGCCCTTGAGCTGAGTGTCAGTTTAAACCTGCTTAGTTTCATCAGCTAGAAAGTATCAAATAGTTAACCTGGGCTTTAGACATGAGAGACCTGAGCTCCAATTCCAAACCTGGCAAATACCCATCACGTAACCCTGGGCAACGAATGTAAAATGAGGATCATACAGCTTTGATCAAAACGTTGTTGGAAAGAGTGGGTAGATAATTTTTCGTTAAATCTCTAGTTCAATGCCTGGCCTGCAATAACAAATGTTAGTTTTCTGCTTCTGATACCATGGTTAAAATGTACGGCCAACTCAGCCCAACTATTCAAGTGTGTGGAGGGCGAAGGACCTCTCTTGCCCCAGGGACCAGAGAGCAGGACAGCCACGGACGACCTTGGCCTCAGCCGCCCTGTGTCTCCATAATTCAACCTACGTGGGTAACTCGGTGTGTGGATACACGCTGTGCTGAGGCTGCAGAGCGTGAGAGCTGGGAACACGACCGCGGAGGCCAGCTACAGTTTTAGCTCCAGCTTGGAATTTCCTGGTTTTGGGGGGTCTGAACCTTCTCTGGTGCTGGTGCTGCTTTTGCTGCCAGAACCAGGCAGTAGACATAGTTTATTTCCACCCGACCGCCCAGGGTGAGGCAGGGCCCTCCTCCTGGGCCTTCCAGCACTTGGTTCTGGCCAGGGCCTCCCGAGCAAGTTCCAGCAGCTCCTTCCTGTGCGAACGCTTGTGGGCTCACACAATCGCAGTCCTTAGCCAGGCCTGGGTGGAGAACGCTTTGTCTCTGCCTGGGGAGGAGGAGGCAGGGTTCACAGCCTTCCTAATAAATGGTTAATTGTTTGCCGCTGGGTCCTGAAATTGCAGTTAAATAAATTGTGGCTTCCACATACCTGAGTTTGTACCTCCATGGATAGACCTCATGGCTCCTGGGTGACTTATGATCCTGAGGTTGCAAGAAATAGAGTCCATATTAGGCTAATAGAAGCAAATGAAACAATTTTTTGGGGGGTATGTAGTAAATAGTTCAGAGGAGTGAAGAAAAAGCTGAACTGCCAGGCTTGGAGAAGGACAGAAGCCAGAAGGGAGTCTCAGTAGCAGGAACTCATGGAAAGTCTCAAAAAGTGCCTCTAGAAATACTCAGTTCCAATGACTTATGATTTTTATTTTTTATACTTGGCTCAGGATTCAAATTTCCTCAAAGAGGGAGTCCAATGGGCCAGGGTAAAGAAGTGATAACCCCCTCAACATTCCATGCCCTGAATATTTGATTGCCTATTGTTCTTCTGATGATCAAACTCTTGGAACTAATTCACAGTAATCAAACTCATAAGCAATGAATGTATAAACCAGATAACACTGAACCAATTTATAGAGTCACCTCTACCTTGCAGGTGGGCAGGTAGGTTACTTCTGTTTATTCTCAAGAATCTTTTCCTCCAGTTCCTTCCTTTTGGTGCCAAAATGCAATGAAAACTGAGTCAGGCAAGGAGAGCTGAGTCAAGTTTGGTGAAGATGAGAATGGGTGATCTTAAAGAGTAATTTTATCCAGTATGAGGAATAATTTGGGCCATCTTACTTCTTTGTTCCATTTCTTCCTACACTCCATTCGTATTACTCCTCAATTCTATCTCATGTCTATTCATTGGCAGACATGATACCAGTTGGATGTCTGAATGTCTAGTCTGGAGGGCTCAGCGAGGCTACCCCAATGAGACTCCAAGTTTATTACTTTCATCCTAAAACAGTGGTTCTGCCTCTCTCTAATGTATTATTGAACACAGTTATTCTTTCCACAGCTAATGTGCGCAGGGAGAACTGCATGGTTGTTGGAAGCCTTCAAGGAGGGTTATAGAAACTACGGCAGCCAATATTTTACTGATAGAGAGTGAAAAACAATATGGCATAGCAAAAAAGGAAAGTTTATTATTGTTACAATATTTTGCTGAGACGTCTTAGTAAATCACACCCTTACCCTAGCCTATGTCTAAACAAAAATAAAACAAAATGGAAAGGCCCCTTACCAGACCATGATTCTTAAACACATGTCAAACACAACAAGTAAGAATGGGTGTTCTTCAAAAGGCATGAAAAATACTCTTCTGGGCAAGTGTGTGTATCTTATTTTATTTCATTTCTTTTATTATTTTTAAAAGATTTTATTTATTATTTTTCAGAGAGAGAAAGAGAGAGAGAGGTGGAGAGGGAGAGACATCAATGTATGGTGAGTGTGTTTATTTTAAACTTGGACTTGATTGTGTGATCCAGTTGGGTCCTCACGTTCCACAGCGTGCAGGATTTTTCCTATTGGAGTCAGGCTGAGACTGCTTCAGACACTGCAAGACTATTAAAGACACATTGATAATATGTAAAAGAGACATTTGCACAGGTTGCTGAGTTAAACAGGCAACATAAGGCCTTAGGCTGTGTCTGGCTCTGTGTGATGCCAGGAGAGTAGATATTTCCAAATATAGGCAGATTGTGTGACACTTTAAATCATGTTGAATTAAATAGCACCCCCTCTGTAATACAGCATTCAGACTTCCAGCAACCCCACACCTCTGGATGTGTACACAGGTAAATAATTTAGAAAGTAAATGAACAAACAGATGGATACAGATAGAAGTGCATTAAGCATGGAAGTCCGCAATCAATATTGGGGATGTCAGTGCAAGTGGGGCAGCATATACATATATATGTAATGAAGAAGCAAAAAAAAAAAAAAAAAAAAGGGAAAACCTATTCTGGAAACATTGTAGAAGACAACTATGTCCGAGGAAGGAAATTCATCTCCCTAGGGAGTTCTCAAGAGGTTAACTTGAGGAAGACTCCAGTGGCTACTTCAGTTTCTGACAGCTACTGTGGTCTGCCCTATTAGTCTTAGTGTTGTTTTGTTCTGTCACCTGAGACTCAAGGCAATGGATCACAGTCATCAAGTCACTAGTTCAAGGAGATCCTTGATGTGCTATCATATAGGAGGATTGGGAATAAGCTACATCTTACTCATATCTCAGAGGACTTCACTGTGTTTTAGGATGTCTTATACTGAGGGAACATGACCCAACCTGTATTAGCCAACTGAGAATGGATTGTGGTACATTGGATCCTTAACCCGGTTGGAAAATGCACCATCCTAACTTTGCACATACGAGGCTCAGGGTACATCTGGCAGTTCCAAAGGAATAAGTTAAAGATGAGAAAGTTAAGTTTCCTCAAGCACAGGGAAAAGTAATTGATGATGGAAGTGCCCACAAAGGTAAACCTTTGGGAGAAAGGACAATTAAATGAGAGTCCCATGATCAGTCTGGAGAGAATCAGTTGCTATTAATTTATTTGAAATATTCTTCTTGACAAAATGGTGGCAGAAAGAATAATGCTGCATGCAGTTATATCTTTGGAAGCCTTTGTAAATGGTTAGTAAAACAAAACAAAACAAAACAAAACAAGTTTCTTGGACACCATGCATAGGGCAGAGAAAGCCCTATGTATCAATATACATTGATACTGATATCAATATATCAGTATCAATATAAGTTTGATGGAAGCACCATAGCTAAGGGTAATAACCAAAATAACTGTGGAGGTTAAACCAAGAGTATAATGGAGAGGAAAGTGGGGGACTTACACAAACAGAGTCAAAGCAAAATTGGGCAAAAATGCAAAATTGTTCTTGGAACTTTTGAAAGAGAGTAGAAATGAAGGGACGAAACAGCTAGCAGAGAGTGAATTAGAAATGCAGTCATGCAGATACAATGGGATAGAGGTCCACTTTTATGGAGAACTTAGAGTCTGGGGTTTGGTTCAACCCTCATCCTATCATTTTGAGGTGGGAAGTCAAGAATGAGGCATAGAGGAATGAGAACCATAGTTCATGGGTAACAGCTGTGAAAGAACCACATGTTGGGTGCATTTTCATACATTAGAATATTTGGTTCTGGTGTGTCCAGTTGTTAAGTTATCACTGAGGGGCTCTGAATTTTCTGTGTGTGGTTGATAGAGGCTACCATCTTGCCTCTCTTGAACTCCAAGTGGCCAGTGCACTGCTGAAGGATGACTTCAGATTACACCCTTCAGATTACAGACTTCAGATTACAGAATCTGGGCTGACATAGAAGGAGCTGCCTCCATTGATACACTAAGTTTGGCCTTCAGAAAAAAGTTTTTAAGAAAATAAAAGAAAGACAAGAGAAGACACTAACAGGTAGTAAAAACGTACCACATTGTGGCCATGGGAGAAAGTGTGTTGAATGGTCTCTTGGATAAAACAAAGGGTAGATCTCTTTTTCAAAAATTGCAAATGGAAAATTGAGGGCTGGAAGAGAAAAAGGAGATGTAGTAATAACCCTATAAAAAATAATGGCTTGGCTGGAAGGATAACTGAGATATGACTTGTCTTTTCTATAAGACTTCATCTGTCATTTAGGGGTCAGGGTGGTTGGTATTGGATAAGAATGATAGGAACTGTAGTGCATGAGCAGCAGCTGGAAAATAATTGTATGATATGTATGTAGTGCAGTAGGTAAGGTTTTGAATCTTCAGTGTATACATTGTTTTTGAGGGGATCCCCTTATGCCAATAAAGCAAGAATGTTGAACTCCCAAAAATATTCTCTGAGAAAAGGTTCAAATAAAAATACACTTGGCAATATGTGTATATATCAACATATTAAAGCTCTTTGAGTCCTAAATTCTATGTAGTAAAAATTCTTGGTTAACCATTTCCACCAAACTATTTCACAAAGGAACTTTTGCTCACAGAGCTATGGAATGTGTATTCTTGTAGAAGATTCACCCTGGAATTCTGACATAAGTGAACGCCACCATGATAATCAGAATAAGATTATCTTGTCATACTATGCTGCCTTAGTTTATTCAAGCTGCTCTGTTGTTTATAACAACAGAAATTTGTTTCTCAGTTGGAGGTCAGGGGGCCAGAATGGTTAAGTTTTGGTAAAGGACCTCCTCCTGGGTGCAGACTTCTTGCTTTGCCCTCAGCGGATGGAAGGGACTAGGGAGCTCCACGAAGCATCTTCTAAAAGTGCACTAACCCCATTCAGGAGGGGGCCCACCCTCATGTCCTAGGCCAGGTATTAGGATCTTAACATATGTATTTGGAGATAGACACAAACATTCAGACCACATCATATGCCTACTAATTCTATGCCTTTGGGACAGATTCTGGCTACTTAGAATATCTGGTGCTCAGTGGACAGTAAGGAGAAATGTCTTACTGGGTCATCATCACCTCTGTAATGAGAAAAGGTTTTCATTTTTCAAACCAAAGCTGAATGTTTCATTCATACATGCAGAATAACCTTAGGGTGTTTATCTGCCCTTTGCCCATGTATTTTCTCACCCTGCTGAGCATCAGCCCTAGGTTGGGACAGAGTGGGGCACAGGGGGTCAGGAGGAGGTGGACTCCACCCCACAAGTGCTGATGGATCCCTGAGGCTAAGGAGCGCCCACAAGCATTTTATCTCAGAGCCGTTTTTCTGTGGGTTAATGAAGATGGAAGCATCCAGCCTCAGCCACACTACGTAAAAGAACTCCTTATGGCCTGTTCCATCTCACTGACTTTTATGGTGATACTTAAACCAAAATGGTGAACTATTACACTTCATAGCCTGCAAATAAAAGCAGGATGTTAAAAAGTGGGGGCCATAACCCCTGATCAGGCTGAAATGACTTGTAATCTTGAGACAGCTGTGCTTGGCTCCTCAGGGCCAGGACCCAGGGCCTGGTGTCAGAGACTACTAATGCAACCCAGGGAAGTGAGCATCCCTTAGTAATAGCACAAAGCTGTGTTAAATCAAAGATGGCCCTGAGAGGGGGTGGGCATGCAAAACCGATAAGCAAGTCATACTTCACTCTAGCAATGGCCACAAAAGGATACATTAGAAACTGTTCAATGTAGTTCATACTGGGGAAATGGAAATTGGATCTATTTACCAAGAAATTGGGTCTATTTACCAAGAAGAAAGAAGAGTCCTTTTATGAATATATTTTCTTATTTTATTATTTAGTACCATAGCAGAGATAGTTCCTGGCCTGCCTCAGCCCACCCATAAAGATTACCTACAGCTTTGTCTGAGCTTTGCCTGAGCCCTGAGCCTTGCAGAAGAGGCCTCTGCCAGACCCCAGCTTTTCTGAGATACCACCATGGCCTCAGTATGTGTTTGTGTCCAGGGGTAGAAGCCAGGGGGCCAGGCAGAGCCTCAGTCACAGGCCCAGCACATGCATTGGAAATGCAACCCACAACAGTACCGAAAAATAGTGTACTCGTAAATCATTTCATCCATTTAAAGGTCATGGGTTTTCTGTTTGCTTGCTTAAGTGAAGTTACATTGGCACAAAGCAAACATCCAGTCTGTAGTTGTTTGGACTCTCCCCAAAGCAGACCCTTGAACAAGGATTCAGGGGCAGGTGGTTATTTGGGAAGTGATCTCAGGAAGCATGGTGAGGAGGAAGTGGGAGGTGGGACAGGGAAGAGGAGAATGCCAGTGAATAGGGCCTGGATGAGTGGAGCACGGCTGTGAGTGATTAGGGTTCTGTCTCAGGGGGATCCTGAATACGCCTTGGAGAGGTCAGAGTATTTATCCATTGCTGTCTCCCGCTTTGGTTGAGGTTCACTCCCAGGGGCTTCTAACCTGGCTGAAACCAGCCCAGTAAGAAAAAGCTTAGAGACAGAGATAGACAGAGACCAAGAGATAGGGACAGTGAGACAGAGACAGACATAAAGACAGGGAGACAGAGGGAAGGCTTGAGGTCCTTGATGTCAAAAGTCAGTCATGTGTGTGGGAGCTGTAGACAAAGCTGTAGGTAATCTTTATGGGTGGGTTGAGGCAGGCCAGGAACTATCTCTGCTATGGTACTAAATAATAAAGTAAGAAAATATATTCATAAAAGGACTCTTCTTTCTTCTTGGTAAATAGACCCAATTTCCATTTCCCCAATATGAACTATATCAAACAGTTTCTAGTGTATCTTTTTGTGGCTATGTTGCATTGAGGGTATGTATAAGATAGATGCAGTATGTATGTTCTATATGCATTATATATTTCTACAACATTATTTTGGAATAACTACATAAGCACCTTCTTCATTTTTTTGTAACGATTATATATTCCATAGGAGAGATATACCATATTTTTGTGGTCTATTTCAATAAACTGAAATGTATGTAATAAAGTATAATTTAACATGTTTATCCTTTCAGATTTTTCAATCATATGGCAGGTCAGAGCTCAGTCCTGCTATTAGTTAGATTGAGCTGCTCTCATCCATTTGCTATCTATATGCCATATGATCCAGAATAAGTCACAAAGTTCTCCAAGCTTTATTTTTACCTGGGGTATCTGAATACACAGGGTACCCAACAAAAAGCCTTGTGGAGAAGATCAAACTGGCTCTGCATATTAGAAATGCTCATAAACATTAACTGTTAGCATTATATTACCAGAACAGAAGAAAACAATTTGTCAGAATATACGTGTGTTCAAGAAAATAAAAAAGAAACCCATCATGACCATATAAGCTATGCTCAAGTATTAAGAAATATTTGTGTGTTCTTTATATGATCTAAGTGCTGAATAATGCACTGTCAACAGTACCAGATGCTTTGAGATGCATTATCTCCATTAATTCATAGAGAAATTGGTGGCTTTCTTTAGTTCCTTCTCTCTATATACGTGTGATGCTCCTTGCTTTGGGAGGTGAAGCCTGATTCCCATCATCTTGTACCTGGACTGACCCTTGTGATATTCTTGACCAATAAAATGAAATGGAAGCAACTTTCTGGGACTTCTAAGACTCTGTTGTAAGGAACCTTAAGCCCTCCCTTGAGTCCTTTGGAATGCCCACACTGGGGGAAAGTAGCCATCAGGTGAGAAGCCAGGCTACCTTGGGCCCACCCAGCAGCCAGGGAGTGAAGCTGGCCATGTGCAGTGGCTGTTTGCAGAGAGAGATGCTTGACCTGCACCCAGTCATTTCAGCCACACCACCGATCCCAGACCAAGCCGCAGACCTCCGAATAAAGAAGTCTTCCTACGAGTAAAATCATCTGGTAGTTGTCTTCCACTAACTGGCTTATTTCACTTAGTATAATACTCTCTAGGCTACAGCATAGGGAATATGGTCAATAATATCCAGATAAATAGGTACGGGGTCAGGAGGTTACTTAAAGCAGTAGGGGGACTGCTCTGTACAGTACCCGATTTTCTAACCACTTTGCTCTAGCTCTGAAAGGAATATGGAATAGTATTGAATGTGAACTGTAATTGAAAATAATGTTTAAAAAAAAAGCAGCCTTCAGATATGGCCTCGCCTGAATGCATTGGATGGCTCCTGCCCAGAGACCCCAAGTCAGAGGTATTTGTCTGAGGAGCGTTAAGATAACACAATAAGAGATCATTGTCACGAACATAATCAAAAGGCAAAGGGAGGGCCACTCCATGCTTTGCTTTCCTCATCTTCATCTTCATCTTCATTTATCGACTGTCTTTCACTCACCAATTACACAATAGTTTTTGATGCAGTTGAGGGACTGTCTACCTTCCATAATGCCAACTGGTGGTTTCGCAAAATAATTGGAAGGTGTTGCCCCTACTGTACGTTAATACAAACCCTCCAAATGCCACTGAAGCACTTGGTTTAGGAGAATTTTATACGTATATCTAAACACTCTGTTATGTAGTTCAAAAGATGTACATAAGAGGGTTCGTATTGTTAATTTCAGCAACAAAATCATATCATGAAGATGTTTTCCAACATTCATTTTCAAAGCACTCTCACCATAGGCCACTTCATTCACCTAACAGATATTTTGTTCCCCATTTTAAAACTGTCCTGTTAACTTTGAAGTGAGAGATTATATTTATGATTATTAGCATCATTGGTAGTATTATTATTACTTACTTGATAAGGGGCATTATGCCAAGAGGCATTGCAGTGGCAGAAAAAAGGTTTAGTAAACTTGAAACACTTGTGATTTCATAAAAGAAAAATAAACAACCTTAAATCTAGTACCTCTTTTAAGGTCTTTGCTATAATATGAAAATTATTTTTTGTTGTTACTCTCTACCTCACTATAAAGATAAATATTATCTTGTGTTTTAAAGATATTTTCTCTTATAAAATCAAACATGTGATGACAAGCTGTAAACATTTTTGCAAATGTATGGTCTCAGCTATATTTTTGCTATGAGCAATGATTTAGTCTATAAATTTCACACCCAGTGCTTTTTTTTTTTTTTTTTTGAGTCACAAAATGACTTAGAAATACATCAATATTGCATTCAAAATACAATCAATTTTGGTTGAATATTTAAAAAATTATGGAACAGCTAGTTAGTTATAAAATTTAAAATTCAACCATAAATGAACCATATTTCAGTGCTATCTTTAGATCTTACTTAAAATTAAAAAAAAATGCATTCCAGCTAATCAACTACTCTATGAGTAGATCCACTTATTATTTCATAAAATGTTGGTTTCATTAAAAAGCCATTTATTTCTGCTCTCTCCATTACATGGATTCTTTCATGTTAAAAAAAAAGTTTATTCTCTATTTCATGTGGCAAATTCCATGAGGAAAGAAGTGCTAGAAACATCTGCACCTCCACCCAACTGTAGAGCAAACCTCACACATCAAGTAATTTCTTTTAACACTTGACTCTTCAAATCTTTAGCAAGATTTCTCAGCATCTTCTAACACAATCTGCTGACAAAGGAATATTTTTATTTGTCGCCATATTGTTTTCGGTGTATGATTTCAGCTGCTTTTCTCATGTCGGGAAGATTGCGTATTTTTCCCAATGACTGTTTTTTTTTGGCTTTGCTAATAAGCAGTAAAACAGAAAATAGGCTTTTGAACATTAACAGTAAGTTCAGTGAAATTTTGTCAGTACTTCATTGGTATTGCATGACTTTAATCATGGCTGAAAAGATATAGTTTTGTTCTATGTTCTGGATGTCTAGCTTCCAAATGCCTTGAAAATTGTGTCCACTTGTGTCAGCTTTGTTGGCTATCTTACAGGTGAAGGGTTAAAAGGAAGCAACCTAAGTGGTAGGCCAGGGAAGCGGCAGTCACAATATCAGCAGAGCTGACAAAATGAAATCAGGGATAAAGAGAAAAGAATGCACTTGAGAAGGGGTTCCCCAATGGGTCTAGGTGTTGTTGTGTAAATTGTATGCGATAATAATTATAATAATGTTATTCTAAAAATGTATTTGGAGATTACAAGAAGTAACTAGGTAAATGTAATTCAAATCTTCCCTCGCTTTGGGATTATAAAGAAGAAAACAAATACACAAGGATATTCTTTACTGAGGTCTCTGTAGAGTTTGATTAAAGTGGAATAAGCTATAAACTATACAAGAAAGGGTTTCACAATTCTGTTTCCCTTTATTTACCATTTTCAGTATTTGCTGTATCTATGGAAGTTTCTCTTTCATAACTTTCTTCTCTGTCTGAAGTCAAACAAGAAAGAGTTCCACATTGATGGCCTTTTACCAGAAGTGTCCCCCTCCTCCTTTCCAGTTGCCCCACTCTCACCTCTTCTTAGGATGGCCCTTTGCCCTTTAATGCCTGCTCTGCTCTCCTTCAGAGGACGTGTGCCTTTTACCTTCCAAATAGGACCCAGAGGGGTGAAGGAAGAGGGAGGGTGGCAGGAGCCATCCTGGGAAAGGACAACACAAGAATTCTCCTTGATGAGCAGGGGAAGGGAAGAAAAGAAGGCTGGGCACAATCTTGGATTCTTTTCTTTTCTTTTGCCTGATTATGAGCAACACACACACCTGAAGGTCATCACCTCGATCCTTCTCAGAGAAGGAGCCTGTGCTATGAGAAGCTGTGGATGAAGAGGGGCCAAGGAGGGCAGGGGCCTTGGCTGCAGGAGCCAAGCCAATGACTTCATTTAAGAGCTGCATCAGCTGGGCCTTTGGGGCTAAAAACAAGGCTTGACAAATGCATGTAACCAAAACTCTTCGTCCCTCAATCTCTCCCTCCCCCTCCCTCTCCCTCTTCATAAGCAGGGTACAGAGAACTCCCAAAGCTGTACCGGTTGATACTGTGAGTCGCTTGTGTGTCTGACTCCCATTCTGGGCTCTCAACTCTCTGCAAACAGAGATGTGCCTTGTTCAGCTTTATATTCCTGGTGCTCAGCAGCAGTGGTGTTTCAAAATGTAGATTCCCCTGTCACACATTCCTTCACTTTCAAATGTTCTATATTTTTATAAATGTAGAAATTCCTAAAACGGTTCATGCTTTCTATTGTTCTCTACAAATGAATGCATAACACAAAGGAGGCACATTTGAGTGTTTCCTCAAAAGAAAAGGGGATTCCGTGCACCACCATCCATCCAGGTTTGTAAAGCTTCCTACTTGTATTCTTTCCTCACACCTCTCTGCTGTTTCTGGCAAAATCCAGGTAGCACAGGTACCTGACCGAGCCATCCCATTGGTTTCCAGCCAAAGGAACAGAACATCATTTCTTAACAATCCCAGCGCCCTTTCCTCACCCCCCCCCCCATCAACATACATTTATCCAGTTGCATCTACCTATTCGTCTCCACTTCTTTCTTACCTAAGACGCACTTGCATTTATCTGGTAGCTTTAGAGTTTTTGCCAAGCTTGCTTCTTATTTCTGATCCACCTTCCCTTCTGTCCTTTCTCTCTCTTCATTTCTTTGCAGGTTAATTTATCTGATTACATGCAATGCACTGCAGCCATGTTAAGACACCAACTGAGTTTCCACTTGGAGGCTTAGAGGAAAGATTACCATTAAAACGTGACTTCCATCCACTCAGCTGAAATTACTATTGATTGCCAAAGAAAAATATTTGTGCTGTGAAGCTGGGAGCTATGATGTTGAACCATATTAACATAATGTTAGCATAGCTACGGGTGTTTAGCAGCACGCAATCAGATTTGAAATGAACGTTGATTATAGATGGAGATTAATGTTCACATATTCATAGGAACACAATGAGAAGAGCAATTTCCTTTCTACTACAGATCAATGGTTTCCCCATTCAATTATACAGCTGTAATAATTGCATTATGCTGAAATATTTCTTAATGGCTAATTTCTTTCCTTTTGTGTGTGTGTGTATGAGCTCTTTTGTCAGTGATAGCTTCTGCAGCCCGAGGACAGCATAAGATGTTTTAATCACTGGTGTCATTTTGCAAGCTTTGACCAAGCCAGTAATTTCCCCCTTTTCCCCTTCTTTGCTATTCTCTCTTATTATTATTGCCTAGAATCGCTTCCTGAATGATTGAAACACAGGGACTTGCCTCAAGTCTTTTCTTCTCTTGTATATACTGTGAAGAAAAACTAGAAGCCCATGGGGCTATGGGATGCTTGATCCTTTCTGCATATTTGCTGGGGGAGAAATTGATGAAGACCCACAAACAGAGGATGCCCCTTCCCCATAGATTCATGTTGTATGTAAATATAAGAATTTGGGGACCATTCACTGATTAGAAAGCAAATAAAAATAAAAACCCCCAAATCAGCATCTTCTTCATTACATGCAAGGCAAATCTCTGTGGACTGATGAAACATCAATGTTTACATTGTACATGTGCTGCCGAAGTGAGAACTGATGTTTATATTGTAAAGATAAAATACCAATAAGACTCTGAGCTCACCTTCTGCTTCTAAAGATAACGATGCCCTCCTGCTTGCTTGAACAAAGCTCAGAGGAAGTCTGGCTGGTGTGTTTTCTTCTTTGGATGAGTGTTGTCTGATAGTAGAGTTGGGATATACTGGCCTCACACCCTTCTTGGTTATCCTGGAAGGTTAGGCTTCCTCTCTTCTGGTCTCTTGCATCCTTGTGCATTAAGCCTTCTTCAAACTTGGTTGAACAGAGTATGTGGCATAAAAGAAAGAAAGCCAAATGTAAAGAATCTACCTATAAACTGAAGTTCGAAGGGCATTGTTATTTGATGTGCCCATTGGCAAGTCATTGACAATTCATAGCCTCAATCTTTCCCCACTGGAAAGCCAGAAACTTAACATCTAACCCACAAGGTCATGGTGAAGAAGAGATAGAACCGAACATGAGCTAGAGTGAGTGTAGCAGAGCTGCAGGTGGCCGGCACCACCTCCCCAGCCCACCTATGCTTTCAGCTATTGTTGTGGAGTCTTTTTATTATAAGATTCATGCCAACAGCACCTTGCTTTAAGTGCCTGCTGAGCTTATTTCTACTTTTCTGATTCTAGGTCTTTTTCAAAGTCTCTGGAGCCTACTCAGCCATCTTAGACACATCCTGAAAGGAGAAGAGAATTAGCACCCTCAGGAATCATCCTTAATTGGTGGGCACTGAAGCAGGTGGATAAATGGCCCGCCTCCCAGGATTCCCATTAAGACCTGAAACCACAGCAAGCACCCTTATGTTGTTGGCATTTCCTCTCCTCCTGACTCATCCTCCCAACTCCTTCATTCTTCCTTCCAAAGATCACTCTCTAAATAAACTACCTGTACCCAAACTCTTTTTTAGTCTCTGCTTTCAGAGGCAGCGAGTTTAGAGATCTACCCAAGGCTTTGGAGATAGACCAACCTGACTGAAATCCTATCTCTATGACTCATCTACCATGTGATCTTAGGTATATTGCTCACTACCCACCCCAAGTTTCCACTCTCCCCTTTGTAAAATGGGTATAATGATAGGATCTGTCTCAAAGCATTACAAAGATGGAATGAGATCTTGAAGGCAAGTACTTCAACAATCTTATTTTCTATTGTTAGTATTTTTATTAAAAGTGCCTAGCACAATGTGGACACTCACTGAAACACAAATTCCTTCTGAGTCTTATGCTTGAGACAAAATAGATCTGGGAGTATAAATACGACCATTCTTTTAAAAAAATATATGCAATACTATGTTTTGCTGCCCTGCTCTGCACAAAGCAGTGTGTGAACACAGTGTTCATCATCAGGGTGTTATGAAGTCTTGGCCATTAATTCTATTCTCTAGAGCCTTTTAAAAATACATCCCCAGGGAAACAGGATTTTGCTCTCCTAGTGCCCTCTTGGTGGGGTAGAAGCTGCACAGGAAAAAAAAAATGTCTGCTACTCAGTGATGGATAAAATATAAAAATAATACAGTACCTAGTCTATATATTTTAGGTCATTTATTGGCAGGGGAAGTATGCAAAGCCAGGGAACGTCCCCCAAGCAGGCTAACTGGATGGGGGCAGCCTTGGGTTTGATGTGCTACATTTGATAGTGGCCGGTGGTCCCCAGGAGAGAGGTTACTTTTCTGTGGCCCCATCAAAAGCCAACACCACGTGTTGTTTAGGTTCTCACTCCATCACTCAAAAAAGTTTTGTCAAGTGGCTATTGTGTGCTAAGCAATGTCTTCTGTGCTGGACATAAAATTTTGAGCAAATAGACTTACTTCCTGGCTTTTATGATCTAGAGTGGTGATTTTCAACTTGTGTCCCATTTCCCATGGATGGGCCACAAGAATTTTTAAAATGTGCAATACCTGACTAGCTATGGGTAGTCACTTCTTTTCCCTTAGATTGTCAAATAACAAAATGATGACAGCCAATATAACAATAGTTATATGATGTAAGTCAAAATTTTACCTATTTTATTCATCAGATTGGCAAAAATATATGTATTTTGGTTTATCACAGAATTTTATTAATTTATGTGTATTATGAAAAGACAAAGGTTGAAAATCACTGGAGAATGACTATGAAATAATTATATATATAATAATAACTCTAGTCATGAGACTTTCATGTAAAAGAAGAGAGAAATTTCCAAGCCAAGACCTGAAAGAAGAACAGGAATTAACTGGGTGAATAGGACAAAGGAACCTTTCCAGTTAGAAGAAAGATGAACACTTTTTGTGGCAATCTATCTCCTCATCTTCCTTTATTCTTCCTTATAACGCTGTTTGCCATGCTATAGATAACATGTCTATTCTTTATTTTTTGCCTCTCTCCCTACTTGCACTAGAATAGAAAGCCTGAAAGGGCAGGGACTTCATCTATATTGATCATCTCTCTAGCTCCAGTGTATGAAAAAATGTGCGAACAGTATGGAAAGTTGTTTCCCCAAGCCACAAGTTCTTCCCCGCAGCCTCTCTGCTTTGGAGTGGTTGGATATTGAGTCCATTTTCTCCAGATTGACTGCAATCTGTGGGTTCATATATTTAGCAGGATGACTGCTTTGACAAGGGATAAAAATGTGTCAAGTGGCACAAAAGGGTCATGGTGGTTTACTCTCCAGGATCTGTTCTGTCACATAGAGTCTATTTGAGCCTTAGAGGTCCTTCCTCTTCTAAGGAACTGGTGTGGAAGTGGGTCTGTAATTGTTTTGTTGTTGTTGTTGTTGTTGTTGATACAGAGAAGGAACTGATGGGGATTCTAGAAATGCTTCCTAAGCCTTAAGAAGAATCCATCAGAATAGATGGTCTTCCTTTTCCTCTATTTTCATGTCTGGATGTAAATTCTCAAGCTGCTTGGCCTTGAGGGGTATCATCTTGAGGACAAGTCTGTATGCTGAAGATAGCAGAGCAGGAAAATGGAAAATGTTTGGGTGTTGGGTGAATTATTTTAACCTTTGAATTAACCAAACTTAGAGTTTGTCTACCTCTAACTTTTTTATTTAGCCCAGTTGGCTTTTCTCATATAGCTGAAGGTGTCCTTAAAACTTGTCTGTTACTGAGATCTGATACAACTTGGCTCTTCAATTCTCCCCACCTCTCTCCCCTCTCCCCATGGGACCTCTGCTTTTAGGTATATGTGTGTATTCTTCAATTTCTCTGTTAACAAGAATTATGTAGATTTTCTCCTTTGTGAGACAACCATTACAACAATAACTGGCATTCTGCAAAGGTGCATGGCCAGAAAATGCTAAGAGAATAACAGAGGAGAAGCAGCAAATGAACAGGGTAAATACTCTAGATTCGTAAAACATACATAATGAGAAGTGCTTCATTAAAAATCTAAGAATCAAAAAAGAAAGCTCTACAATTTCCCAGATTTGCATGTTTGTTACATGTGGTTGATTTTTTTTTTTTTTTTTTCAGAAGAAAGATGTAGACTGAATACAAACCAGCCCTGGCTCTCGCCTCTACCATCTGCATTTATATCTTAAGCCACAGATGGTGATTTCCAGGAACAAGACTCTATAGGATCTAATGAATTAAAAGGAAAGAATCACTTTTGATCCAAACCCTTTTTTGAACCAGGTGGTATAGCAGAATGTTAAAAGCTCAGCTTAGGAATTAGACAGATTTGAGTTTGCTTCCAGATCTTATGCTTTCCTCACCCTTTGATCTTTGACAAGTTACTAAAATGTTCTCAGCCTCTGTTTCCACATCTGTAAACCATGGATGCTAATAGTTTCTACTTTGATTAGTAAGTGAGTTGGATTGCTTAGCTCGGGGTCTGGCATATGGTAAATGTAAGTAGTAACAGTTAGTGCTCTGCATGATTATCTGATGGTGCTTACTATCATCATTTAGCTTTACACAAGAGAAAACAGAGGCACAAAGAAGTCAAGAAAACTTGTCTAAGGCCATATACCTGGTGAAAGATGGAGTCTGAATTTGGAACAAGGCAGTCTTGCTCCAAAGTTCATCCTCCTAACCATAAATACTAAAACATTTCAGTAAGGAAAGTAAGGAGGTGGGCTATTTGTTTTCTTTTTACTTTAAAGTTTAAAAATCAAATGCATATCATGCAAGCTAGCCAGACATTTCAGAAGTGCTTTGGTCTGGCATTTTAGACATCTAACAATTCCATCTCAGTCGCTTTTATCACCTTTACCCACATTGAGATTCCTCATGATAACCTTCCCTGATAGTGTTTTTTTGGACAAAAATGACTCCAGCCTTCGAGGAGACAGGAGTGAGGCACAGCATTGAACAGAATATGTTTGGTTCACCAAACAAGTGTACCCTCTGTATTTCTAAGTCAACTTACTGCCCATTGGCTCGGCTACTTGGCAATTCATAGAGCATCCTGCTTCTGCGTAGCTGCCCTCAGCTTCCTTGGACCTTTCAGTGGCTCCACACTGCTTACTGCTGGCCCCTGGAGCCAGATCCATGGTAGAGACAGGCCTGGTCAGATGAGGCCATACTCTAAGTCTTTTATAAGGACAAACCAAGAGCTAAGATCAGCAATGCCAAACTGGAAGTCAATGGGTTTAGTCCAATACTGAATGGCAAGGATACAGCTACACATAGAAATAATGGCAGAGTCACAGGTCATCAAGACAGAGAAGAAATGGAGGGCTGGCAGCACAACTCATGGGGAAGACTTAGTGGTGGGAAAGTGTAGGCACAGAGAAGGCACCCATTCATGCCACGCAAGCTGGGTTAGTTCCTGTCCTGTGTAGCATCACACCAAACCTGTCTTACGGATGACATGAACATGCTGGCAAATAGAAACACCTGAGCCTTTTTAGGATGTTAGAATGTATGGCTCTGTGCCATAAGGGATGGGAAGAAGCAGACATGAGATGGATGAGGGCATTTGGAAGTAGATGAAGAGTATATGTAATGTGTAGAGTTTAGTGGTGAGAGAGATGTACTTAGCCAAGTAGTGTAGAATGGTCATAACCTAAAAGACATCATTCTGTCTCCAAAAGCCTTAGAGACATAAAGGGATCTATGATGCATCATTAGAGATGTTAGAATATTTAGGGATAAAGCCCTAGCAGATACAAGAGAGGTCCTGCATTTGTTTTTTATCAGAATGAATGATAGTAATCTTACATTTCTCATTTAATGAGGAGGAAACTGAGTGTCAAATTTGTTAGATGCCCATGTCATTTTAAGAAAGAGGTTGGCAAAGGTTTTCTGTAAAGGGCTAGATCATAAATATTTTAAGCTTAATGGAACATGTTATCTTTGTTTCAACTGTTTTATGCAAAAGCCGCCACAGACAATATGTGAATGAATGAGTGAGGCCCCGTTACAATAAAACTTTACTTATAAAAACAAATGGTGGGCTGAATTTTCCTGTGGGGATCATAGTTTGCCAATCATTTCCCTAAAGCCCAGCAATCATTTTTAAAAAGTATTGCTTTTACCATATTTGTAAGTATACCCTACATGTATCAATAAACCTATTTATCAATATAAATACTATGTAAATTTTTACTTACTCTAACATGATTTACTAATACAATATATCATAATTTGTATACTTCAATAGATTGCGGATTATATATTACATAATATATTTTAGTAATAGACTACAATGGTGTACAATAAGATAGAATGAAGCTCCTAACAGCATAAGATTCCAGACAATTATTGAAAACACTCATTTTTGCTCCATATCTGATAGGAAGTATAAATCATTTATGAGTTAAGCCACTAATCCCAGGTTATTTAGAAAGGTAATTTTCTATAGGTTTTCATAAAGGTATGGAATTTGACCTAAAGCTTAGTTTTCTGAATTCGGAAGCTCATGGCATGACATCAACTTGAAGGAAGCTGGATGCAGGCAGCTTGACAACTGGGGGTCAAAGGTCATATCTGAAAAGGCACAGGTAACAGTCAAGTCTTGATCGCAAATGAAGGGTAAATTCCCTTCCTAACAATGAGCCTTCCCCTCATAGGCGGAGGGGAATTCATGGAGATTTTTCACAAGTATGGGAAATCTCTTGGAAAAAAAAAATTCTTCATGGCTAATTTTGGTCAAATATCACATTAGGGAATAAGTATATTTTTTAATTCTGCAATTTCCTTTTGTTTTCTCCACATCAAACTATCTCCGCTTTGATCTAGTTCCACATCCATTCACACAACTGCCACCATGGTGACCATAGCATGGCTCTGTGTGTTTTGTGTTTGATTAGTTGCTGTAGAAGAACACAGCTAAATGCATATGTGGCAAGGAGTGCTCTGCACCCAAGAGTGGTAGAAACATTAGAGAACTCCCTGATTCTTGATCATTTAGTGGAAGCAAAGGGCACTAGTCTGTTTATCTGTAGAGGTGACTTAGTAGTCAGAGTGAGATCACGGATCTCACATCAAATTTTCTATGCTGTGGGCAGGGGAAGGATTGACTTTTGCAGTGGAAATGCTTGGCTCTACGCCCCAACTCTACAACTAGCTGATTGGAGGACCCCTTTGACCTGAAAATAAAGCTTCCAGCATTATTAACACTAAACGCGGTCATAAATGTGACACGCTTCATGTGGTTCCTGAAATCTTATGGGCATAAATACTAGGTAAAGGTAACTTTATTGCAATTTCAATGCCATGGTTTTGTTTAAAAATTTTGCTCCTGTTTCTTTCCCGATCTTCATGCCTCAGTTTAAGAAATTCCTTCAGATTCATCACCCACTGTCGTGCTCCGAGAAACATGCTTGTGGAGGGCTTTCCTTCTGTCTTCCTTCTCAGAATCTGTGAATCTGCCTCCTTTCCTTTTAGAATACCCCACAGACACCCCAGATCTCACAAAAAGATTTTCTTTTTTCCATAACCCAAGAATCCTTCTCTCCTGGATGTGAGAAATTCAGTCTTAAGTAGCTTTCCCGGATTCTTCCCAAAGAGCCACAAGGGTTCCTGGGAATACTTTGTACTCCAGGGAAAACATGTCTCCTTAAGATCATGTTGGGATTGAGAAACTCCAGTGGCGATTTGAGAAATATTACTATTACTATTAGTGGATAGAAATGGTAATTCTGGCTTGAAAAATACAAAACATCCCAGGTCACTTAATCTAGACAACACCTTGTGCATCATTCTTGTCCCCATCTTCCACAGAGGCAAATGGGAAAAACAATAGCTCATACAGCAACTTCCCTGGTCCTTCTAGGAAGAAGCTCCTGCATCAGAGGTGCCCAAGTTTCCTAGCAAAGCTTGTTATGGGAAACCCCCCTGATATGCTGGGCTGTGCACCCAACATCTTCAACTTCAACGTTTTAAACAGGGAAACCAACACAAGCCACACCCTCGGTCTATACACCCAGCTGTGCACATTGCGTGTATAAAGCATGCGTGAGTCCCAAGGGTGCCCTTGTCTGTGTGATTTAAACCATAGGTTAAAGCCCAACTTCAATTACAAGGCAAATCCACTGTATTAAATGACTGCTCTGCACCAGGCCCCAAGCAATGAACCGTGAAGGATACAAATCTATCATTCCCAATAGTGCCCTCAAGTACTAATACTACGTCAGGAGTGAAAAAGCATTGCATTTCATGGACTTTTAAGCTTCAAGAAGCAGCGAGGTGCCGCAGTTGTTTTAAGCAGAGTGGAGATGACTCTGAGGCAAGGTTTAGTGGGTTCTTCCTTGTGGAGGGCTCTCCTGTGCATTGCTGGGACACCCCCAGCCTTCTAGTCTCTACCTCCAGACACTAGTGTCTCCCAGGAGCAAAATCACCCCAGGCTGAGAACCACTACCCTGAGGCAACCCATCAGGATGACTGGAGCAGGCATATGGGCCTCTGTGGGGGTGGCTGGTCTCAGGGGACCCCAGGAACAGTGAAATGGCCAGGCGTCATCAGGAAGGGTGGGGCCCACAGTGGAAATAGACCTCCAGCACTCTCCCTGAATCTGCTCTTCCCAGTCTACTTGGTTCTCTCCTACCCCTCGGCTGTGACCCTCTTGCTCACTACTCCAGCGTTTCTGTAACTTGTAGCTTTGACTGTCATATCCTCATACCTTTGCTTCTGCTCTTGATTCCCTGTTGCTCATCTATTTTCCAATTTAACTTCATCATAGGAAGAATCTTGCGGGCCTATCTCTGCAGATTTCTTGCATCCTGGCCTCTCAGAGGGGCTGAGCCAGGCTTGGCTGCCCTGGGGGGAGGTGTGACCTGCTGCTCCTGGCTGGTGGGATGGGACAGAATCATGCGACATCACTTCACGGGGAGCCTCCATTGTTACAAGATCACGGGCGTGGTTAGCACATGCCAATCGTCTAATGTAATTATGAGCCTACATGAGAACCACGTCAATGATGGGTATTGTGTTGTGCAATAAATTCACCTTTTCCCTCTTCTTTAATCCTCCCAACAATCATGTGGGATAGATATGGCTGTGCTTCACTGCACAGGTAAAGCCTAAGGTGGAGGGTTGAGTGAGGGGCCTACATCCACACACCTGGGAGAGGCGCGTCTGAAATTCACAGCTGTGCTCTTTCTGCTTCAGGATTCTGCGTGATGGGGTGAGAATTCACGTTTCCTCTGGCTCCAATGACCTTACCTCCCAGATGAACTCTAAACGTAAATAAAAGTTCGTCTGTAACAGGATGAGGGAAGTGAGGAGTGACAAGCTAAGGGAAAGGAAGGGATGACTAAAGAATACACATTAAATTGCACGAAACTTTCTTTCCACTGCAATCTCGTTACCCTTTCAAACCTTACTCCTGCTCCCCAATTAGAATTACAGGGAGACTCCTTTTTATACAGAAATCATTAGTGATATATTTCTAGTGCAGAACTCATTCTATAAGGTTTAGCAGAAATGCGCCCCACCTTGGTATCAGACAGTTAAAAATAAGTGTGTTTTTTTTAGGAACGTACGGTAATAGATGAGAAACACCTGGCACATAGTAGGTGATCAATAAATGCCATTCTTTTCCTCGATGATGAGGCTGTGCAGTTTTTTAAAGAGTATGTTTATCCATTTCTTAAACCTCAGAGCTTGGTGCAGAATAGGGAATAGCAATAGCTAGGCTAGCATTAAATGAGCACTTATCACCTGCCATGCACTGGTCTATGAGCCTTGCATTTATTGATTTCCTGAGTCCTTATAACAACTTCATACTAGATACTATTTCTGGCTCCAGTGTACTAATGAAGAAATTGAGGGGCACAAAGGGTATCAACTTGCCCAGGATCATCCATTATGACGTCGCAGAGCCAGGATTTGAACTTGGGCTAAATAGCCCCAGACCTAGTCTTATTAGCTTGTCTACCATGCTGTGTCATTAACAGCAGAAAGCCCCATGGGTTTGCAAAGAGCATATGCTCTTGTTAGCTTTTGAAATATTCATTCTCAATAACCCTAGGTCTGTCTCCTCTGCTTCCTCTTAGGGACCAGAGCCTGCTGCTGGTTCGCCTTTCGGCTGCATCACAGCTCCCATCACGCCTTTCTGGCAGCATGGGGTGCTGCTTCCTTGTTCGGAAGGGCAGGTGGGACAGGGCCCACTGGGCTGTGCAAGCAGCGGCCCTAGTCACAGCTCCTCATTCTCTGTCTGGGCACTCCACGTTAAGTCACTGCCATTCAGCCTTGTGGAGGTGACAAACATGGGTGTTGGGGAGCCGGGAGTGGCTTACTTCTGATAATCATCAAGTCACAGTTGGGAAAGTTCTTCCAGAAAGCCTTGCTCCAGACATCTCCAGTAGCCCTGGTGACCGCCCAGGGGAGGCACCCATTGTATTGTACCCCATGCCCGCTGGTGGATTGTAAGTCCCACAAGATCCTTAGATACATGAGGCCAAGAACTTGGTGTATTTTAATCACTGTCACAGCCTCAGAGTCTGGTCAAGTGCCTGGACACAGAAAAGGCACAATTGCTGCTTTGGGGGCAAGTGAATAAAAGGTGGCTCTTAGGATGACAAATGGTAACTTTTACTTGACCATCTGGGGCAGAAATCACATGCCATCCCAGGTGATCTCTCTGACATGTAAATAGAGCCAGGTTGCCCATCTGATTAGAGCTTGTGGTGATTTTTGTAAGCTCCTTAGCTTGGTCCTCAAAGCTCTGAGAGCTTAGGCCCTGTCCCCATTCTCTGCCACTGTCCCCTTACTCACCTGCACTAGCCACGCTGGCCTTCTTTCTGTTTCTTGTACATCATACTTCCCTCCTGCCTCTGGCCCTCTGGGGCCTCCCCTGGGGTGGTCCTCTGCCTGACGTTGGCATGGCAGCCTCCTTCAGTTGGAACATTATCTCCCCCAGGGGGCCTCCCCTGACCACCCCTTCTCAGCTGCCTCTGCTCACCTCTGCTATCCTAAGCATTTCCAACATGTGGCCTTGTTTTATTTTCTTTCCAGGATTTATTGGTATCTGAAACGCTCTGGTATAGGTATTCACATGTTATTTCTCTCTCTTTCTTATTTTCCTGACTACCACATCTTCTTTCACTGCGATGTCAGCTTCCTGAGGGCAGGGTTTTTATACACCTTATTGTCTGCATAGATCTGGGGCCTAGAATGGTACCTGGCACATAGTAGATGCTCAGTGAATATTTCCTGAGTGAGTGGACCACCATGATCAATGTACTTGTGTGTTGTTGTAGTTGTGAGGTTTGGATGAACCTACTCCTGCTGTCTCACCAAGTCTTCATGATTCAGGAGTGTTGGAAAAAGGTTGTATAGAAAAAAGGCACTTAGCAAAACGCTCAGACATCGTTGGTCCTTACTCTCTTCCATACCCCTATGGGTGTAAGGAGATGCAGCTTCTCATGTTGGAAAGAATCCCCAATAAGTAGGGACTGAACTTTGATCACAGGATCCAAACTTCAAGCTCTACACCCCTATCACAGCACCTGGCACGTGGAAGGAACTCAATCAACGTTAGCTATTGCTACAATGGTTATTCTCATTGTCATTGTCATACTGTGCTGATGAGTTATGTTCCCCTTTTACAGGCTGTCCCTTCCAGGTAGGGGTGATGACTTTCCCCAGCAAATAACAGTCATATGAGAAACGCTTAACAAAAATGAAAATCAGCTTAGAAGGTAAAAAGAGGAGACAAAGTATCTAATACTTAGAGTACTGTGTAGTTTGGGGACCCTGCTGAAGCCATGTCCCAGTGACATGAATCTACTCAGAGAGGTTTTGAAAGTCATTCACAAGTTTTTCTTTACCCGTTTTTAAATTGAGTTTATCTTTTAAAAATGTGTTTACTGCTCTTTTGTCCATAGAGATCCACCCTTAGTTACAGGTAGTTGACTTTGCAGCTACTACTTAAGGTAGCTAATTGCCTTCATTTCACAGCTCTCATCCCAGCAGAAGGTACTGACCTGTCACACTTAAGGACCATACATGGCTCAGATGAAGAGCAGGGCCCCACAGCAGGCTACAGACTGCATCCCAGAAAGCATCACACAGCAGACACAGTGCCAGCAAAATTTGCCTGGATCCCTGTGCAAATACATAGCTTCTGCATTGTAAAGGGACCCTTCTCAGTGCAAACGCCAATCTAGTGAATATTAACTGTGCCTCCCCCTATTCACTAAGGCCCCTGCTAGGTACTATCTCTGATGTTAGTCCATTTACATTTTGGCATCCACTGTATGGTATAGCGGTTGCTAGTCCTATTATGTTGTGGATAAATTCAATTTAAATGTATTATATATTGGAGTCCATGCTGTGTGCCAGGCATCATACAAAAACATCCACCCATGTTGGAACTAAAATACAATCATTCAGCAGGAATCTATGAGGACTGGCTGGCTGTAAGGCAGACATTCTTTTAGGAATGGGGATTAATAGAGGCAGCAGGGAAACTGCTGGCCTTTAGGAAGGTTTGGTTCGAAAGGAATTGCTCAGAGCTTTGGGAAGGAGGAAACCAACTGGGAATAATATGTAAATAAGACAGTGACTGCATGACTGTGTCAACACTTTTAAAAACTATGTTTATTAATCCAGCCCTGGCCAGATGGTTCTGTTGGTTAGAGCATCAACCTGTACACCAGAAGTTTGCAGGTTCGATTCCCGGTCAGGGCACACACCTGGGTTGAGGGTTCAATCCCTGGACAGGGTGAATATGGGAAGCAATTGACATCAATGTTCCTCCCTCTTGTTCTACCTCTCCCTTCCTCTTGCTCTAAAAATCTGTAAACATATCCTAAGGTGAAGATTCAAAAAATATGTTTATTAATCCAGAGGTGGGGGTTTATGTTAATTTAAAACAAGAATCCACCCAAAGTATTTTATTGTATTTTTAAAATATGCTAACCTAGTTGTGGCTTCTTAAATTCCTCTGGAGGAGCTCATGTCTCTAAAGCATCTTGCCTAGTTCCTGGCTCATAATCCCACTTTAATAAATGCCAGGCTCCCCTCTGTTCTGCATGGAGGTTGTGATGCCGATGTACCTGTGTGTGTCTTTGGGAGCTCAGGCCCAGGACCATGGATGACTTTGGTTGACACATAGGACCTAGAGGAGAGCACAGGGGTGGGGTGGTGTCAAAATCTAACCAAGAGCCTCTGAAATCAAAGGATTATTTGATTTTACTTTGGCAGCTTTGCCCTCTACTAAATTTGATCTCTTCCAGGCTGATATTTTCCAAGAACAACAAACATGCCCCATTTTTAAAGGCAGTGCTCATAGAGTCACTTTTCTCACTAATGACTTTCTCAGATGGGCGAAGCCGTATTCTGTGGGCATGAAAGGTAAAGAAAACTAAACAATGAATGGGACCTATACCCGGTTCCTCGTACTTCTGAATGTTTTGATTTCCACCTTGGCAGCTATGGGGGAATCTTATCCTTGGATTAGAGACCATGCTCATAGTGAATTTAAGGAAGTCTTTACAGTGAAGTTCAGGCATGTAAAATATTAACAATTAAGTTTTTTTATTTTCTTTTTTGGGGGGCCACAGGGAGAAGGATTTGCAGGAATACATTCACAACAACAACAGACACAGTATTAGCTCAACTTCTAACTTTTACCCCTTTCTCAAAAGACTAAATCATAGCAACCAACTCAGGTCACCTTTAAAACAATGACAATCTAGAAGATGACTGCATTTCATATTTGGAAGAAAAAAATTATTTTAGTGCAAAAACTACAACTCATAACGAACTATGTTTACAAATGATTCTCTTATGATTCATTAGGTGAAATGCATTTCAAGTTGATAACCACCGTTAATAAATTCCAGCTAGATTTCCTCACAAAATAAGAAGCCATGAAAGATCCAACCTCAGAATTCCACAGGTTTCCATAGACCTGGGCTTTCTCATCCTCAGCCCTGGAAACATTTGGAGTCGGGTATTCTTTGTTGTGAGAGGCTGTCCTGTGCACTGCGGAAAATTGAGCAGAATCTCTGGACTCTCTCTACTAGATGCCAGTGGAAATTTCTCTCCTCCTACTTTTGACAATGAAAAATGTCTCCAGACTCGGTTAATGCCTTTGGGGGTCAAAATGACCACACGTTGAGACACTTCTGACCATTTCATTTAGCATCACTCCAAGCCTTGCAATCAAACATTTCCCCCACTCCCTTGAGACGCATAGAATAATGAAACCATTATTGAATTTACTATAAAACCTATTAAATGTTAACCAACTGCTCGCTATTAAATTTTAATTTATGGTACTCTTTACAAATTGTCGTCTAAATAAATTCATTATTTACTGTTGTGGGGGAGGGGGAGGGGGTTCAAATAAGTAGTTGGTAAATGAAGGCCCAGTTAGGCATCAACAATGAACAATTGCTTTAGACTGATGACCGTCATTTGTGTTCTGTACCCACTGGCTATTGGAAGCTGGTTGATTGAGATTTAAAAAGTAGAGCCCAACTCATGTCAAGATGATGTGGCTCTGCTCTTGCCTCAGACTCTGCCCCTTGCATTCACAGATGACCTAATGGCAGCTGAGACCTTCAATAGCATCATCTCAAGCCATCCTCCACACAACCTTTTGAGGTAACTGCTATTGACTCCACTTTACAAGGATGGATCAATGTCTCAGAAAGTGACATGAGTCACCTAAGTCATTTAAGCAGTAAGTGGGTGACTTGAACTTCCAATCTAGGTACCCATTCATAATGAGTACTCTTCAGACAGACTTCCGTGGTTCTGCAGGCTCAGGGGTTATCAATGGGCTGAGCCGGGTAGCACAATCTGGCCTAATCTTTATCAGAAGGATACCTGCAGATGAACCTCTCAGCTTCCTAATCAAGGTCAAGTCAGTATCTCATGTATTACCTCTGAGGACAAGCCAGGGTGAGGCTGTCAAGAGCAGCAGAAGAAAAGAAAATGGGGTGGAGGACATTCTATCCCAATCTGCAATGCATCACTCTTCTTTCATTCCAGTAAATTGCAATGATAATTAAAAAATAAACCCCAGGATCCTCCTAATATCTGCAGCAGCTGTGCCATTGGGTCTGTGTGAGTAGAGAAATATTCCATCCATTTAAATGTGGGAGGCATTGAGGCAGCCTCCCTGACCACAGCTTCAAGGCACAGAGGTTCCCAATTTTCTCCATCTTCTCATAAAATGGAGTCATTGTAATCATGATGCATCCTCCTGAGCTCCTTCCTCCTTTTCCCTTTCTAACAACCTGAATTTGGCGCACTCCCCTTCTTCAACCCACAAAAGCTAAAAACAATATCTTCTTGGAAGCAGCTGAGAAGCGTCAGTTGGGCAAGTTTAATTAGGGGGGTTGGCCAAAGACGGTTCTAGTGCTCCCAATTTGTAGCATTCTCCCCGGGGAGGTGGAGCCAAGCAAAATTGGAAAACCTGGGTTCAGGTGTGCACCAGACATGGCGGTTTCTAACGTGCAGGGAGAGTCTGCCTGGCAGCCGAGCTGTGTTTCATCCTTGTAATACCAGGCAGGGGCACTGGGGAGGTGAAGACTGGTATATCTATGGATGGCACCATAGGATTTAAAGCATAGGCTGCTGGATTGAGTTTTCAGGGTTGCATCCTGCCTCTCCATTTGCTGGCTCTGTGACCTTGGATAAGGTCCTCTATGCCTTGACCTTCTCATCTGCAAAATGGGGATAACCCTAGCCCTTACCTTGTAAGTTGGTCATGAGAATAAATGAGTCAAGCAGAACACTTGGAGCACTGCCTAGCATAGAGTGAGTACAATATAGAGTGTTAGCTAAGACTGTCATCCCTCAGCGATCTTGTCAGTGTTACCCCCTGCCCCTCCCCAGAGCAGACCAAGCAGTAACTGTTGGCTCCATGGCACAGTTAGAGAGGAAATTAGGTACATAAAACTAGTAAAAATAAGCTGGGATTTGAAACTCTAGCTTCAAAATCCTATATCTTCCCTCATCCCAGAACATTGTATGGGTCCAAGACAGGGACTTTATTCCATTTTTTAATGAAAATATACATTTTTAGCAAGTACCTTAATCTAAATCTAGACCTCCTTGTATGTAATTTATTGTTTGAATTATCTTTGCCTGGAGCTAAATAATGAATCTTTGTCCACTTACACACGACAGACCTTCATGTCTTACTCTTTTCCTTTTTTCCCTTTTTCCCTTTAACTTTTCTTTTTCTCCTCTCCATTCCAAAAGTTGGTGGCTTAAAGCTATACCATTTCTTGAGTGTAAGGAAGAACTTGTCAGTTCTGATTCTACAGGCAGGCTTGTTGGACATCAACTCTTATGTTTGAGGTCAACAGGCAGGTTGGCATGGGGCTGGCTGGTTTAGGATGACCTTGACTGTGATGAACAGGATGGCTTGAGTCTTTCTGGTCTCTTATCCTCATTAGGCTAGCTTTGGTTTGTTCCCATGGCAATGATAGAGGTCCACAAAAGAAAGGGGAAGTCCACAAGATCTTTAGAAGCATAGGTGCAGAAATGGCATATCATTCTACTAGCAAAGGAAATCCCATGGCTAACCTGAAGTCCAAGACTTTGGAAATGCAACTCTCCCTCTTGATGGGAGTAGTGGCAAAATCACACTTCAAGGTGCATGAATACAGGGAGGAGAATAATGATAGCCATTTTTCCAAATAATCTCCTATCTCTTCTTCTTTCTTAATAATTTATTAATTGTTCCAATAAATTAGAAACACCAACTTAGACACTAAGGAAGCAATGCCAGAAAAGAAAATACATGGTCCTTGGCCTCCTGTAGTTTACATTCTAGTGGGGAAGAAGAATTTTAATGAAATTATCCCACAATTACACATGAATTTACATATGGGTTTCTACAGAGTATTGTGTGAGATTAGATAAAGGAACCTGACCTAGTTTGGGGAGGTGGGGAACTCAGGAATAATTTCTCTGCAGAAATGATGATTGAAGTGAGACCTGAGAGACTGGGGGGGAACTAGGCAGAGCTGGGGATGAGAAGTTCTAGGCAGGAGAACAACATAAGTGAACACCTGGGGTCAAGTTCTTGACAGGAAGGAAGGTCAGTGTGGCTAAAATGCAGGAAGGAAGGAAGAATTTGATCCTTGATGATGTTGGACAGATCAGCTGTGGACAGACCCTGTAGGTGATGAGGAGAAATTTGCTCACTATGCTAAAAACAATGGATTATCACTGACTGATTTTAAACAGGATGGGTAAATGGGAAAGAAGAGAACATGGTTATTGCTGAAAGCGATGGAAAGGGACCAAATCTGAGACTGCACAGTTGCTGGAGAGTGGAGATATATAAAATGTATCCCGGTTTATAAAATGCCTTGGAGACCTGGACAATAGTCTGGAGAATTGTGTGTTACAGGACTGTGATTTGGGGACTTAGAAGAGCTGCTCTGGACATCTTTCCCAACCCTACACAATTATTTTGTTTTTATTTTTCATTTTATTATTTTTAAAGGATTGTCTTCATTATTTTCAGAAAGAAGGGCAGGGAGGGAGGAAGAAAGAGAGAGAAACATCAGTGTATGGTTGCCTTACACCTGCCTCCAGCTATGGACCTGGCTGGAGACCTGGCTTGCAAGCTGCTTATGTGCCCTGACTGAGACCTTTGGGTTTGCAGGCCCGCTGCCAATCCACTGAGCCACATCAGCCAGGTACCATTTTATTTTTAAAAATACATTGCTGCATTTGTTTTCTTAATATTTTCTTTAAAACTTTGGCGTCTGTGGTTAAGAGCAGAGGATCTGAAACCAGACTGTTCAGATTCACTTCTGGGTTACAGCACATTCTGTTGGTCTGTGTAAACTTGGGTAAGTTAATCACGATTTCTCTGCCCAAGTTACCTCATCTACAACATGGGGGCAGTCATGTTTCTTACCTGAGATTTGTTATGAGAAGAATTTATATATGTAAATCACCTTTATAGGTTATTATTAATTTTAATATTGTTATTTTTAGTACTTTCTATGTTTTCATTGTCCATTATTGGTTTTGAAGTTATCTACCTTAGAAAAAGATATTAAGGAGTGTTTCATCATTATTTTAAATGACTAAGACATTTAGCTAATATATGGATTAACCAGTGTTTAAAGAAGACTCATTTCTAAAATCAACTGAATACATATTTCTTTTACTTATATCAAAGAAGAAGTCCATTTCATGTAAGTTTTCAAGTTTACTGAAATAAAACTGTTCATAATGTTCTTTTAACATTTCTTCCCTCTATGTATTTATGTTTCTTTTTGGTATTTTAACATACTTGTTTATGCCTGAATATTTATTTATAATAAATATTACATTTATAATAATATGCTTCATTAGTTTTAACAGATTGTTCATTTTATTGATCATTCAGAAAATTAGCTTTCAGTTTTATTGATTTTGTTTGACTTTTCTATTTTATTAACTTCTATGATTTTTATTATTTCAAACTATTTCTTTAGTTTTAATATACTCTTTTTAAATTTGTTATGTTGAATATTTAGCCCATAATGTCCCATCCTCCTTTCTTTCTAATATTTGTGTTCAAAGCTCTCCATTTCCCTCTAATATCACTCCAGCTACTTTTCACATATTTTCTTTGTGCTATGATCATCCTCATTCAAATCTAATCCTTTCACATTTTAGATTTTATCTCTTTTTTTGACTATTTTACTTAGACCCTTCAAAAATTACAAACGTGTGTAAATTCTTTCAGATGTTAATTTATTATTTATTTCTCATGTATATTGTTATCCAAGAAAGTAAATTTATTGTACTGGTTATTTTATTGTTTGTTGTAAATATTTTCTTATAAATGTCTTACATGTTTTCAAAAATGAGTTTTATTCTTTATATTCCACTTATTCAGTTCTCTCTTCAGCTGTATCTAATCTTTTCAATCCAATTTATTCATTTTTTAAACACTTCTAATAAATTGCTTATTCTTTACTTCCAGAAATTCTAGTTGGTTTCTTTCAAATTCATCTGTTTCTTTTGTAGGATCCCATTATTTTAAAATTATATGTAATGCCTCTACTATCCTTGGTGTTTAAATATTTCTACATTATTCTATTCTAGGCCTTAGGATGCTAAGTTTCATTTAACTTTTTCTTGGTCATCTGGGCCTTTGTTATCTCAGGGACTTTTCCTATATTGTTTTGTTTTGTTTTTGAAATTTGAGTTCCTCTTCAGAAAGGATTATGTACTTTGAGAAAGTTGCATATCTTGCCTTGTAAAATTACTGCTACCATATGATTTTAAGATTATTTATTATGAGGATTCCCAGCAGGAAGCTCAGAGGTTATAATGATCATGAACCAGATTTTATGTTAATGTCTGGGCTTACTGTTATTGTACCAGTTATCTAATTCAATTCAAAGTTGAACAACATCTTCACCCCTGGTGTGGGCCTAGAGTTTTTCATTTTGGCCGAAGACTTTCCTTTTTCTTTATCCAAAGCTCTAGAGTTTAGTTCTGGGTTCAAGTACAAAGCTTTTATAATATAATGAGAACAATCTGGGATTTGGATTTCAGCTGCTTCACACTGTATTGTCTTTGGATGGACATTAGAGTCTCAGCATCCTGTTCTTAGGCTTTATGCCTCCTCTAACACCAGAGTGCTGCCACTGAATCACCTTCAGATTATTGCTTTGAAATTTATTTCCTTTTTCCTTTCTTGCACATGGAGTTCTTTCTTATTTTTATCTTGCATTTATGCTACAGAAAATTTATGAACAAAACAAATGAGCAAAATAGAACCAAAGGTATAGAAATAAGAAACTGACAGTGACCATAGGGTAGGGGGGAGGGGGATAAAGAAGGGAAGAAGGGGGAACGTTTTGTTAAGAAACTAGTATCAATGACTTGTGGACATGGAAAACATGGTGGGGATTGACTCTGGGAGAGGGGATAGAATGAGGTGGCACAGGGGAGAGCAATGGGGGGGAAATAGGAAAATTATAATACAAGAACAATAAATTAAATTTTTAAAAAAGAAAGAAACTGTAACAAATACTGAATAGAGGCAAAGAAGATCCAATGAATGTATAATAGCAGTCCCTGAAAAGTTAAAAACAAAACAAACGAACAAGAAACAGAACAAAAATAACAACAATAATTAAGAAAATCTTTCCTGAAATATAAAATTGCAATATATTTTACAAGAAAAATACACAATATAAAAATTAAAACTCCTTATTCAAAAGGCATAGCACATACTGGAGAAAATTGGCTGAGAAGAGTCAACACTGAAACATACTCTAGTAAAGTCACTGGATTTGCAAACAAATAATAATAAATAGACAACCCTTTGTCATTTGTATAGGCAAAAATCCAAAACCTGTAACAAAAAATGAGACTGCCATTAGACTTTTCAGCAGCAATGCTTTATGTGAAAACAAAGATATAGACTAACATTTAAGATATTCGAGTTAAAAATGAACTAAGGATTTTATAAGCATCCAAACTAAACTTACATATAAAAGCTGAAGGCAAACTGTTATCACATAAATAAATAAATAAATACACACATACATAAACTAAAACCCTAGGTAATGCTGTTCTCATGCACTCTTTCTGAGGAATCTACTAGAAAACAAAGTTCAGAGAAGTGAAATTATTAAAAGGTATTGAAATAAAGATTAATGGTGAACATTACTTAATTACATTTACAATGAAAACTTTAGAAGTTAAAAGAATGAGTGCATAGTATACAATAGTTGTAAACACTGCCATTGTAGACCAAGTGCCACTATTTAAAAAAATAAAGAATAAGTAAGCATGAAAACGTTTAATAGCATGCAGTAATCAGATTGGTGGAATAGTATAGTTATTGTTACTCTGGGACTGTTCTATCATGTGGAATTAAGTACATGAGTAATTGTAAGATATTCTAGTTCTACTATCACTCTCTTCTTAAGAACTACAATTACTGGTGTAATGTAATTAACCTAAACCTAGACAAGTCAAGCCAAACATATAATCCCGAATATAAATTGTGACTAACAATATAAACTTACAAATCATCACTTAAAAAGTGAAGAGATCAATTTAAATTTTATCAACTAATAGTGTGTAATGTCCTGTTACCTTAACAGAATTAGAAATTAACCAAACAAAAAGCACATACATTTTCATATTGTCTACAGATAACGACAGTTTTAATTCTTCCCTTTCAATCCTTATCTCACCTTGCAACACAGGATAAGAGCTACATCACTAGCATTCATAAAAGCACAAAAGCAAGCCTCATTGTCATTATCTCAATTGTAGGTGGACTCTTTTTAGTATGTTATAATTAAGTATGATGTTTGATTTGCACTTTTGGTGAGGCAGTAATTATTAAACCATACATATTAGGTGAGATCATATGGTATTTGTCTTTTGCCACCTCGCTTATTTCACTTAGCATAATACTCTCCAGTTCCAGCCATGCTGTCACAAAAGATAGGAGTTCCTTCTTTCTTTCTGCCACATAGTATTCCATTTGTAAATGTACCACAGTTTTTTGATCCATTTATCTACATCTGGGCACTTAGGCTATTTCCAGCACTTGGCTATTGTAAATAGTGCTGCTATTTGTTACTGCTTCTTCAATTATTTCCTGTTTTTTAAATGTCTTGGTGATTTGAAAATTATGTCTTTCACCTTCTCTTTTGCTTAAATCATCATTTGTAATGCTTGTTTGAAATTGTGCTCTTTTGTTGGTTTTCAATTCTAAAGTGATTTTTTCTATTATTTATATGTTTTTCCTAAGTTCTTTCACCTTATTTCTGATTGTGTTATATCGTGGTCTTTCATTTTATATATCATACTCATAACATTTTAGCTCATTTAGGAATAAGGTGTCTTTGTTGTAAGCATGACTTTATGTCCCCACCTGTTTGTCTATAGAAATTTAGTTCCTTATGCTTTTTGAATGCTTTTTCATTTTTTAAAAAAGATTTTATTAGTTTTAGAGAGAGGGGAAGGGAGAGAGGCAAAAAGGGAGAGAGACATCAATGTATGGTTGCCTTTCACCTGCTTTGAGCTACAAACCTGGCTAGGGACCTGGCTTGCAACCTGGTTATGTGCCCTGACTGGGAATCGAACCAGTGATCTTTGGGTTTGGAGGCTGACACCTTATCCACTGTGCTACCAGCCAGGTGTTTTTCATATTTATGTAAAGTTAGTTTTCTCGAACTTTTAGAGGGAATCACGGCACATGACTGTTTTTCTAATTTCATGCAGTTCTGTTCCTGTTGTTACAAAATTTGTCCGCTTGATTTCAAATGTATCCCCTGGATCTGTTCATCTTCTCTACTTTTATGTGAAACTTACATTTTAAAAGTCTGTTCTGCTCATTGAGGATTCTGTCTCAGAAACCCTTCATCGCTATGAGCATTTGTCTTCCAAGGGGGCTTGGCTAGTTTTGAGAGTTAATATCTCCCAGAGTTCTTCAGATCATAACTGTAGACATTACCTTCATACCTCTTGCACTCACCCACTTGTTGGAGTTAATAAAACCCATTGCTCACTATACTTTACAGTGACTCCCTGTTTGCCATTCTTTGGTTCTTCTCTAGTTTGTCAGTTTTCTTTCCTTGGTTTCTCCCCACATTGATGTTGATACCACTCACAGTTTGTAGCTGTATTTTGACCAATCTATTTTTATTTTGTGTTTCATAGGGACATCTGGCCACCTGGTTTGGTTATATATGATTATCAGGGATTTGTGTTTTGTTATGTAGCTTTACTGTCTTTATGTGAGGTTCAGGCAGATTTAAAAATTATGCCATCCACATCAGTGACTTCCCAGACTCGATTAATAAAATAATACTTAAAATTCAATGCAATCTTAAAAGACATTTTAATAGGTTAGCAATGCATCACATTTCATGTTTAAAAAGCAGAAGATAATTTTCAACCTGATTTAAGAAAGCTATTTTAAAGTATGAGCCAACAACATACTTAATAGTGAAACATTAAACCCAGTTTTATAGTTTTATACAATCAGGAACTTTATGGCTATTTTTGCTGTTGATATAATTAGTAGTAATATTTGCAAGTGTAGTAATCTTACCTTTCATGACCACAGAACTACAGTTCTAAGATTACAAGATTAATTACAGATTTAATCCCAGAACTCACCTAAGAGGGGGCACACATAGTTGATCTACTCCTTGTCCTCATTTGGTTTGTCTCAGGCTCAACAAGTCAGAGGAGACAGGTGGAGGTGTGCCATTATAATTATAGCTAGTATGGACTGAAAAATGCCAGGACTTATGCTCTGAGCTTTATCCCAGAAATTCAATAAAACATACTAACTTGTACCTGATTCAGAGCCCATTTTTGAGGTCTGGCTTTTCCCTGGTTCCACAGTTTCAAAAAATAGAGACATGTGTTAAGCGTAGTTGTTTATTTTTACTTCAGGAAATAAAAATAAATAAAAAAAAGACCATGAAGCTCGAAAGCACATTTGCCGAGTTAGGTTTTAGGTACTAAAATAACTCCGAAATGCATCCCAAAGCAAGATTCATTAAGAGCTTAAAATATAAAACATTGACTAATTTGAACAAGTGACCAAAGAAATGTCAGTTCTGTACGAGAATCAATGAAGGGAAAATATTTCTTAATTAATATGGGCAAAGCTATTTTGGCCTGTTATTCTTGCTTCCCCTCACAGGCAGAAGGCTTGGAATGTTGTTTGTTGACATGCCACTCCTAGTGTGTAGTCTGATCTGGTGTCAGAATGTTGGCTTACAGGTCAGAGAGAGACTTGCCATTTACTGAAGTGTACACTGAGTACTTATTCACGTACTCTTTTTTCCATCCTTGTTTCCGCCTGCCAAAATGCCGTATCAGAAATAGTTGCGAGGATGGAACAGAAAACGCAAGAAAAGGAGAAGAGGGCATGAACTCTGTGTTCAATGAATTGAAAGGGGAAAGAAACTTGTTTGGCATTATTCCAAAGAGGACAACTACCACCGATGGACAAAAGTTATAAAGGAATGAATTTTGGTTCATACGTTGAGGAAGCCAGCCAGCTTCTCTACTTTCCAAACTCTGCCCGCCCCACCCTCCTTCCAACCCAGATTTAGATCCAGAATCCTATTCTTCCAGGAAAGAACTCTCCCACAAATTCACATTCTCCTTCTCCTGAAATTTCCTTTCTAGCAATGGAGGTCTTGCCTGAGTTAAAGGGATAGATCTATTTTGCTTTCAAACCTGGATGGTTTTGCATCCAAAGATAGCATCAAATGCGATGAAGTCACTAAGATATAATTATATTGCACTTGGCTTTATTGTGAGTTAATGAAAGAAAAACAGTGACCTAAAGGTAACATTTCTTCTCCAAAACAAATGTAAGCACCTTGACCCTAAGGGTCGAGCAGACTAATTATAAGTAACCACAAATAACTTGTTTTCAAGGGTACCCTCAGTGTCAACCTAGACATAGCCACTGAGGAAATTCAAGGGGATGAGAGGCCAGGGGAAGATACTGTTTCATTTGGTTCCATCCAGGCATATAAGACACGCAATTCTCAGTTAGTCATCTGATCAGTGTGGCTCTAACTTGTTTTCAGAATTAAAAAAATAATAGAGCATACATTTTTAAGGACTTGGATAGATGTCTTCCTCAAGTCAAATATTCTGGCTTTCCATCACCAGCCAGGTATGTTGAAGGGCAAATTCCCCTCACTGGCAGGGCTTCTGCTCAGCTGTCATGTCTTCATGCTGCTTGGGTTGTGGCCAAGGGAAGTGAAGAGCTGGAATGGGGTCTGAGAAACTAGGTCAATTCAATCCAAAGTGACATTGTTACTCAAAGGTGATGAGGGGTCATGGAGCAATTGTCTATTTTGCACTGAGATGGAAACATCTCAAAGGAATCTGACACCTGTACCAACAGAATGCCTTGTTTGTGACTTAGGCCTTTTCTGTTCTTCATTGGTCTTCTATGGGTTTGCCCCTCCCCAGGACAATAACTTGGAAACAACCTCAACTTGAGTCTAGTCACCCGTATATTTTAGATGAATAGAAATCACAGTGCTTTCTCCACTTTGTATACTCAGTACTTAGCAGTACCCTTAGCACACAGCATTTGTTGAGTGAATATTATTAAAGGGAGAGAAAGAGACAGAGAGAAGGAGGAGGAGGAGGAGGACGAGGAGGAAGAGAAGAAGAAGAAGAAGAAGAGGAAGAAGAAGAAGAAGAAGAAGAAGAAGAAGAAGAAGAAGAAGAAGAAGAAGAAGAAGAAGAAGAAGAAGAAGAAGAAGAAGAAGAAGAAGGGAACAAAAAGAGGAAGGGAAAGAGGAAGGAAGATAGATAGGTAGATATTGTCTATTCTACTCGGTGACCTCTATGGCCATCTTTTTATTATCCTTTGAATTCTTCATATTCATTCCTACTGTGAGAGAGAACAATCCAGGAGGAGAGTATGATGATCAGAGCTGAGGTTAGTTGGCATGGATTGATCACTATTGGTGGAAAGAGAAGGTTCTGTATTGTCAAGGGAATGTCAATAGAGGTTATAAGGTCAAGTTCAACAGCCAAGGTTTCCAGTTAGATCAAAAAGCTCAGGTTGATTCTCAGGATTCACTAATGAAAAGACTGAGGGAGGACAAAAGTACAAAACCAGATAAGTCTGTTGAGGAGAGAGCCAGAAAGTCCCAAGTTCAAAAGTGACTCTAATATACATGATCTGCACAAATTTTGAGCCAGTCTCTTTTAATGTCAGTCCTCATTATAAAATAAAGATAATAAGAATACCTACACCATGAGGCCTTTGGTTGTTTCCTTTCATCTTTGTGTTTGCTTTTCTTTCTTCTTTCCTTCCATTACCTTTTCTTATTTTTTCCTGCCTAGAAACTACCACTATTCAACTTTCCACTTGATGCTAGTTCACTTACCAGACATCTTTGAATCTATAAATATTATAAGCATGTCTTCACATAGTTCTCAAGAATATTAAAAGTTAACCTCTGCTTTCACTGGGATACAACATGCAGGTTAACCTCTCCCTGAGACTAACTAAAACAGCTACATAGAACTTTTTTTTTTTTTAATTAAAGAAATACATTAATATTCTAGAGAAGAAAGAGCCCCAGAGAGGTGCAGTTCTCTAAGATACCTAAATAGGTAGCTGAGAGGCTGGAAAACTGAGCTGCGATTTTATAGTTAAGTGGAATTATAGGAGCATAATTTGGAGTTCTGTGCCTGTCAAGGATGGGGAGTTCTTATAACACACCATCATCATTTGTTTTGGGATTTGGAAGGGTGCAAGGGGAAAAATGAAAAGATTCGGCACATATACAGATTAAAGTGTAGCTTTAAGTTGTCTCAGTGCCTTAAACTAGAGTAAGAAAGTTTCAGCAGAAACCCCTTAGAATTCATTGGCCAGAACTGGGTCACATGCCATATTAATCTGAAACAAAGGGGAATAAGGTTTCCGTGTTTAATTTTGCCAAACTCTGGTTCTGTTAGCAAGAAAGTAGAGTATATAGCTAATGGTAAACAACCAACAAATTGTGCCATCCTCCTCATCATAACCGTTATGTCAAATATCAGATATCATTTACAGATCTTTACTATATGACAGGCATTTCTATAAGCACTCAACACTCAGAGATGTTCAATTTTCATACATCCTACAAGATAGATCTCTATTTAAAGGAAGAGAAAATTAAGTCTCTGAGAGGGTAATGTACCACAGGTAGGAAATGGCAGGGGCAAGATTTGAACCCAAGTCATTACCCTGATTTGTTAAGTACTCATTATGCGCTATTAATAATTCTGGACATTGGAGGCAGAATTTCTTGTCTCTAGGAACTCAGAGTAAACTGTCCAGAGAGAATCAAAGGCAGAGGATTTGTCTTAACCTCATGATGATGGCCTTGCTTTGAAAAAGGAATTGTGTACTTTAGAATGTACAAGGTCTGTTCCAAAAGTATCAAGACTATATTAAAAGCTTCTCCTGGCCTTATAGGAATATTTCCTGATAGTTTTCATTGTCTTGACTCCATCATGGTCAATTGCTGCTACATGAGTCCCCAAGTCTAAATAACCTCAGGTGTCTATGCCCAAGAGATTTAAGGTTGGGACAGCTTTCTCATAAAAAAAGGATCCTCTTTGTGCTTTAAAGTTACTATCCATTTCTGGAATTACCGATCATAGTATAAGGGTAGCCTTTGGATATGCAATTACATTTTTTTCTTTCTTATGTTATACTAGACCCAGATCATTGCAGGCCCACATCCTTTTAAAATTTTTAGTTGCTGTTTTTTGAGGTCTCACTTTGTTCCTAATAACTCATTGCATCTTTCATTAGGGTAATTTAATTTAACACAGTCATGGGTCACATGTATTATCTGCTCCATTGTACAAATCAAAGAGTACCCATCCACTTTAGGATACATTTTATAGAGTTTAATGTTGCCCCATAACATAATCTGGATAATAAGTCAGGGATATAAAGGAGAGGCAGGGTCCTGAAACGTCAGCATCTACACTAAAGTAGACTAGTGAAACTAGTCTACTAGGTGTTGACACCTAGTAACTGAAGACACATTTTTCCATGCAGCTCTGAAACAGCTGGCCCCTCTGGCTTGGGGAGCCCCATGAAGAGCTCATGGACTTTTCTGGTAGCGTAATTGAGACCTTTATCAATGCCACTCCGGACAACGGGGCACTAGTTCAAACCACGTTTTAATAATGGTTATTTACTTTTCTCTTCAATTTCAGCCTCCCTCCACTGAAGACCCACCGGATTGGGTTCAACCTTTATCCATTAGAGCAGACCTGCCAGCAAAGAGCAACTTCCTTGGCACCTGTGTTCCCCCACCTCATGGTTTATTTAACTGTGGCTACTCTTTTCATTAATAGCTATTTACACTTCCCAGTGATACTTGTTGAGCTTGGCAAAAGCCATCAACCTCGACTCATTTTTAGTCTCTGACCCCAAGACAAATTGTCTCATTTGACAATAATTTTTGCTGGGTAATGGCAATTGGGGGAGAAAACAATGAATTAAATAGGCTGAGTTGTTCTAGTGGGAACAGAAATAAAAGCATGGGCACCCTGCTAACAGAAATAAAAGAATGGTCAACTGGATGTGGATAACTACAGAAGGAAAGTGGGAAAGCATGGAACTACAGATTCTTCTATGATTCTCTTCATTCCCCTAACAAATATTTTCACACAAGAAAGGAAGAAACCACCCAGAGCAATGCCCCATCTCCAACTGTGATGGGCACCTCTGCCCCTTCTCTGTTCCACTCCAATGCAGATGTGGATTCACTTCCAATGCAGATGTGGGTTCATTTCATGCTCATTCTGTTTAGCTGCTAGTCCTCGAGGCCAGGCCAGCTCCAGGGTGGAGGGCAGCACAGTTAGGCCTCCATCCTCAGTCACAGCCACCAGCATCCCACGTTTGCAAACCTTCAAAGTGCCACTTAATAAGACTTTTGAGCCCCTTTGCGCCTGCTGAAGGGAAAGTATTCTAAACTGCTCGGTTGGCAGAGCTAAGTTTATACAGATGGAAGAGTTAGCAGAGACCACAGAACAAATACCAGCAACCAACCCATTTCACACTTCTGAAAAAAAGAGAAAGGAATGGCAGAGGTGGGCCAAAGCAAACAGGCTTTGGAAAACTTGAAGCTGTGGGCTGGAATTCTCAGCTGTTCCTGTTCTTCTCACACTCATTCTGGGGAGCTTGCTCCACTCACAAAAGCAGAACTTTACGCTCCGTGGGTTCGGCTTCCCGCAGAAAAAGGGCAGTTCATTCCCAATTACAAAACAAGCATTGTTTCCAAGGCCATCAGCACAGTTTCCCTGGAGTCGGGACTTTTGTGGGGGATAAGAGAGGTATCATCCTCCCCGCTGCCACCGCCCCAGAAAAGTCTATGCCATTGGGATTCCCTCAGCTTGCCTTAATGTGGCGTGTACTCAATCTTAGTTTTCATTTTCTCTTTTCTTTCTTCTTTTCTTTCCTTCCAGGAAAGTCATTTTCTTTTCCCTGGAGTATGTTGAAACATAAAACTTCCCCACAATCTGCTACCTCACAAAAATACCCTCTGGTTCCAGCTAAAGCACTTGGGTGCTTATCAAAATACATTCTAAAGTAAACACGGATATTGATGCGGCTTTGGGGATGTGTGGTGTTTCTAGTTCCAAACCCAGAAGAACAGACAACGATATTTGGAGACAAGAAGTAAAGAAAGGGCTGGCCTGAGTGGCTGTGAAATGATCCATGGCTGTCCTCAATGCGGTTGGTGGCAGAGAATTTACAGGTAGGTGTTAGGAGAAACTTTTCTGTGGAATGGCATTAAAGAAGGCAACACAATGGCTGCAGCTAGGATGCTCTGTTGGAGAAAGAAACAAAATGAAGCAAAACAAAACAAATGATGTGCCCCCGAGACAGACCGGACTGTGGTCATCTTAGCTCTGGGTGGGTGGGAAAATGGCTGACAGAAATCCTGTTGATAGCTTACTTAGGTCACCCAACTAGTTTACCAGAATGCATGGCTATGTGTCTATGAGAGAAAACTCTGCCAGTGTGTTTTAAAACAGTTCCATCTGTTCATATGTATTTAAAATGCTTAGATGGGGGGAAAAAGGAGTACATGCAAACACAAGAATCAGACCAATTGGGAAACAGATTGTCTCAATTTGATTGGTAAGAAAGACACACAGGCCACTAAACAAAGGGCTGATGGAAATTAGGTACTGCTAGGGAAGGGATAGGAAAACAGCAGGGAAAAAGTCAACGGATGTTTGCCCTGAAGACCTTCTGGCAGCTGGATGAGACTTCCAAGGGCTGGTATATGAAAATGTGTGTCTGGATTTCCATTTATGAGAAATAGGGTTGGCTCAAAGAAAACCCCAGGAGAGAAAGAAGTGGCATTGGAGTAACTTCGAAAACAAAAGAGGGAAAGTCCTCCCAGGAGCTATCAGAGGAAAACAATAATACAGATGTAAGATAATCCTTGCAGCTGGAAATAGGGTGAAGAAGGAGTGCAAAGCAGTGAACTTGAATGGACACCTTGCTTTCAAAATTTTGGAATTTCTTTGAGAATGCAAGAAGACAAAATAATATATAATTTCTAATTTGAATGGACCAGGGTTGAGAGCAGAGGGTATACATCAAGGTAGGAAGTACGTGAATGGCATTTCTAAAGAGGTAAGTCTCTATTGGTTATCTTTTATGAAAAAGTGTCTAGTGAGGTGTGTGTTCCATCACCAAGTATGGGATTGTAATGCCAGAATCAATAAGACCAATGAATCTTGGCCTGGGTGGTTCTCCTCTGCCTCCTAAGGGAAACAGAGCACCTGGAAAACTTCTTTCTGAAGGAAGACATTGAAGCAAGTTTGTTATTTTGTAATTTACCAAGGTCAGGAAAACCAAGTGTGATTCCTAAGTCTACACCCAGCTTTTCCTCCATATGTGACCTTGATCAAGTCAACAAATCTTGATGAATTTCAGTTTCTCTATCAGAAAGCTGAAAGTGTTGGAGAGTTTTGTCATAGTTACTCAGGAGCAGGACAACTGTCACCAACACAGCTTACCATGACTCCTATGTAAATATAGAAGATGTTAAGCATCTATGGCCTGGTTGAGCACTAAGTGTTGGTGAGGGAACAGGGATCTCCAGTTGATGATGTCTTAGGGCCATGCAGGACAGAGTGCTAACACCCGTGGACTTGACCATGCTAAGGCTCCTTAGAATGCTGCCCTTCTTTGATATTATATCTAAACAGAAATGAAGTAAAACTTCTAAATAAATTAAGTCATTAAAATTTTTAATCAGGCCCCAGCAGGTGGCACAGTGGATAAGGCACCAGCCTCCGAACCCAAAGGTTGCTGGTTCGATTCCCCAGCCAGGGCACATAACCAGGTTGCAAGCCAGGTCTCCAGTCAGGTCTGTGGCTGGAGGCAGGTGAAAGGCAATCATACATTGATGTCTCTCTCCCTGTCTGCCTCTCTTCCTAAAAATAGTGAATAAAAACTTTAAGGCCCTGGCTGGTAGCACAGTGGATAAGGTGCCAGCCTGTGAACCCAAAGGTAGCAGGTTCGATTCCCCAGACAGGGCAAATAACCAGGTTGCAAACCAGGTCTCCAGTCAGGTCTGTGGCTGTAGGCAGGTGAAAAGCAACCATACATTGATGTCTCCCTCCCTCTCTGCCTCTCTCCCTTCCCCTCTTTCTAAAAATAATGAAATAAAATCTTAAAAAAAAAAAAGTGCTTGCTATTTAAAAAAAAAACTTTAAAAAATAATTTAAAATTTTTTTTGAAAAGTTGTATGAAGCAATTCTTACTCAAGTGACATTTCCATCTTATTATGGAATGATTTAACCTATTTTGTTTCATTAAAAAATCTGGTTATGACCTAGTAAATTGATCCCACTATCCAGTTATGAGTTTCATTTAATACAAGCAATGACAGGCAGGCCATTTGAAAAAGATGGCTTTAGAATAGGAGAGAGTTTCCTAAAGTCACTACAATAGAGCAAGATGTGCATATAAAGAAATAAATGAAATCCACTGATGAATTGCCACTCCTACTGAGAAGATACTCTCAGGAACTACGGCAGTTCTCAAACTCTAAAATGCACATTAACCACCCAAGGATTTATTTAAAAATGCATTTTCTTATTTGGGACATTGGGTGTGAGGCGTGAAATTCTGTTTCTAACATGCTCTCAGGTGCTGTTGGTACTGCTGGTCCCTGAATTACACCTTGAAAAGCAAGGGTCCAGGAGGTGATGTCTAAAGGATGACCAGAAATTATCCAGAAGGTAGAAGGAGGCTAAAAGGGATTCCTGGTAAAGCAAAGGCATTTGCAAAGTTACCTGCGTAAGACATACCATGGGTGACATGGAGCTGCAAGCAACCACATTGTCTTAAAATCACCTTTGCATGTGTTAGAGTTAAATATCGGGCCTCTTCCTAGTGGTGCTGGGTAATTTAGGCAAAAATGAGCCACATATTTTGCAAAAGGGCACATTCAGGAAGAAGGAAGCAAAGTATACAGATCACATTTTTAAAAGAAATTCTATTTTTATATTATTTACTTACGTATTCTGAAACACTCTACTGGCAAGCAAAATGCCAAATTTTTACTGCATTTTGTTCCATCACTGGGGGGAAGCGGGAGAGAGAAGTAGGATCGTGACCTCACCAGCAAGTCCTACACCAGCCGGCCATGATGTTGAGATTTGGAGTGCTTCCATGAGGGCTAAATCTGAGTGTGCTTGGAGGGAACTATGGATTGAGAAATTTGAGATTGGGTTTGAGGCACGTTCAGGGTCACGCCCAAACACTTGCCTCCCATCTGGTGATTCCTGGGCACTTGAAAACAGACTTTCAAAAGATTAGAAAGTTCTGATTGAGTCACAAAGAATGAGGAGGACACTGGCTAGGAAGGAAAAATTTTAAGGAAAGGGCAAAATTTCCTTCTTCACCCCCACCTGTAAGAAAAAGGAGGACTCTGCCCCTTCTTACGGCTTTTTTCCAGTGAGTGTTTTTCTGCCTCTTCTCCTTCCCTAATTCTTCTTTCCACCCCATCCCCTCAAAGTGAGCCTGTTATTAGCTGGGTAAGCACGCTCTTAATGCTATAACCCAATGGCAGCCTGTGTTTGCGATGCAGCCAGGTGGTGAGAACAGAATCGGAAATTCCCATTTGGCAGGAAGGATGGGAGAAATGATTGGAGTTACAAGGCCCCAGGTAGATTTCTCAGTAATCTGTTGTCAACCTACTTTTGCCCCCTCCTGTGGTTTGAATCATAAAGCAATTCTAATGCGTTGTGTACTTCGCCGTTTGCTCCTAACCAGGTTAGGAAGTTCATTGGCCAAAGCTGCTCTGTCCTCTATTGATCATAAAGAAGGTTCGCAGAAGCTGAGCTTGTGTGGAGAGAGTTTGTCTTCGTTAAGGTAATGAGAGTATGTTGGCCTCCCTAACCTAGATCTCAAGGCCCAACCAGAAGGTGCCCATTGTGACACTTGCTCTTAGTGCCAATTGTCTTCCACTTAATTTTCCAGGAAATTATGTTTTGGGAACTATCAATGAATATGTTTATCCATGTATCAGATGGCTATGATGCAGTGGAGGAAGCCCAAACATGGAGTTTGAAGCATTTTTTATTTTCCTGAAAAGTGGTCTGTAACATACTAAAACAAACTTATCTTGAATGGAGAAGGTCCTACTCTTTTATATAAATCAGCCAAAGATGACTTCTGTATATTGTCCTTTAGGTTGTTATTTCTTCCCTATGAGCTAGGACCTATTAGTTCAAAAGCTTACTAGCACCAAACTCAAACTTTTATACATCCGATTACTTGAAAATAGCCCAAAAAAGCAAAATTTTAGCTACTTAGTATCGGCCTTGCATACCCCTGGAAACTTCACCTAGTAGCTGTTATCCATAGATAAGATATCAACCTTGTAGTTATAAGACTCTGAGCCACTGCTGCCCTTTGGGGTTCTCTGACCCAGGGACACCCTGTTATGCTGCTGAGTGACATCCTCCAGGCACTTAAGCCCCTCTGAGGTCCCCCTTCCCCAGGAGTTTTCTTGCTCCTCCTCCCTTCCTGGATGGAGTTTCCTTTGAAGCCAATGGATGGTCTCATGCTGTGGGAAACTACCCCCCTCCAATGCAATCCTATCCAAGTGCTGCCCAACAGAGCTCTTGTATGTCATACTGCCTCTTGGTCTTAACTTTCTCTTCAATCAGTGCCAAATCCTTCAAACTTCCTCTACACTCCAATGCCAGATCCACTGAGTCAAAAATATATAGGGATTGGTCACTGGAAATGTAGTTTTTATAAGCTTCCCCAGGTATGTGTGTGTGTGTGTGTGTGTGTGTATGCGTGTGCACGCGTGTGCCAAGCCCATATGAGCGTTGAAGTTTAAGAATCAAAGGTTAGAAGATGTGCCTGCATCCTGCTTCTGACACTTGTCATATGACATCTGATTTGGGGGTGTTCCCCTTCATTCTCCAAGCATCATTTCCCCCCCTTGTAAAGTTGAGATGATGGTGTCTATATCAGAGAGACCCCTGAAGCTAAAATGCAATAGAGTGTGTGGAAGTAATTGGAGCAATGGTGGGTATTTGGTAGTTGCTCCTCACACTGATCAGGGATCTGAATCTTTCTTCTTTTTCTTTTTTTCTGATGCTAGCTTATGCCATTCCAAAATAGCCACTTTTTACACACGCATTTTGAATCATGTGGGCTTTGTTGTCAGTCCACCAATTTGCTTGTAAATCTTATTTGATATACTACTGTGCTGACCTGACTTTAAGTCTTTTAATTTTCCTGTCCCTCTTGCTATTAGATCTCTCTGTAACTGCATTATCTAATGCTATAAAGTCTCCAATAGCCAGAATTAGATGACAGATGCTGCACCAGGTACATTTGTATTGTATTGTTGCAGTCCTCATTGCTAAATTCAGATGGGACCCAAATGATATTTTTATATAAGATTTTGTTCAATTCCACTCCTCTGTCTGTTGGATATTTCTGGTTTTGCTAAATACATTTTTTTCTCCTTTTCTGCTTAGAATCATCTACTGAAGTGTAAGTATTTTTAGTCATTTTGCTGAGTTGTTTGCAGTTCTGTATGTAAGTCTTTGCTCTCTGGGGATATAATCAAGACACACCCCAGCATCCCAGTGAATGGTGAGAGAGGCGTGTGAAACCAGGGTGTGATTTCTCAGTGATGGTTGCTAAATGAGATCATTTACCAAAGGTGCCTTTGTGCACTGGGGAAATCTTTAACTCCTAACACATGTATCTTGTTGTCCTTAATATTGAAGGTTTTTGTCCAAAGAAGATGTCGCAGATAAATGGAGAGATATCCTTTATTTCATTTCTATTTCTCACTCTCCTCCAAGTTCTTAAGCCATAGCATGTACCAAATATATGTGGAGTGTCAAGAATAATTTTTTTCTCTTAAAGTCAAGGCCAGGGACTGACACAAAGACATAGAAACAAAGACACGTATGAATTTGAATATAATTCCATGTGGCTAGAGTAGGGAAAATGGTAATAGAATTCTGGTTTTCATATGTTGACATTGGTAGTGAGCAACTGAGAGGTGACTCACATTTAAAAGCCTGCTAGCAGAGTGCCATTTGTGTGGCTCCAGGGTGATGGGGAAGTACAAGAATGGATTAGAACAAGTCCACAGTTGCTGAGTGAGAATAGACAGACATGATAAAAAATATGGGATTTCATTTAGAGAAATCAATTGGGTAGACACTCTGAGAAGTGACCAATAAAGAAAGATTTTAAGAGGGGATGAACATAGAAACTTGACCAACCATCCCCCCCCCCCCCCCCCCCCCCCCAAAAAAAAAAAAAAAGAAGAAGAAGAAGAAGGAAAGAAAGAAAAGAAACACTACAGCAACTTTCCAAATGCGGACCAGATGGACCAGATAGACCAGTCAGCTTCTGGAAGAGCTACCTTATTCATAATTCAGGGCAAGGCTCAGGAATATAGAGAGGAAAAAAGCTAACTTCTCAATACCAAGAAGGACAAAGGGAAAGAAAGAACTTCATTTGAATTGGGGTTAGGGCTAAATTTTATTGAGCACATGTTAGACTTAACATCAGGGTAAGTCATATATCAAAAAAATATTTATTATTCTACCAAGGGCTTTGCATGGGCTATCTCATGTGATCTTCCTATCAACCATACATGGAAGATATAATACTATTATTATCTCCATTTTGCAGATGGGTAAATTGCAGCTTTGGTATGCTCAAGATCAGAAAAGTAGTAAGTAGTAGAGATAGAATTAAAATCCAGACTGTCTGAATTTGAATTTTTCAAAACTAGAAACATAAAAGAAGTTGTAGCTAATGTTTAAGAGCCATTTTTATGCTGTAGATATACAAGGCTGGTGACTGTGTGTATGGTAAGGTCCTCCAGTAATTTACTTACTTGTTCATAATATATAACCTACAACTTCTTTCTTCAACCTAAGATACTTCTAATATAGCTCTGCCGCTCATTGACAATGTGTGGCCTTGGAGAGATCAATCTTTTTGAGCTTTTAGCCTATTTGTGAAATGGAGATATAAATAATGCTTTATATTTCCATATTCAAAAAAAGATGAAGTCACAAATTCTAGATTTATCTATCCACCTGAAACAGCCAAAACAATGAAAAATTGGGCAGAATATATTAAGCAACAATTTGCAAGCTACTGGTCATCAGACAAGGAAAAGGTAGTGCTCTGTAAAGGATGAGACCTCTCAATTATTGCAGCAAAAGTTATATGTATAACTGTATTCCAGATGTGCAAAAAGAGGAGATGTAGAAGATATTTTAAAAGATCCAGTAGAAGTGTTTTAGATAAAACAACATTGTTTGAGATGAAAAATATACCTGAAATTAATGGTAGACCAGGCATTATAGTAGGAAATATTAATGAACTTGAAGACATAGCAATAGAAACTCAAAGGAATCCCACATAACCACAAACTACACACAAAATGAAGAAAGAATCAGTGAGCTTAGGATAACTTTAAGTAGTTCAATGTATATGTAATTGGAGTTCCCAAAGAAAGGAAAGGCAGAATAAATATTTAGAACTATAATGGCCAAAGCTTCATCCAAAGTTGATGAAACCATAACTAAAAAAAAACTTAACAAAAACAACAAAAAAGACCGGACACAAGAAACATGAGGAAAATTACACCAAGTCACATTATAACATTATAATTAATTTGCTCAATAGCAGCTATCAAAAGGAAATCTTTAAAGCAACTAGAGGGAAAAATACATACACCATGTTCAGAGAAATAAGCATAATGATGACATATCAGATTTCATATCAGAGACAATAAAATGAAGAAAACAAGAAAGCAACATATTTAGAGCTTCAAAGGAAAAAAATCGGTCTAAAATTGTATATCCAATGAAAACATCTTCTAAAAATAAAAACAAAATTTTTTTTCAGACTAACTAAAGTTAAAATAATTTATACCCAACAGATCTTCACTGCAAGAGAGGGTAAAGAAAATCCTTCGAGCCAAAGAAAAATTATGCCACATGGAAATATGAATCTACACAAAAGAATGAAAACATAAAAAGGATAAACATGTGTGTAAATACATAAAAACTTTTCTTGTAACTGAATCTCTTAAAAGGTCATTGACTTTAAAAACAACAGTGAATAATAATATAATCTGTTTATTACAAATGTGAAACTAAAATGTATGAGAGCAATATTCCCAAGAATGAGAGGGTAAAAATTTAAGTATATTTTTACAAGACTTAAGCTATTCATGCACTTATGATATCACTGAAAGGTTAGCTGTGACAAGTTTAAGATGTATACCATAAGCCCTAAAGCAACCACTAAATAACAAAACAAAAAGTTATAGATAATGATAATCCAAAGAAGGAGATAAAATGGAATCATTAAAAAAATATTCATGTTATGCATGTTCTTAGTTCATGGAATAGAAATGATCCAGAGTTTTTTCCAGAATAAAGGCCACAATACCTGACTACCTTTTATTTATCTGCATTTTTTTGTTGTTGTTGGAGGAGAATCTGGCTTCAAGTCACATCCCGTGATTACAGTATTACCCTAACCTAATGGTTAACAAATTGATACTGAGACCACCTAGGAATGAGCCTTCCTAGTATTGTGAGACCACATCATTCAATCAGAAATTTTTTCATCAATGAATCATTCATATTGATTTATGACAAAAGAGGGGAGCTGTGGATTTAAAAAAGGAGTTAATGAAAAATAAACTCACAGGGTAATCTGATCATAAATTTCTAATTGGGCAGGTCATGATGGGTAGCCACATCACAGGCATGTAAGTTTTTAGTAAAAGTTTTATTTTTGCATTAAGCAAGCCCTGTTCATTATTTTCTGTGCAAATAGGTTAAGGTTTTAAATAAGCCATTATGACCCTCAGAAGAGCACATAATCTCGTTAATCCCATCCTCACCTTGCTTTTTTCTCTCTCATGTAATCTTTTGTACAGCCCTTCCTTAATCTCAACTTCATACAAGAAGCTACAAAACTATTATTCTCTGGAGCATTTAATATCTTTTTCCTGGAAACTGTTGTCAGTTCAACTCAAATAAACTATAAAAAGCCAGAAAATATTCAATGAATTATTTTCTTTTAAAAAATTACTTTATTTTTTAACTACAGTTTATATTCCATATTATTTTATATTAGTTTCATGTGCACAACATAGTAATTTGACATTTATATAATTTAGAAACTGATCCGCCCCATAGGCCTAGTACCAGCCTAACACCATACATCGTTATTATAATATTATGGACTACATTCCCTTTGCTTTACTGTATATTCCTGTGATTATTTTTCACAACCAATTTTTACTTCTTAATTCATTAATTAAAGAAAGCAGAAAATAAAAAAAGATAAGAAAATCTAATCATATCAACCGTACAATTAAGTGTAAATGCTTTAAATATAGTAATTAAAAGGCAGGGATTGTCAAATTGGTTTAAAAAATTGAAGACCCCACATTATCCTGCCTATAAAGAATCATACTTCCAATATAAAGATACAAATAAGTTAAAAACAAAAATATACATAATTATTAATCAAAAGAAAACTGGAGTGACTATCTTAGTATCAGACAAAGTAGATCTTAGAGATAAAAATATTAACAGGGATAAAATTTTCATTTTATAATGGTATAGTGACCAATTCATTGAGAGGATATAACAACTCTAAGTGTTCTTGAATTTAATACAGTTTCAAAACACATGGCGCAAAAATGAATCAAGGACATCAGAGAGAAATAGACAAATCCAAAATTATGGTTGAGAATGTAAATACTCCTTTTTTTAGAAATTAATAGAGCAAAATAGATAAAAATTCAATAAGTGTATAGAAGATTTGAGTAACACTATCAAGAAAATTTACCAAACCAATATTAATAACACACTCTATCAACATTAAAATATGTATTATCATTATGCATTCAAAATATTTTTCAATATAAAACATATCCTGGGCCAAAAATGAGTCATAATAATTTAAAAAGATTTAAGTCAACAAAGTAGACCAAAATGGAATTAAATAAAAATTCAGTAACAAGAAGATCTCAGTATTATCCTAAACATTTTTAGATTAAATAAGACACTTATAAAATAATTCATGAAGAAGAAAATAATTAGAATGTATATCAGACTGAATGAAATGAAAACTTAACATAAAAATTTTGAATTACCCTGACTGGTGGCTCAGTGGATTGTTGCCAGCCCATGAATCCAAAGATTGCTGATTCGATTCCCTAGGCAGGGCACATAACTAGATTGCAAGCCAGGTCTCCAGCCAGGTCCGTAGCTGGAGGCAGGTGAAAGGCATTCATTGATGTTTCTTTCCCTTTCTTCCTCCTTCCCTGCCTTTCTCTCTCAAAATAATGAATAAAATTAAAAAAATAATAACAAAGATATCCCTTCCAAAAATTTGGAATCACAGAATGAATCCAAAATTTATACAGAAATACCAAGAATCTAAAATGTGCCAAATGCTGTAGGTACTTTAGAAAGTTTAGACTTGCATTTAGATAGCGGTGTTTCTTGCACAAAACAAAAACAAAAACAAAAACAACTGGATTAGATTGTCAACTTATTTAGGGAGGAAGAAGAAAACTATTATGTTTTAATGACAACTTCCTATTCTCTCAGCCATGCTGGGCCAGACAGAGTCGCCTCTCAGGCCAATGCAAGCCTAACACACTCTAGTGTGTCATCCTGTGGTAAATTATTTCCTAGGGGTATAAATGACCCTGTTTTATGCTGGGGTCCTGTTGGGATGAAAAGCCTCTCACCTGCGGTTGCTAGTCCACATTGCAGAATCCTGCACCAGCAAGTAGGGTCACGTTTGTAAAAACCTACAGAAGTGAGTAAACATGGTCCAGAGAAGAAAATTTACCCTGTTAGTCCAGGAGGAGGTTGACGGTGCGAAAGAAAAAGTACAAAATGACTATATTTACTGCAGTGCTAATGGCGGGTCACTACAATTACAGCGTTTGCTCAGCGTGCTCACTTCATCCGTTAATCATGGTACCCAGTGAACCCATCGCGTTGTCTTTTCAGACAAAGCTTGTTATCTCACCTGTCAACTCAAGTTACAGAAGGTCACCCCTGGTCAATGCGGAAGGAAGCGAGCATTTGCGCATGAAGAGGCCCAGATGTCGTGGTTAGTGGTATTGCCAGGGTGGAAGGTTAGTCATCAGAAACTGGTAAGGTCCCAGAGTCCCTTGTCCTTTACCACAGTGGAGGGACACACTATTTGTCCATTCACACGTATGTGCTCCACATTCATTTATAGCGTATTGACTGTGCACCAGGATCTGTATTAGGAAGCAGAGAGAGACATAGAAACTGGGGCCCCGAATTTGGTGACCTAAGGGGATTCCTTTCAGGATAAGGGTGTGAGGCTCAATCTAGTCTGTTTCGACAATGTCAAGAAGATTGAGCATTGTTGTTGAAGAAATTAGCTTCCGTGAGCAAAAATAAATATTCATACAAAAACGGTGTGCCTTTGTCATTTTAGCAGCAACAATATGATTAATAAAAGCTCCTATTTGTTGAATGCCAACCACAAACGGGTGACTGTGCTGATTGTTTTTCTCTCTGAGGCAATCCTCAATACTGACTCTACGAGAAGCAAGGATGGTGGTGACACCCATTTTCCAGGTGAAGAAATGGAGCCTCAGAGAAGTTGAAGGAGGTGCCTACAGTCACGGAGCTAATACTTGGGATGAATGCAGACCCAAGCTCAAACCAGCATCAGAGCCAAGCCCCAAACCTAATTTACCATGAACCATTATACCAATTGATTCTGTAATTGAGGGAAAGGAGAGAGGCTTACTTTCATCCTTTAAAAGAGTATGCCGTTTATGAAAAAAATCAGGACCGTCAAGTGAGGTCTGAATAATTGGCAATGTCATACCGGCATAGCTTTATCACTGGCTCCCAGAGAACCCCCCAAATCTTCCATTTTTAACACTTGCGGACCTTTAGGGAGAAAGTCACTCTGTGAACATAAAACTAAGCATCGCCTATGTGAAAGCTCTCCGGAAAAATTTAAACATTTCAACAAACGCGCCCTCCTCCCCTACTCCTGTACTTTAAGTGCATTCAGCATTTTCCCTCCTCAGAAATGACTTGTAAGTTTGTGCTTTTAATTATTATCATTCTCCCTTAAAATTACAGGCACAGCACTCAGTGATATTTGAAACATCAATTACTGGCCTGCAGCCCTCTGCTACTGTTTCTCTGCCTGCTGCCAGGCCTGCGAATCCATTTTCTGCCTTTCTTTCAGATTTTCTGAACAAAATTATGGAAAATCGCTGTTGGCTCATGGCATTTTTCCACAATGGTCAGAGTTATTGAATTGTGCCGTTCCGTGCTACTTTGCGATGGCATTCCAGCTTCAAATGCCAGCCTTCAAACGATCAGAACATTTTCCCCACTCTGGGCTTCATGAATTTTCCACAGGAAAAGACTACGAAATCCACCGCGGCTTTGCCTGAAGTGTCTGCTGAGAGTAACCACGTGCCTGTAACGGTCAGGTGGCTGAGTTTTAGCTCCTCTTCTCCAGGCTCTCTTGCTGTCCTCACACCACAGCTGCTCATGCTGCGTGACCCCTGAGCTAGGGGACTGCTTTCAAGAAGGGCTCTCCCAGCCATCAGGCTCTCTGAGCCTCTGTGACAAACAGTGACCCGTTGACAGCCACTTGGAATCTGTCTTCTCTGCCTCTTCATTTCAGGCCCCCGTCTGCGCAGCAATGTTCCAAAAGCACCTCACACTCAAAATTCCCCACTATCCTCCTCCTCCCGTGTTTCCATTGAGGCCTCAGGTGCGTATAGAAATTCTGGACTTTATTCTTAACTACTTTCTCTGTCATGTGCTCACATGGTCACTCTGTCAATTCTATTTCCAATGCCTCACATCAACCTCTTAATATACCTGGTCTTTCTTCCCTATTTTTCCAGTAAGCTCCTAGTTTATAATTTGCCACTGGTCTGTTGTTTTCTTTAGTATATCTTCCACATTGCTGTCCAATGGATTATTTAAATATATATGTATTAGCGTGAAGCACCTACCTTGTACCTATATAGTAGGCATTGTAAGGGGATGTCTCCATACCCTAAAGGTTATTAACAATTATTATTCCACTGCTTAGAACAAGTCAAAGGATCTTCCCTATGAAGCAGCCTCAGCACTTTCATGTGGGTGGACCTCAGGGGCCATGCTGTTCTGGAATCCCTGTATCTCTGTGGTCACATTTCTCTCCAATTCTTTCAGTGCACCCTGCCTTCCAGCTATGCTAATTTATCTGTCGCCTAAAATGGCAGACATTTTCTTGACCCCAAACTTTTACCAAACCTCTCATTGGCGGTACCAACCTCTCATAGCTAGCACGTGCCAACTGGTTTTCAAGGCCTGACTTAAACCTCACTCTTCTATGAGGCTTTTCCATTCTTCCCATTCTAGCTCAAAGACCTTCGTGTGCCCATTGCACTGCATGCATATCTTTAAAATTTTAATAAGAGGTGGAGCAGGTGGGTAATAGAGAATGGCAATAAGGAACACAAGGTTTGGGGTCAGATGGGTCTAAGTTCTGTTACTGACTAGTAAGGTCTTCTTCAAGTTGGGTACCCCATTAAAGCCTCAGTTTCCCCATCTGTCAATTGGGAATATGAATATGTATCTCATAGAGTTATAAATTGAACTTATTGAGCTCATTATATAAAGTAGCTATCTTAGAGTAAATGCTGAATAAATTTATAGTAATTATTATTATTGCCATTGTCATTATTATTATCATAGAGTGGCTTATCACATGTTATTAAAATTATTTTTGCACCTCTCTCTCCAGCTAAACTGCATGGTCTTACAGTACAAAGATGGTATCTTTCTCCCTTCTTTTTTTAACCTCTGTTTATCCAGTACTTAGCATAAGGCTTTGTTTATATTAAATGCTCAATTAATTTGCTAAAAAATTTATCTGGAAATTCACAGGTACATTAAGCTCAACATATAAGGAAGCCAAAACCACTAGCTTCCCTCAAAGTATGTGAAGTGTCTAAAATAGTGCTTGACATGTAATTATTGGTAAAATAATAAGTAAATTATATCATAGTTTAAATTAATTCAGCTAAACACATTGGTGAGTCACTCTCTTAACCATGTGTAAGGATTACAAATATGAATTTCTGTGGGAGCTGAGACCTTTGATTAAACTGCTTAAGTCAGAGATTCCATAAATATCCATTTAAAAAAACCATATAAACCACTCATTATCCAGGTTTTACCTCTAGGAAACTAGAAAGGAGGGATGTAGGGAGGATGTGAGTGCTACCTTGCTCAAGAAAGCCCTCTGGTTGATTTATGTGTGTTTCAAGATCCAGGGTAAAATATAATTCCACATTCCATAAAACATGACTGCAACCATATGCTCTATGTTCTCTTGATCTTACCTCATCCGAGGTTAGCCCCAAAGTCCGCCTTCCTAATCCCAGCCTGGCAATACATCCCAGAGCCTATCTATTTCTCGGCCTGGTCTGGGCACTGTATGCTATTATTTTCAGTGCCCTGCATATATTAATTATGCTTCCCTGTGGCACACTGCTGTTGACACACGCCATCTTCTATTGACTGCTTAGGTGAAGGACTGAGCCTTGTCTTGATATGTTCTCCCAATGGTTTAGAAAGACACCCTTCAATGTACTAGGTAATTGGAGCAAGTTTGGTTTCTTTCTTTTTCTTTTCAGAACCAAGAAAGGAGAAAAGATAGATCCATTTGGTCCTTGCTGCATGTAAGAAAGAATAAATAGTGGTTTTTATAAAAGTATTTACAGTTTCTAGAGCAGTGTCACACTCATAGAAGTCACTAGAAGGAACCTGTCTTTGAGTTGAGAGAGAACATAGATGGCAGCACAATCTTATCTACTACCAGACTTTCACATATGCTGCCTTTTGTCCCTGCTGTCATAAGAGAGCTAAGTTGGACTGCTGTCCCTACTGCCCAGTATATAGATATAGATATATAGATATAGACATAATTTTGGTTGAGATTTTCAACCTCTGCAAACTTGAATTTCTGAATAGAGATGACAGTATTTAAACTTCGTAGTGCTAGGCAGGAGACTGAAATGAGATTTTTGTATAGAAATAGACTGGCATGCTACAATTTTACTCACTCATTCATTATTCCAAAAATAGTTCTTGACTCTTCTTGGCTCAGGCCTTCTGTTAAGCACCAGTGACAAAAATGGTGAGTGAAAGCAGACACAGACAATCTTTTTACTATATAGTACAGGGGTTTGCTAAACTTTTTTCTGACTATATAGTAAATATGTTAGGCTTTGCAGGTCATGAAGTCTTTGTTGCAACTGCTCAACTCTGCTGTTGTAGTACAAAAGTTTCCATAAATACTATGTAAATGAATGAGCATGGCTGTGTTCATATAAAACTTTATTTACAAAATGAGCAGAGAGCAAGAATTGGTCTGTGAGCTATAGTTTGCCAACCCCTCGTCTAGTGTGATAGACAAAAGGCAGCTAAGCAACCATACTAATAAATGAAAAGACCCTGATTCCAGGTGTGTGTGTAACTAAGGTTGTTCATATGCATTGAGAATGGAAAGATTTGTGGATTTAGAAAAGAAAGGGAAAAGAGGAGTATAATAAAACATGGAGGTGAAGAGGTTGGGAAGGACTGGAATGTGCAGGACCCATGGGCTACATGCAGGGTCTTGTCTTTGTCCTCAGACATGGAAAGCCACTAGTAACTAACTATTCATGTCTTTCCTCGCCCCTCTGGCTTCATGTAGCCGGCCACCTACACCAAGATGGCTGACCATGGGTGTGTACATCCTATCAGAGATGATCACACAGGAAAACACTCACAATCACCCTGAGTGGGGTTACAGCCTTCTCCTGCCCCCTCGTCATGAATTATAATAGGAAAATCAAATCTTAGCGAAAGCAATTTATTTCCAGTGCTTCCCTCTGAAACCTTGGGCCTCAGAGTCCCCACTGCCCATGCCTGGGCTCCCTCCTTCCTCTCTCCCAACTTAGGGAATCCTCATCCTGCGATGGAGGATCTAGAGGCAGAGCAGGTGTGACCTGGGTCATGTTCTTCCTCGTGGTGTTAGGATGTTCCCTGGGATAGCATCCTTCCTTTTGTGCTTCATTTTACATAGCTGTGAAATGATAGTATTCTCCTCACCTCAAAGTGTTACAATAAACCAAACATACAAATTTTTCATGTGTGTATGTGTGTGTGTTGATACTGAACAAAATGGTCATATCCAAAGAAGTTGGTACTGTCTTCCAATTAAGAGCATGAGTTCTGGACCCAGATTTGTTGGATTCAGACCCTACCTACCCATTCCACTGTATTAGGAAGAATCATGGCTCTGCAAAGATAGCCTGAATTCTAATTCCTGCAACCTGTGATTATCTAAAGCTTCATGGAAAAGGGAAGTTAAGGTGGCAGATGGGGTCAAAGGCTGCTAAACAGCTGCCCTTGGGATGTGGAGATTGCTCTGGATTACTCAGGTGGATCCAGTGTAATCACCAGGATCTTTCAAAGTGGAAGAGGAAGCAGGTGGTCAGAATACCTTGACTGAGCCCAGTCAGACTTCTGACCTACAGAACTGTGGCAATGAACTTGTGTTAGTTTAAGCCACTAAGTTGATGGTAATTTGTTATAGCAGCAATGGAAATCTGATATACCCACTTACTCCTCCATGCCTGGTTTCCTCATGTGTTCAGTGGAGATAATTAGATTGCCTACTTGACAAAGGTAAGAATTAAGTGAGGCAATAGATGTATTGCACTTAGCACAGAGCATGACATGTAGTGAATACTCAATAGTGTTAGCTCTGTCCCTTTCTCATTGTGCCTCTGTCTAAATGCAAGAAAAGATGCTGCTTTGTCTTAAACAGAGGCCACAAATGTTCTGCCTGAGCCAGTGGGCTGTGACTTGCCCAAGACACCTGGAGGACAGGGCCAGTTTCATCCTTGTGGTCCTAATGGCGGCCCCACAATATCTTGCAGAACTTAGCTGTGTCTCCAACGACGGACCTCAACTAAACTAAACTTACTCCTGTGGGATTGAAAAAGTGTGAGCCTGGGTAACTTGTTTTATCATCCTTTAATGGGGCTGCTCCTTTTCTGAGAAGTAAAATGAAATAAAACTCCTCGATGAAAACACCTATAGCTTTTAGAGTATCAGTATGCTTCCCAGCATACGGCAGTCCATACTATTCAAATTATTAGCAAATAAAGATTACTATAAATTATTAACTGTTTGCCAGGGGAATAATTTGCATATTTTTAAAAAGCCTCTTCATATTCAATTTTTAAAGCACCTTCTCTCCTTGTGAATCATGAAGGATTATTGGGATGACAGATTTTTTTGCTTGGCTTTATGATGCTCATTTGGAGGCAGGGAGCAGTTGTTGCCTGAGCTTGCATTGGGAGCCTGGCCCCCTGCCCTGCAGTCCTCTTTTCCATACGCAAGGGTGTGCATGCTCAGGCCTGTGGCCTCAGACCTGCCCAGGCACACAGCCCTGCTCTGGCCCTGAGCTGGGCGTCTGGAAGGAGTTGGCTCATTCTCAGTCAGAAGAGCTATGGATCTCTCTGGGGCTGTTGGCCTTCACCTCTTTCTTGAGACCTGCTTAGTCTGCCCCCATTATAGTCTCACTGTTTCCTCCCACTTCAGTTCTGCAGTGCTGTGTGCACTCCAGGTTTCTCTGTGCCCATCTTCTAATCTAAACTTCATGTTCCTAAATCATGTGCCCTGAAGGTAATTTCTCATAGCCCTGCCCAGCACCTGTGCAACTGAGTCCTTATACTTTTGGCCCCTGACTCTTCATCTGGCTTCACAGACCTATAAATCGGATGTCTCCTCCTGCCTGAATTTTCCAATGGGGACAAATGAGAAAGAGTTGAATTGGTTCACTGAGGTATCTTCCTGCAACGTGACCTGGCACAAGTATTTATTTAGGTGGTAGGGAATAGGTCAGGCCAGCATTGCCTTGACCTCTCTTTGAAAGGGTGAAAGCCTCAGTTGATACTTGACTGATAATATGAAGAACAAGGTCACAGCTCATCTTTTTTACCCCTAAAAAGGAATTGCTCTTCCACAGCTCCAGAGGAAAGTGGAGTCTGGCTTTTTGATTATATGTTTCATTGCAATGCAGTGATGTAATGTCATACATGATAAAACTAGGGAGCTAGGCTTGGATTGCAGTCAATTGACGCTTACAGGCTTAACCCAGGTTTGGGCATTTCAAATTTGTCCAGCCATGATTTCTGGGGCAAGTTTTTGAGGTTTGAATAGTTTATGAGTAACACGGACCATTGGTTAGTTTCGTTTGCAATTCAATGGGCCTCTGCAAAGGAAACTTGGCTCTTCTGGTTTGGAAAGTGGCATTTGGAAGGGAAAACTGAGTTCATCTCTACATCTGGAGAATTTTGGAATGGAGGCTTTTCTCTGCCATTTTCCTGGAGCTTAAATGAACGTGAGCAGGAAGAGAGTCTCTCAAGGATGACAAAGGGCTGGGCAGGTTTGGTTTTGTGTGAGTGTGTGGGTAATCCCTGGTTTGTTCAGCTGGGTGACCCTGGGTCAAGGAGCAGTTGACACAAGTTCATGAAGACAAGCTTACAAAGGAAGGCCCTGTGCTTTGGGCTTGACTCTGGACAGAGGCGTTTGTGTTTTACCAGCATCCCTCACAGCCTGGCTCCTTCCTGAAAATGTTGCTCTTGAAAGGCACCAGCTCCCTTAAATGACAGACTGGGATAGCTATGTCAGGAGTATGCTGCTCTCATTGCTTTCCCCTAAGGGTGAGGTACTATTCTGGCTTTGAATAAACATCTGAGGGTATGGAAGCCTTATTGGCTAAAGGAAGAAGAACCGAATTTTACTCCCTGATGATACAAACCAACATCTCCTTTGGGTCTCACAAACATACAGGGTAGGCAAACATAAGTTTACAGTTATCATACAGATAAACAATACAGTAATTAATAAATCATAATATAAGAATAAATGGTATCGCACTCATTACTGTAAATTTACTTTTGCCTACCCCATATATGAAAGTAAGCAATTTTTAAAAGGAATGATGCATCTGGCCTTTTATGGCATTCGCCATTTGTGAATGCATCCCATAAATAATAGAGTTGGTCTAAGCCAAGTGTAGGTGAAATCTGAGGGCTTGGATTTTGCCTCCATCATGCTTCCAGGCTGGGTGGGAAGGTAGCTATTCAACTAGTCACAGACACAAATGCCAAGTTCTTTCTTTGCTTAATGCTCTGGAGTGAAGCTGTAAGAGAGCAATGGAAGACACTGTAGTCTGAGGATTGGGCTCAGCTCCCCCAGCAAAACGGTGTCTGAACTGCATGCTCAGTGGGAAGGGGCAAGTGGGCACAATAGTTCTGGTGCAGTCAGGGCCTGTAAGGCAGCATGACTGTAGCAGGGAGCTGAAAGGAAGCTGGAAGTGGACAAGTGATCAGGGTTCAGATGATGGAAAGCCTTTAGATTTGCTAAGGATTTTCCAAGACTTTCTCCTTTTCAATTCTTCCCCTCTCCACAGCCTTCCCATCTTAGACAAGTTAATATTATTTAAGGTGAAGTGTCTTGGGAATTAGACTCTGCTCATTTCCTGGCTCCATAATTCTTTCTAATATTATGGAGCTTTATGGAGGCTTTTTATCCAAGGGCTACTTTGAGCTTCAAGAGTCACTTATCTTTCCTGAAGCTCCTCTCTCACTAGAAAGCCTGGGTCTATCACTCTCCTTTGTGCTATGCACAGAACAGTTCTGGGCATCCAGCCTCAGACTCTACCATAATATCTGACTCTATTTCTTTTTGGCCTTCTAAATCTCAGGCATTTCTGGGTACTAAAGGGTCCAATTGGCTTAAAAAAGGGATAATGAGGGAGTGGCTGTGACTGTGGAGACTGACCAGGGCTGACCTCTGAGGAGAGCCAGTTGTCCCTCTGGGGAAAAGACCTGGAACATTCTTCCTGCCAGCTAGCTGCCCTGCCCTAATCCCCACCAGTCTCCCTCTGGCTTTTTCTTCCCCTAATTATAACCTGAGTTGAGTCATCTGGTATAGCTAGTGGTGGTTAGGGTTTAATGTCTGCTCTAATAGTTACTTAGTCTTCGGGATAAGTAAGGAAAGTGGTGGGTTTGAAGTAGCCTAATTCTCCTCAGGACTGAGGTCATTCATAGAGGTTCATTAAGAAGACACAGAATATCTTTAAAAGCCACTAAAGAAACAGAGTGCTCATAGTTTCCATTCAACCATCGCCCAAATATCTCATTTTAATTCAGATAAGTAATCAGGGCACAACATGGCCACCACACATGCTGCTTATACATAGTATTAGAGGGGCCTTCATCTTTAATTCATCCATGTTATCTTCATACATCCTTCCAGAAAAAAAGAAATATGAATCAGAGATGCTCAAACCTCCGTATGTCCAAGATTTGTTTGGGTCACTAATGAAAATTCAGACTTCTGGACCATGCCTTCAGATGATTCTGACTCAACTGGTTTGATGATTGGGCATAAGAAACTTGAGTTTTTAATAATCACCCCAAATTAGTTCTATTGCTGGTAGTTCAGGATGAAGGTTTGAGATCTGGGAAGCTCTGCTGAACTTTACTGAGGATCTGTTCAAGAGGGCTCTACTAAGAACTTTACCCAGGACCTGTTCAGTCCTGTATTATGTTCCATGATCCCTGTTGATAATATACTGTAGTAAACAGAATGTAATACATGTGAAGGAACTGTATTGACCTGTAGTATTTCTAAAGACAGATAACAAAATAGCTGATTCTTTGGATTAAATATACCAGGGACATTGAAAAAGTAAAGGCCATCATCTAAATAAAACCTGGTCAAAAATGAATAAGCTATAAAAACCTACTACTCAGAGGGCAAAAACTATTACTGTATGATTTCTTACAGAAAACAACAACAAAAAACTTGTCTCATGAAGTATATTGCAGAATTTAAAGTGTTCCTGAGTATCATCAATGAGAAGCACTAGAAAAATGTCTACAGCTTTGAGGACAAAGAATTGTGATCAAGGAACCAAATCACATGTTCCTTTGGGCAGCCTTTCATTTTCAGCCATAGCTGAAAGACAAATGTCATCTGTAAGCTTCAGAAAATGACCCATTCATATAACATTTTATTTGTTTTTATTAATATTTTTAAATGTATTGAATTTATTAGGGTGACATTGGTTAACAAAATCATATAGGCTTCAGGTACACATTGTGTATATTATATTGTGTGTTCACCACCCAAAGTCATCTTCTCCCCCAACCCCCTTTCCCTCTGGTAATCACCACACTATTGTCTGTGTCTGAGTTAGTATTTTTTTTTTTTTTTTGACCCAGCCTCCACCCCCTTCCCCTCTGACAGCTGTTAGTCTGTTCTTTCTATCTATGAGCCTGTTTTCATTTTGTTTGTTAGTTTATTTTGTTCATTAGATTCCACATATACATGAAATCATATGGTATTTGTCTTTCTCTGACTGGCTTATTTCACTTAGCATAATAGTCTCCAGGTCCATCCATTATGTTGCAAAAAGTAAGATTTCCTTCTCTTTTTTTTTTTAATAGCTGAGTAGGATTCCATTGTATAAATGCACAACTTTTTATCCACACATTTTAAGCAGTGCTCTGGCAAACAGAGAGATCAGACAAATGTAGAATTTTCCATAGAAGAACACAATCATATATGAATAGATAAGTTAATAATGTAAGCATAAACGTAGCATAATTACTTGGTCCAGAATCCCATAATTTCCAGGAACATAGTGGAAGTTAGTTGGCTGAAAGGATGGGACAATGAGGGTAGATTAGTATTTCTATCCTACAGGGAGAATTGACAATTACTTATTTGTTTATTACATTTAGAAATCAGAAAACTAACAATCACTTAACTGTGTAAATTCTTGAAATGATATATTTTCTGAGTCAATAGGGGATAATGGGTTTTAGTGGTTGGGTAGCAAATGGGTAGAGGAACACAAAGGAAATAAAATGAAAAATAGATAAAACTAAAATTTAAATAAACAAAACAAATAATAACAAAAATGAAAAGTTCTAGTTAGAACAATAAATACAAAGCAAATTATTTCTTTCTAACAAGCTTTTCAAGCTTGAGTCAGTATAAAACTGCAATTGTTTGCTGTTTAAAAGAAATAGTTAAAGATATTTCTGTAGAGTAATTTTTCAATATGTTTTATATTTGTTAACCTAGTAGTTTTCCATTTTAGACATTTATTCCAGAAGAACAATCATATATGTACAGAGACATGAATATCTAAAAATATTCATTGCAGCATTATATAAAATACCAAAATAAAATAACAAAAATAAAAGCAATGTATATGAAATTTTGTGCTAAAATGTAAGCATCTATAATGTAAAATGCTCTGAAGTCATTAAAATAGTTTTCTTTAATATACTAATATTAAAATAATATTTAAAATGTATTTAATATACTAACATATTAAATTAAAAGGAGAGAACCAGGTTATTAAAATATATTTAAAATTTATCCAACTAGCAACTGTATCAATGGGTTAAGATCATAATGTTTTAAAATTTCTTATCTTTAGTTTATATATTTCCATTTTTTCCAGTTAGCATGCACAAATTAAAACTTTTAAATAATTTTTGAATTATTATATTAAAATAGTTTTAAATAATAAAAATTAAAATGTTTGATTTCAACATATCAGGCAGATAGATGCAAATTAAAATTAAAAAATCAAGTGTTTCTACAAGTAATGAAAATTACTTTTTATTAAAATAAGATTGTTTTATGTTTTGTATAATAGCTGAAGAATTTTGCAAAAATCTCTAAAACTAGTAGAATATTCAATAAATAGCAGCATGTACAATCAGAGCATAACTTACAGGTTGATATGGATATATTCTAAGTTGATATGTATAATATACATATATACTTTATGTATTTATATTCTTGTGCTATGAAAACAAAGAGATATATTTTGTATTGCACAAGAACATTTAAAAATTGACTATCACAGCACCTTTTATAAAGAGGTATTCATAATACTAAAAGTTATCAAAACTTTTTGAAACCAGCCAAAGCTATTATCTGAGGAAAATTCTTATACTCAAGTATTTAAACTTTAAACCAAGAAAGAACCTGAATTCATGCACTAAACTTTCAGTTCTAGCACTTAGAAAAGTCATGGACACAAATATTGAGGGAATTAAAAAGATTTTATCTAGACCAATACTTTTGAAAACAATGCTATTTCAAAGTAGATGATTTTATAGGTAATATAAATGGTTAAAAATAACATTAGAAGTAATACCCAGTTTTATGGACCAAAATGCAAGGCAGTTTATATACACTATCTTAAATGCATGAAGAGACTCTTCGATGTTAACTTGATTTTCCTTACAACTGGTTTAAAAATGGAAGCTGAATAGGATGCCCAGCCATCCTGGTTGTCCTTGGACTAATATCCGGGAATGTGGAACTTTCAGTGCTAAAACCAGTAAAGTCCCCCCAAAACAAAGATGAGTTGGTTACTCTAAGGCTAATGATGTCCCGCAGATACTTGCTACTAAATGGCATAGTCAGGAGTTGAAATTAGGTTTGTTTTATGCACCCTCCACTCTTTACCATATTGCTCTGGAAGTCCATGAGGGAGAGATGATAAGAAGCTACTCATGCTGCAGTCATGGATAATCTTCATTACAATGCAGTATGGATTGATTGAAAATAACTAAGAGATAGCATTTAGGTGTATATTTCAGGTATTTTCAGTTTAGAAATATAAGTGAGAGATCCAAGATGGTGGAAGAGTACATGGAAGTTACACTAACTCCCTCCCAGGACCAACCTGGAATTACAACTAAATTGTAGAGAAATCATCCAGAAAAACCAAGTAAACACTAGCTGGAAAAAAAGCCTTATAACCAAGGACAGATAGAAGAAACCACTTCACTACAATAAGACTGTTAGGGAATGCAGAGCAGGTATAAAAGGGCTGACTGGCTGGGCTCCCACAGATGGCAGCTGAAGTCCCTAAGGAAATATCACCCAGCAGCTGGGTGGTTTCCTCTGAGAAGAGTGGGGTATAAACCACAAGCTGGGCTTCCCAGACTACAGCACCAGACTACAGCACCAGAGCTGGAGAGAAGGCTGGGGATTTGGAGAGTCTCATAAAGAGCCAACACAGAAAATTCATTTACAGACACTTATCCTGAGCTCTAATAGAGAGAGGATGAGAGTAGACTAGAGACTCTGAGCAGAGTTTGGGATTAGTAGCTCTGGGGACAGAACTGAAGGAATAGCCCCCAGGATCCCTGTGCTGAGTCAGTCTCTATACTGCAGAAGTCATCTTTCTCTGGTCAGCACTCCTCTCCAAGTGGCATCAACCTGAGAGGAAGCAACCTCCCCTCAGGAATTATTGCATCTCATCCCGTGGTGCTTAAACTGGGCTGCTGATTATAGCTTAAGGCTATATCACCAATTAGTTTGACAACAAAAGTGGAAAAAACAAAGAAGCAGCCAAAATGGAAAGACAAAGAAACAGATTCCCAAATAGAAAGAACAAGAGAATTCTCCAGAAGAAGTAGGTGAAATGGAGGCAAGCAATTTTTCAGATAGAGAGTTTAGGATAATGATTATAAGGTTACTCAACAACATGAAAAAAGACATAGAAATAATTTAAAAAGACCAGTCAGAAATAAAGAATGTAATATCTGAAGTAAATAATATACTGGAAGGAGTGAACAGTAAGTTAGATAAAGCAGAGGAGTGAAGCAGTGATTTGGAAGACAAGGTAGGGGAAAAATACCCAGGCAGGGCAGAAAAAAGGAATCGTTTTAAATAAGGAAAGCTTAAAAAGCTTAAAAAACATTTTGGACAACACGAAGCATCCAACACCTGTACCATGGAAATACCAGAAGGAGAAGACAGTGAGCAAGGGATCAAGAACATATTTGAAGAAATAACAACTGAAAACTTCTCTAATCTGGTGAAGGAAAAAACACACAAGTTCTGGAAGCTCAGAGAGTCCCAAACAAGTTGGACTCAAAGAGTCCTACACCAAGACACATCATAATTAAAATGACAAGCCTAAAAGTCAAGGAGAGAATCCTAAAAGCCATAAGAGAAAAGCAGGTAGTTACATACAATGGAATACCAATTAGACTGCCATCTGATTACTCAACAGGAACATTTTAGACCAGACATGAGTGGCCTGAAATATTCAAGGTGATGAAAAGGAAGGACCTACAACCAAGACTATTTTAACCAGCTAAGATATCATTTAAAATAATAAAAAAAAAAACCCCTGGTTGGTGTGGCTCAGTGACATGAGAGTTGGCCTGCAAACCAAAGGGTCTCCGGTTCAATTCACAGTCAGGGCATATGCCTGGGTTGTGGGGCAGGTCTTCAGTTGGGGGTGAAAAAATGGTAACCACACATTGATGTTCCTCTCCTTTTCTCCCTCCCTTCCCTTCTCTCTAAACATAAATAAATAAATAATAATCTTTTAAAAATCAAAGGAGAAATAAGGATCTTCTCTGATGGGAAAAGCTAAAGGAGTTTGTTAACACCAAACCAGTACTGCAACAAATGTTAAAGGGCTTGCTTTAAGAAGAAGAAGGGAAAAAATGAAAGAATAAAAACAGAGGAAAGCAGTTTAACAATTAAATGGTACTACATATGTATCTATCAACAATCACCTTAAGTGTAAATGGCTTGAATGCTTCTACCAAAAGACAGGGTAGCTAAATGGATGAAAAAACAAGACCCATATATATGCTGTCTCCAAGAGATCCATCTCAGAATGAAAGATATGCAGAGACTAAAAGTAAAGGGTTGGAGAGAGATATTTTATGCAAATGGAAAAGGAAAAAGAAAAAGTTGGGTAGCAGTACTTATATCTGACAAAACAGACTTTAAAACCAAGGCTATAGTTAAGAGACAAAGAAGGCCACTACATCATGATAAAGGGAGTAATCCAAAAAGAGGCTATAATCCTAGTAAACATTTACACACCCAACATAGGAGCACCTAAATATATGAAGCAAATCTGGATGGACATAAAGGGAGAGATAGGACAGAAATACAGTCTTAGTTAGGGATTTTAACACCCCATTGACTTCAATAGATAGATTTTCCAGACAAAACATCAACAAGGAGACAGTGGCCTTAAATGACACACTTGCTCAAATGGATTTAATTGATATCTTCAGAGCATTTCGCCCCAAAGCAAAAGAATATACATACGTACTTTTCAAGTGTGTATGGAACATTTTCTAGGATATACCACATGGTAGGACACAAAACAAGTCTCAATACATTTAAGAAGATTGAAATCATATCAAGCATCTTCTCTGACCGCAGTGCTATAAAACTAGAAACCAATCACAAGAAGAACATTGAAAAATAGGCAAAGACATAGAAGCTAAACAACATGTTATTAAACAATGAATGGGTCAACAATGAGGTCAAGTAAAAAATTAAAAGATAACTTGAAACAAATAAGAAGGAGGACTCAACAATCCAAAATCTGTGGGACACTTGGAAAGCAATTCAAAGAGGGAAATTCATAGTATTATAGGCCTATCTCAAAAAAAAAAAAAAAAAAAAAAAAAAAAAAAAAAAAAAAAAAAAAAAAAAAAAAAAAAAATAAAAAAAAAAAAAAAAAAAAAAAAAAAAAAAAAAAAAGAAAAAAAAAAAAAAAAAAAAAAAAAAAAAAAAAAAAAAAAAAATAAAAAAAAAAAAA